>OX101785.1:51551522-51666522 GCA_944452715.1 Ophion slaviceki | reverse complement strand
GGCAGAAGCATTTGAATCGTTTCGATCGTTTCTTCGTGTGGTTTAAAGCGAGCATCGAGTTCCGTAATCACATGTTCAATGAAAGGGTAAAATACATTTCGACGGTAATATATTTGGGCAGTTTCTCCTGGTACATTGCTGCGCTGGGTTTGCCTTCCAGTCATTCTTGGAACAACGATGTCGCTTGAACTCATCTGCTTTGCTTGCTCGAAAAGGATTGAGAACTGACTTTCATTTCGAATATTTTGCAAAGTCGTTTTTATAGTTTTCACATAACTGCAGGTATTTGTCAAGTCAACATTGACCTTCTGCATTGCTTTGTTTAGGTTCGCAGTATACGAAAAAACTTTTCTCAATATAACTAGCGACACGATAAACTGGCTGTTTTCCATGGCGGTCTGCAGTTGGTATGCTTGAGTAGCGACGTCCCTATTAGCAGCACCTTGAAGTGCCTCAAGTGTTGCGCGTACAACAGGGAGCATTTCTGAAAATCTTTCGACAGCCACATGCTTTTCGGTCCATCGCGTCTCACAAAGGGAGATAAGCGTTGAATGAGATGAGTTCATTTCATCCGCAATTTTCTTCAAAAGGCAGTCCCGAAGTGGAGATTGTCGAAAAAAGTTTACTATACTTTTTATGGTTCCGATACAGTTCCGTATCATAGGTATCTCACATGAATGCGCTAGAACTAAGTTAAGAACGTGAGCCGCACAGTGTACGAATTGCGCTCTCGGGTATTGCTTAGCGATTATTGTTCTCACGCCTCGTAACCGGCCGCTCATCACTGCAGCGCCATCGTAGCCTTGTCCAATCAATTTATCCATATCCAAGTTATAGGATAAGAGGTGTGTTATAATCGTCGTTGCCAGTGCTTGAGCTGAAACATCTTCTACGTAGATAAATTCAAGAAAATCCTCCCGGATAACTGATTTTCCAGATGAGCAGTCTACGTATCGTATACATAACGCTAGTTGTTCTCGCCGTGATATGTCTTGTGTTTCGTCAGTCAGTACGGTAAAAAAACCTGTCTCTTTGACCCTTTTAAGAAGTTGCTCTTGAATAGCATTACCGCATATTTCAATCACTTCGTTCTGAATTCCTGATGAGGTGTACATGGCTCTACTGTGGATATTTTGTGTGAGCAGGTGATTCTTGAGTGCTTCATCGCCGGCTCGAGCACGAAAACGAAGAAGTGCTCGAAAATTACCATCATTGTGTGCGGGTTCGTCCAATCCTACTTCGCCAGAATCCCGGCTTCCTCTTAAGGCCATTTCCTGTCTCCCGCACAGAAGAATTGTTTCCACAATAGCTTTTAATCTTGTCCTGTTCTCTTCAGCAATTTTATTATGTTTCACATCGATTGACTCCGTAACATCAAGCGCTTTGCCTTCCGCGATCTGTATAAAATTCGCTGCCTGCTCGACGGCGAATTTATGATAATGCGTGTCCGCATGACGATCAAAGCTCTCTAAAGCTTTCTTCCAGTTAGTAAATGGCTTACTGACCAAGGCTCCAAGGTCTTGATGACCACGACCACCTTGCATTTTTCCCAGTAAAACACATACTTTGCAAAGTGCTCCCTTCAAGACGTTTGAATACACAAGCCATGACCACCTGGTAGTCCAATGCCGTTGAAAAGAAAGATTCTTTTTGCCAGTGACTGGAAACTTGAACGAATCCGATGGGGTCCAAGGCTTTTTTAATGCTTCCAGCTTTTCGTCATCATTGTTTGGAGGATGACAGACATATCTTCCAATATCATTATTCATGGACGTAGCTGGAGGCAAATCTATCCAGACTGCGAAAGAAAAAAATAATTGAAATTAAACAATACAAGAGCACGCACTGCAAGCATCTATTTTGCTGGTGTACAACTAGCTACCACCCGCGTTCTTGTGCGCAGTGCATGCAAATATATTTTGGGAATACAAAAATCACTGCTGCCGAGCCCCATGATAACAGTGTGATGCTGTATAAGCCAGTTTTTAAGGGGTTACGTAGGTATCGAAGCCAAAAAAAACATATTTCGTCTATTTTTTCAAAATATAATAAATAAGTTATTTTATTTATAATGTTAAGCACATAAAAGAGCAACATTCCAACTATATTGAAAAAAAAATTCATCCCACAATTTGGGAAATTCAGCCGGTGGGACCTGGTTGCCGGAAACCCCTAAAAAACGGTGGACACGATTTCTCAAAAACTAATGCCCTGATCTTATTGAAATTTTGCACACTTCTTTAAAATCAGATTGACTAGTGATTGAACGAAGGATTTTTAAAAAAATGAAATTTGAAGTTTTTCCAAAGTTGTATGCAAAATAGTTCAATTTTTTATACAATTTACACTACGTATTCGGTATAGCCTTGTAAAATTAGTTGTAATCGAAAAAAAACCTTCGTTCAATCACTAGTGATTGTGTGCAGAAGTGTGAAAAATTTCAATAAGATCGGTGCATTCGTTTTTGAGAAATCGTATCCACCGTTTTTTTAGGGGTCTCCGGAAACCAGGTCCCACCGGCTGAATTTCCCAAATTTTCGGTAGATTTTTTTTTTAATATTGTTGAAATGTTGCTCTCTTATGTCCTTAACATTTTTAATACAATAATTTATATATTATATTTTGTTATAGAGAAAATATGCTTTTTTGGCTTCGAAACCCACGTAACCCCTTGAGTTGCGCCATAAGCTAACTTATAAGGTTGACAAGGTCTTTAGTGACACGCCCCTGGTCCGCGCGGGTGACGGGTGACCGGTAAGGAAACTAACGCGCGACTGACCGCTATACACGGTTATTGTATTGTGGAGAGATATTTACGAATTTCTCTATGGAAATATGTTGTAACGCGTACTAACATTTAACGAAATTTTCAAAATAAAATATCATTCTAATATTTTACATTTATTATATTATATTATATTTTTACATTTATTTGCGTAATCAAAATACATTTTCAAATAGTTTACTCAGTATTGAGCATTTATTATCATGTCAACATATTTACACAACGACTTTTCTTGGTCAATAACATTCCTGACTGTTGTATATAGTGTTCCCCAAATACAGGCTACTACACACAATTTTTGTTGAATTAATATTATTTTGATTTTCGGATAAGTATGGATTTTTTTTGCGATATATGAATATGTATATTAATACATTGGAGTATTTATAAATCATAAAGATACATTGTATGTACGTAATCGATTTGATTCGACATCCAAAGAGTTTTATTATCGTCAAACTCGTCTTCGGATATTAATATCGTGTTCGTTTCGTGATGGATAGCGGGTCCGTGTATACGAGTTACCGCCAAAAGCGACGGCGGACGACCAACGCTCCTGCGAGGCGGTCCCGCCACCTGCATACTTTTTAGCACCCGCCGCTGTTTTTCGTCCTTCGTCGCCCGCTGCTATGGGAGTGTCACTAAGGCGTTTGCCAGGTTATAACTACGCAAAAATCTCATCTAAATTCGCCCAGTAACGTTTCCGTGATAGCAAAAAACAGACATATCTACATACAAATACGAAACAAACGATTTATTACGATTCTACAAAATATTCCGAAAATTAGTCTTTGCAACTGGCACAATCCGTAAACTCCAGATCAGATGGGAGGTAATGAGGAAATAAGCATTTTTTAAAAATTACTGTTCAATGTCAAATAACCTTTTTCACAATGGCAAATAACGGACTCACCCTTCTTCGCTTCATCGTCAGACTTTGTGGATGGGCCCGCTCCCACTACTTCTTCACGATGGGATTCCGCATCACGGGGAGATGTGCTATTATCTTTTGATGGAGGTTCATGAGATTCCGATCTCTCTTTTTTAGAAAAAAATCCCAAAAGAGATTGCTGACTTGTCCGTTTCATGGAGTTTTTAAAAACGCGACACTTTTGATCTATTCAATAATTACGCAAATACATGCACGAACTCGCTAAACTCGATTGACAAACGACGGCCAAAACATTCGCTGTGTTGACTGCGCAAAGCGAAGCGACCAATCAGACTGGCGTGGCTCTGACAGCTATCCTGCGTTGCTATGGTAATCACGTGCGGCACGTGACTACTATTTTGTGGCGCGAAGTTTCGAAATGGTAGGTATTCAGCGAATATTCGCGTTTTTGCGTAGACTAAGGGGGGGGTCTGGACCCCCTAAACCCCCCCCTTATATACGTCCGTGAAAGCAGGTTAGGTGGGGTCGAGGCAACAGTTTGAGATTGAAAGCAGGTTAAGGAGGCCTGTGCTCTTCACGTTTCACTGAAACTGGGGGTCGAGAGAAGGTTTGGGAGGTCTAATAGAGGCTACACTGGACCAAGGGGAGGTCTCTTCATGGCACTGAACTCGACAAATGGGGTTTGGTAGGTTCAACGGAGGCCGGCGGCTTGTGCATTACAAAAGAAATAGGTTCTGCGAGGGTTCAGAGGAGGCTAAAAATTTCGACTCGGGAGGTCCTCAAATCGCGGGAGGTAAACGGCTGACATCACTGCCCCCTCTTTGTTGATCTGAAACACAAATTCAAAGCATATTATCAATCTGTGACCCTTTGATCATGTAATGACGGATGGGTTTTTCGTTTAGTACAAATTTCGGAAAATGGCGGCAATTTAAAAAAAATCGAATTTTCGCGTTTTTTTCGCATAAAAAGATAAATAATAAATGCAAAAATGTATCTATCGAAAAAACGATCCGTCATTCCGTGAAGACATATTTTCTGAGTATGCTCTCCAAATTTCAGGTCGATATGTTAATGACAGCGGTCAGGAGAATGTCAGCCATTTTTAAAAACGTGTTTTCGAGAAAAACGCGTTTAAAGTTTTGTAATGTGTTTACACAAATGTGTTTATAATTACCGCTAATCGGCAATGCCTGGTCCATAGAGGCATCCCTCCTCTTCTTCTAGCTGCTCATGTTGAGCTCAAATTGATTTTTTGAAAATTGCAAGGACAAAGTCTCCCTTAAAACGAAGGTTTGTGCAACATTTCAGCCCGCTCAGGCCGCCTCGTCCCTATTTGCAAACGTTCACTCTTTTGACGAAATTTTCAATAACATTTTAGCACAATCGCGGACTAATTTCATTAAAGCCTTATATACGCGAAAAATTGCAAAAATTTTCATTTTTAAATTATTTGTGATTCCATTAGCCTGAACGGTTAGGAATATTTTAAACTTTACAAAATTAAAAAATTACAAAAATTCCAAAAGTAAGGTAAGATTGCGTTTAATAATAGGTACTGCGCGGCGCGCCCGACCGACAACTTCAAAGCCGTTTTTCCACGATTAACTTTTTTGAACCTTGTGAAAGTTTTAACTCTTGAACGAAGGTTCAGATCGCTTTGAAATTTTTACAACATATTCTTAATATCATCACCTATCGTGTGAACCACAGAAACAAAAATTTGAATCATACAAAAAATATAAAAAATAAAATACCGGCAGAAAATTGTTTACAAAATATTTATTGTAGTTTTATTATAATTTTTTAAAATAATATTGTTGGTTCACACTGAAGATACATTCATTATGCAATTATAAAGATGTTCATTTTTTTTCAGACACCCACATCGGTGCCCAGAACTTTCACCATCAGCACACGCAAAAAAAAATACATTGCTTTATTATGTTATATCTCCGCCATTTGTTAATATTTCTGATTTTTTTACATATACTTAACCATGTGCATAAATGATCTGTAAAAAAAATGTTGTCAATATATGCGTCATTTTTTTTAACCGCGTATATAAGGCCTTAATGGTGCGTTCAATTGCTCCCTCGAGCTCCAGAATGGTCGGTGGATCATTGGCATATACTTTTCCTTCCAGAAATCCCCAAAGAAAGAAGCCCAATGGCGTCAAATCGCACGATCTTGGTGGCCAATTCACTTCGCTTCGGCGCAAGATATCACGACCATGAAACTTCGACAGCAATGACTATGCAGTAACAATGCAGCAAATAATAATTTCTATGCGTTGCTCGATCGTGTAATTCTCCATGATTAAACCTCAATACACGGAAAAAAAGAAATAGTATAAAATACAGGGGCTACACAGTTCGCATTGGACTCGAGCGATTGCACAGCGATATTACCTGAAACACAGTGCTCAAAATACAGTGTGCTCAAAGTAAATTATTACAGTTTCTATACTGTCCTCTTTGGACTCGAACCGCTCTACTGTATCTTTTACTGGAACACATAGTCCAAAATACAGTGTAGTCAAAAGTAAATTTTGACAGTTCAACACTGTAATATAAATTTAACAAAACTTGTAATATGACAGTTGGTTAATCTGTATTATGTACAATGAATGCGCCAGTTATATTGACAGAGTTTATGTAGGTGTTTTAACAGTGAAGTCCTCTGTTCTAGAAACTGGTTAGCAACAGGTATAGTTTCAGTTTTGAACCGTTGCTTTTTACAGTGTGAACACGGGAAACCTTCTTGTTTTAATACTGTAATTCAAACTTGGTGAACCCCGTAATTTAATAAGGCCACAAATCGTATATTATAGAAAATTAGGGGTAAAAATAACATTAGATAGCGCTGAAAGAACAATTAAAGCGCTGAAAGAACTGCCAGTCCTTTGTGTCGTGGTCGCGCCACGCTCGAGACAGGTCCTAACCAGTGAATACCGTTTACAACGTCACACTGTAAATTTGATTATAAACATAAAATTAAAAAAGTTCGGCGAAACCTTCGCTTACAATGTATATTGTAAGCAATGTAATATATACACACACACACGCACGCGCGCGCGCACACACACACACACACACACACACACACACACGCACGCACGCACACACACACACACACACACACACACACACACACACACACACACACACACACACACACACACACACACACACACACACACACACACACACACACACACACACACACACACACATATATATATATATATAAAGAATATACTGAACTGAGTGAGACACACAAAAAAACGTTTATCCATAAAAGAAGTTTGAGAAAACTGTGTAGAAAATATTAAAAAATCAGTCACATACACAGGAACGTACCTTTTTGTAAATAATTCTCTCTTTTTTATAATTTCTTGAATTATGTCGCACAAATTTCAACATTCGCATCCTATCGACCACGCACTACTAACTGGCAATCCTTTGTGTCCTGGCCACGTGCCTCACTCCACGCGCGAAACAAGTCCTAATTACACAAGAACGTACCTTTTTTTAAATTCTCTCTTTCTTTATAATTTCTTGAATTCTGTCGCACAAATTTCGATGTCCGCGTCCCATCAACCACGCACTACTAACTGGCAATCCTTTGTGTCCTGGCCTCGTGCCTCATGTGCGTACAGCATAAAAAACAGTGATCGCATTTAAATTTTACAGTTGAATATTTTTACTGAAATCACTGATGTATTCACAATATCAAACTGTAAATAAACCAGTCTAACTGTAGAAATCTCAGAGTGCACAGATAACGTCATGAACTGTCGAAAGAAGAGTAAAACTACCGTGCCACACTGTGAAATTTAATGAATCACGCTGTACTCAATACAGTGTACACTGTAACCCTTGCAGTTTGCGTACAGTATAAAAATCAGTGATCTCATGTAAATTTTACAGTTAAATATTTTTACTGAAGACACTGATGTATTCACAATACCGAACTGTAAATAATCCAGTGTAACTGTAAAAACCTCAGTGTGTACAGGAAAATTCGTCATTTTTGTAGGACAGGATTTACATTACTTTGTTTCACTGTAAAATGAAATATAGCACCCTGTTTTTCATGCGGTTTATACTGTGATTTTCGCTGTTTCTTTTTTTCCGTGTACTTCCTGATGCCAGTTGTCAACGATTAGTACTCTTTGTTCAACATAAAAAAGTGGCGCGCAATTAAAAATGTCAGGTCACTTCGAGACACCCTTTAAGGCGTTATACGCAGTTGGAAGTCAAAAAAGTCGTTTTTTCACGAATTTTTTATGGAAAAGGATTTCATTTGGGCAAAACGAAAAGTATTAGGCAGTGTAGTGGCATCTTGTAGCTTTAGATTGGCATTTTTTATTTTCAAAAATATTCATTAACATTGCTCCTGTAGGTAGTCTCCTGGAGGTCCCCGAAAAAAAGTGTTCGGCGGTGAGCAAAGTATCTCCGGTTTGAATTGTCTAAAATGAAAAAACCAAAAAGATTCTTTTAGGGGATAGATGAATCCAGGTATTCATCGAAGGAATATCCGAAATTTTAATTTTTGACAAAATGGTGGCTCCGGAAAGAAACAATTTCGATTTTCGACCAAATTTTTTTCGTTAAATCGCTGAAAAAAAATAGAAATAATTATCGGAAATCTTATTCCTTCGATCAATACCTAAAGAATATATCTGACAAGGATGTGTTAAAATTGCAGACCGATCGGTTGAGCTTTTTTTGAGAAATCGTGCTCACCGACTTTGAAAACACTGTTTTGAGAAAAACGCATTTGAAGTTTCTCGGGCGCTCACAGACGCGCTCCGAGTGTCCTTACAAATATGTGTGTATTTCCGAAAATATGCGCTGGATCGATTTGAAATTTTCAGGGAATATCCTCACATATTTGTACATTCCGAAAATGTAATAAAAAAATCGATTTTTTGAAATTTCTAACTGCGTATAACCCGTTAAAACTGCAACTATTTATTTCATCGTAATTCCGTAACTTTTATAAAAAGTAGGTGTTTCATTACGTAAATTAAGTAGATATTCTAATTTTACAATTAAATCAACGGTGGGGAAAGGAATAAATTGGATTTTTCAGCCGATACAAAAAAAAATATTGGAAGATCAATATTTACAAGTAATAGATAAAGTCATTGTAAATGTGAAGCGCCGATTTAAGAAGTTACCTTCAGCTCATGCAGTGGACGCATTTTTAAAATTGAATACGAAGAACGGAGAGGATTTCATCAACAATAATTTTTTTAATCTTAATAATTCATACGTCAGCTTTAGAAGCTGAAGCGATGGTCGTGAAAAACATACTTTTAATAAAAAATGTTGAAATCAATTCTGGAAATTTGAAACCACATTAAGGCCTAAGGCCACAGTAACGGGTATAAAATCATGTGTGAAGTTAACAATTTTTTTTCATATGAAAAAGTGATTCGCTCATAAAATTAATTACACATCTATTTAGTATGAATATCGAGCTGTCAGAAAATATATATATTTTTTTTCGATGTACAAAATGGCCGACTACTAATATTTTCTTTTGTCATCATTTTTTGGCGCTCCGCGGTGTGACATTTAGCATCTACAATTTTTTACCTAGAACAAAAAACAAAAATTCTCGTCAATCTACATTAGGACACCTAGAAAAGTACGTAAGGAATTGAAAAAATATTGTTTTATTCAAAAGTTGTAGGTATTTGAACTTAAGAAATGAATTTTCAGTGAAAAATTTTGCTGCTAAACTGCTAATAGAATAAAAAGTTTTCAATTAATCAGAAATTCTGTACGTACTTCTCTGCTAAATGCAATTAGGAACATAACTTTTAAATTTGAAGTAAATCAAGTGAAAATCGTTGGTGTTATTTGTCACACCAATTGGAAAAAAGCTGTTTCGAGAAGTTTCGAGTAATCGGCCATTTTGTACATCGAAAAAAAATATATATATATTTTCTAACAGTTTCATATTCACACTAAATAGATGTGTAATTAATTTTATGAGTGAATCACTTTTTAATACGAAAAAAAATTGTTAAATTAGCAATGATTTTATACCCGTTACTGTGGCCTAAGGCCTTAAAAAGGAGTACTGCCCTAACTTATATAAACTTTTCCAATCAGCAAGCGTACTCCCAGTGAGCTCCGCCGGCTCACTGGCGGAGCTCACGAGGGGGATAAAAACGTAGCTTAGAAACACAATGCTTCAAGAACGATTCTCTCATATCTCACTGCTGAACATAGATAATGACATTAAGATAATAATAAAAAAAATATATGTCTAGAATATACTGAGTTTTTACGATTTTTTTTGAAATTTTTTCACCACTAAACACCAGAGATAAAAAATAGTTTAATGTATGTAATTTTGCGTGCGGTTAGATGGACAAGACGTTTACACCACGGGTGATGTATTTTTTTGCTATTTAACACGAAGATAAACCATTTCTCACAACAGATTTAAGCAAACTAAACGTTTGTAAAGATTTAAAAAAATTAGCCCATCTCGCCAATCGTGAACCATTGCAGTCGAACCTCGATATAACGAACCTCTAGCGAAGTTCGTTATATCGAGTTTCCGTTATATCGAAGTCATCTTCCTTTAATATATATATATATATATATATATATATATATATATATATATATATATATATATATATATATATATATATATCAAACACACAAATGATCAAATTTGTTTTTAGGCAAAAATCGAATGATTTTTATACAACTTGCCATTTCGTAATTTTGATTGTTATACCAAAAGTACATCTTGTATACTTTCATTCCAGATCTGTTTCATCCAGAAATGTCCAGATCCAGATTTGTTTAAGGCGGGAGCCTGAATTGGAAGGTCTGAAAAATCGTTTTTTTTTTAAATTACTTAAATCGATACATAAACTTTCCACGAATATATTTACAAAGTTACAGAGGCTAATTGTAAATATTTTCGAAGATACAAGGCCGAAAGCAGAATAACGCTTGATATTTGATATTGATATCTCCTCCTATTGAAAACTTTTAAGCGCTTTTGCTCCATTTTTCATTTTCACGATGTTTCCAAATTGGCGGGCGTGATAGCAAAAAAACTAAACGACCTGTTGAATCAAACCAAAGTTCATTTTCTTTAGTATGAAAATCTCTTCTAACTGAATTTAGTGTTTTTTTAACACATTTTTTTTAACCTGAGAAAAGTTCTAATTTCAGGATTTTTTCAGCTTTTTCTTAATTTACCCAGAAGAAAAATATATGACAATTGAACAATTTATTCGTTTATTTGGTTCAGTTAAGAATTACGAGCTGCATCTTTCCCGCCGATTGGGGACTGCAGTGGCAAGACGCACATGGAATAGGCTGATAAATCTGCAGGCATTTATTGTTTCATGTTGAAACATTTTTTTATACATTTCCAATATACAAAAAGATACCGCAATGTTTACTGGGCTCACTTGTTTTTTCCCTTAAAAAAATCCCGAAAAAACGCTTTGTTTTGACCTACTAATTCAGGCTCCCGCCTTAAGTAACAATGACATCACTATTTATTTTTATGATTATATTCTCGATATTCTTAACTAAAAAAAACTCAAACTTGGCACGACTCCGTATCAATTGTATGTAAAATCCCGACATCGTCATCCCAATACTCTCATCAGAAAAAAGCATCGAAAATCAACCTGTTATTCGGGCCCCAAGTTTACGAAAACTCCTCAAGATTTATGTCTGCCAAAAGGAACTGCAAATGTCCGAATTTACGAAATTCCACGCTGTGGCCATTTCTCACTCGGCGAGACACACGCCGGCAGCAATTTTCCACACGTGTAAACCGTTGGCTTTGCGTGCGCCCCTAAGGTCAAGTGTTCCGATCAGCACAGCGGTTTAAAATCGCAAGAAACAAAGCCGGCACGTCCGCGCGCGCTGACTTCAAAATTCTCCCTTTATTGTTAATACAATAACACTTTGAATATCCGAATGACCGTCGAAAAGGTTCGTCGAATATTATATGGCGAATCCCACGAGAGGAGCAGAAAAGATCGAGATCTCCGGCCAACTGCTGTCATTTATTTTCAGTGGCGTGTGCGAGTTTCCTTGATTCGCGTCCGATGAGCCCTGCGAGGCTTACGACCACTTTTCGTCTGTTTTTACTACGCGCGTAATCCCCCCCCCCCCTCCTCGCCGCCGTCGGCTGTCCTGTGGCGGATTTCGGTACTTTCTTCGCAGGATTTTGCAGGCCTACACGGATAAAGTCCCGATGTCCAAACAACGACACGCTTCGCTGACTTGCTAATCCTTCCTCTCTCTCTCTCTCTCTCTCTCTCTCTCTCTCTCTCTCTCTCTCTCTCTCTCTCTCTCTCTCTCTCTCTCTCTCTCTCTCTCTCTCTCTCTCTCTCTCACACTTGTACAAGTCTCGCAGGTAGAACGAGAGGACCAACTTCCGCAAGTTTACCCTTCGATGACGCTCGCCATAGAGTCTTCGAAGGCGTTGTGCCTGCCTCGTCGCGACGACGCGCGGAAACGATCATTAAAAGCGAAATGCAAAGCCGGGCTCTCTCGCGTACGCACAAAGCTCATCCTACTTTACGACACGTTCTTGTCGTCGATACACGCGATTGAGGAACCCTGGGGAAAACCCACAATATTCGTCGAACAACAACCAACGATTTTCAAGTGTTCGGAGCCACCGCCGCACGCTCGAGTTCGCGCGAAAATACGCAAATATTTTATCAAAATATATCTTGTTTTTTCGAAAAATTTGGCCAATGTTTGAAAATATATGAGGGTTGTCGATAATACGAGCGGGTGTCGTAAGGATATTGAGAGGGCAGCACGAGTTCGAAATCACGGTGCATACATGTACATGGGTATAACGTGTATGCGTTTACATAGATCGCGGCGGAAATAAAATCTTTATGTTATGGATTTCACTAGTAGGCGTCCTTTTTTAATTATTGCGAGACTGTTTTTTCTTTTATACCTCCGCTAGTCGGAATGTTTTTAGGGATCTGCGTGAGATTAAAATTTCAAAAATATCGATTTTTATTGCGTGGCTCTATAGTCTAGCGTCTTAACTTTAAGTTGCAATGAAGCATTTCCGAAACGTCGAAAATTGAGCGATTTATAACGACTTTTGTGAACGGTCGTGCACTGCGATACGGCGCCCCACTGTGATTTACCCTTTTTTTGCGTTTTTCTCGAAACTGTTTTATGAAACGGTTTGAGTAAGATCTGAAAACTTATTCGTCCGATTCACTACAATGTCGGACAGAGTAGAACAAATTAATCTATTTTTATTCATAACATTATTACTATTTAAATTTTTATTATACTTACTCTTTTATTTATAACGTTTGTAACATTTTCCGTCGTCCGACCGGACGATTTTTAAATGTTTTTCCATTGATCGATAACAAATTATTAAAGTTGTATTTTGGCCAACAATCGAACTTTTATTCTACAGCTTGCCATTTTCGTAATTTTCAAAATGAAAACAAAAATCCGGGCATACGATAGTTTTATTATTATACTGAAATTGCATTTTTTATTTTTCATTTCACAACACCCTAGTCGCCAGGACCAACCACGCCGACTGACATTGCAGCAACCGCGGCACTTTGTTTGAATAATGATACCTTCATTATTTATCAATATTTGTCAATTTAAAAAAAAAACTTCAACTAGGCAAGGCTATGTACTAATCGTTTGCAAAATCCCGACCTCGGCATCCCAATAGTCCAATCAGGAAAAAACATTAAAAATCGACCTGTTTCTCGAGCCCCAAACGTTCCCAAACCGATTTTTTATTTTTTTCTCCTCCACGTCCTACCTTCAAACATACAATGACTATCGTGTCCCTCTTCCGAGTGCCACTTATCAAATAATGTAAACCCCCTTTCAAAGACAAACGTTCTACCGCGCTACAACCACCTCGTCGCCGGAAAAACGTGGAATTTTTCATAATTTTTTTTGAAAATTGTTGCGTTGATAAAAAAACTATGCATGGAAAATAATCCTCTCAAGCACCACTTTCGACATGTGAAAGAAGCTTGTAAAACTTCGAGTTGATGTGTGGAGTGATTTTTGTGAAATCGTGAGCAGCGATTTTGAAAACGTCATTTTGAGAAAAACGCTTTTAAAGTTTGCGGATTCGCGAAACCTGCTTATAAAATCCCATACCTTCCACAATCTTAAACGGATCGACTTCAAATTTCCAGAGAATATTTTTTCAATGTTATATTTTGATAATTCGTCGAAAACGAAAAAATTCAACTAGGTGTAATCGCTTTAGAAATATTTTCTCCTATCTCCGTGTCGAGCCCGTGAAAAAAATGATCGCCGAATGTCCGCGAAATCCCTCACGATTCAAGTGTCCCAATAAAAAAAAAACCACGCGTATGATGATGGTGCGGATGAGCCAGCTTTTTATAAATTCGCAATAATCTTTATTATTTTTGTTAATGGGTCCGAGGGTACGCGACGTCAGACTTACGAATCGTGCGTGGGCGTTTAAGAAGGGACGCAAAGATAAGATCAAACGTTGGATTAACGTGTCCCGTTTGTCCCTCGGTGGCGCACCTGGTCGATTTTTTCGGGGTTCTTAAAATGATCGCAATAAAACCTGCCACCATCTCTCTCTGGTGTTAACGGGCGGGGCGGGGTCCCTTCGTCGTTCAAGGCCCTGCATACCTATACCTAAGTACGAATATACATCTATATATATAGTCGTAGTATTCGCCTCGATCGATTTAGCAGGTGAAGGGGCGAAGGGCAGGGGGCGCCACTTTTTCTTCCCTGTTTCCTTTTCTAACCGTTCCTACAACCGTCTCGCTCCCCTGCCACACCCCCCTCTCTTTGGCACTCGTGTTCTCTCTCTCTCTCTCTCTCTCTCTCTCTCTCTCTCGCGCGCCGTTCGCGTCTATGCGCGTTCCCAACGGCGAGAATACACGTAGAATGCGTAGAATTTACAACCCAGCTGTGTTCGGCATTCAGTTTCGGCACGGACGTCCGACAAGGAACAGAACGAAGACACGCATAGTGGGCGGTAGAGCGAGACGCCTTATTCCGCGCACCTATCTCTTTTTATTACAACCACTGTTATCATCGGTCAACTTTTTCCCGTCGCGCTTATCGGGAAAATATACATAACGAACGAGTAAACAAAAAACGTGCGAAAGATATTCAGGAGTAGCGTGTCGTTTCTTTTTTTGTTGCGACCGCGCCAGCTTGTCAGTGGTTTCTCGCGAGTGTTTCGCGAGCGCAGGACGTCACGATTTTCTCGCTGACTTCATCTTCGGATGTGAAGCTGTAACACACGAGCTATTTTTTTTTTTAACGTTGGAGGAAGTGACTTTATGACAGATAATTCTTGGGCCTGTCAACGCACGCACGAGTAAAAATACGTTGGCCTCGTGAAGCGTGAATATTTTGTCGGTGTGTTTTCGTCGTGATGAAAAGTCCTGTCAGATACGTAACGCGGATGAGACACGCTTCGTGATACTCGGAAGTAACGGAAACTGCAGTTTATTGTACAGGTATTGAGATTTTTTTGTTTAAACGTTTTATTTTTTCTATTCGACTTTTGAAATTTAATTCGATCTTTTGTGGCGCTGGGTCCATTTTCGATATTTCGGTCCTTGGGGGTGGCTTTTCTTGCCGAGTGGTAAAACATGGCGGCGGTGCAAATCTGATTGGTCGACGCGCGCGTAGATATTTGTTTTTTTTGCCGCTGCAGGATTTTGATTATTATTAATGGTTGATAATGGGAAGACGCACAGCTTGGTCGTTGCACGGAGCAGTCCGATAAAATTATGTATACGAGCGCTTAATAGTCGGGGGAATCGAGAAGTTGCTGAACATTGGTAGCTCCGAATATTGAGGAGTTCCCGCGGTTTTATCGTTTTTCACTATGTTGGTTCTTGATGTTTTTATTGTTTGCTTATTACGATTGATCTTAGCGCAAGAAATTATATTTTTGACCGTGAGAATATTATTTTATGTTCATCCTTGGCATAATAAAATAATTTTTCAAGCGTGTTGTCAAGTCAACAAAAAATCGTTGTGAAAGATTCGAAAAAAAAATAGAATTTTCACTGTCTTTTTACGGCTCTGTCATAGAAAAAAATGAATTTGAAATTTATTTTTATTTCATGTAAAAATTTTTTTATTTATATGTAGGCCATTGCCTATATTTTTATCGTGCTATTTAATTATGACTTTACTGCCTTCTAGTTTGCAAGTTGGAATGCAACGAACGTTTTTTTGAATTTTTATTTCTTCACTTTCATCCCAATCTGTAATATTTTGTATAACTTGAGATCGTGAATCTCTTATGAGGATTAAAAAAACAGTTTGAGTGATTTTCGTATTCTGAATCGGCAAACCAAACGTGAGTAATGAAGAAACAATGAACTTTCGCTGCATTCCAATTATGGAAACTTCATCATTAGTTCCAGCTGCATAGTTTATAAAATGTTGGTATTTTGCGAATTTCAGTTTCACAGAAATGAAAAGCTGATCGTTATTATTATTCCATTATTTTTTGGTACATTATCTCAAAATATAGAACTGTAATTGAATGGCAATCGACCGAAATAAACTCAAAAAATGAGTCCAAGGTTTTATCCAATACAAACAATGTCCGAATAAGAAGCTGTGACCACAAGAAAATCATTCCAGCTTTCAATGTTTCTCCTACCCTCAAATTGGTAAAAATGAGTACCAGACAAATTTACGGTGACTTTGTTTTTTCAGGCAAGTGCAAAAATGGCAGGCGGAGATGGCGAGCTCTGCGGTTTTCTGGACGCAAAGTTGCCGGGCAGTCGTTGCATGTCCCAGAGGGTGCAGAAGCGTTCTCTGGCGCCTTGGAAGGTCTGGCGTAGGCACTGGTGTTCGGTGAAGAAATTGGGACCCGGTTTGGGGGTGGAGATCCAGCTGGATTGCGGTATAAGCGGCAATGGCGGTTCAGCGATCCCCAACGAGCGGGAAAACTCGATCAAGGTTCCGTCCGACTCTGTGATATGCAGAACCGAGTCGAGAACAAAACAATTCGCCTTTGGCATATTTCCGCCCAAGGAGCGAAAGCCCCTGCTCTACCTGTGCAGCACGTCGGAAACGGAGAGCCAGCGATGGATGGCCAATCTAAGGCACATACTCAAGCCTAGAAAGCACAGATTTATGGAGGGGACGTTCAACATGTCGATGGTCGACAACACGCATTCCAGAGCTGCCGGACTCACAGGTAAGGTCCTTCGAAACGGACTTTCTGGACTTTGGCCAGGCTTTGATAAGTGCACGAAGTAACATCGAAAATATTCAATTGCGTCTTAACGAGCTGCGCCTACCTAGAAGCCCAAAAAAGACCAAATTTCGAGAAAAAAATCTGGGAAATGGTTGGTGCAAAAGGAACGCATTTTTCTTGAGGGGAGATATACACCTAAGAGCCGGAAAAAAGGTCATTTTTGTGAACTTTTTCAAGGAAAACTATTCGAAATTTCGGATTGGGGTTTTAATTACCTAAAAAAATACATTCAAAAATATGTTTAATTTTCTTTATTTAATAATATCAAAAATATACAAGGATATTGATTGATCCTTGGAGCGTCGTAAAAAAATTTGCGTACACGGTACCCACTGGCGTTTCTTCAAAAATCATCTGAAAAAAAAACCAAAAAAAAAAATTATTAAATTGGATACTATAATCTAGTACTTGTTATAGCCGATTTTGAAAATATCGATTTATGACAAAATGGCGGACGTTTGAACATAAATAGTGATTTTTGGGCCAAAAATTAGTTATTATTTTGCCTATAAAAGAAAAACTAAGTAACGGAAAAAGAGATCCTATGACAAGTACTAGATAATGGTGTATAGAATAACCACAAAAAACCTCAAGGCAATCGGTTCATTGGTTTTCGAGAAATTTTTGGTACCGATTTGAAAAACGTGGTTTTGAGAAAAACGAGTTTGAAAATTTGGGACTGAATAAATCATGAAATATGTCAACTTACATGGAATCATCGATACCAGGCCCATAGTGTAGGTCTTCTACAGTCGACGGAATGTTCATAGCTTCTAAATCCTCGATCTCGACCGTCTAGGTGTATATCTCCCGTTAACACAAAGGTACATATATTGAGAGCCTTTAAAAAAATCACCATTCTTCCAAACAACGTGGCGACGAATTAAATCGCGAGCATACAAAATCTATGAAAAAAGTTGTCATTTTTACGTTCCTGATAAAAAATGAAGATCGATTTTAAGAAAGTGAGATCGTTAACGACCTTTAAATGTTTATCGTCGTATCTCCTGTAAATTTGGAAACAATCCATCAAGTCGTTCTCGAGATACCATGTCCACCGGCTTTGGAAACAGTGTTTCGAAAAAAACGCCTTAAAGTTTGAAGTATTGACTGTCAGAAGCTGTACCTTATTCAATTTTAGGAATATTACAATGAAATTTTCAGGGAATATATGCTAAAGGGTGATAGTATCGAAAACATTTTTTTCAGATGATGGATGTAGCTCTTTAGCGTTTCTGAATGATTGCAGGTCTTCACGGTGATCTCGTGGCGAGTCGCTGCGGCGTATTCATCAAGGACGCGAGTACGGGCGACATAGTGGAGAACTTCGAGTGGAAGGAAATGAGCCAATTTCACTTGTCGACCTCGGGCCGTCCCGAGGACGTAAAGCGCATTTGCGTGATCCACACGACGAAGGAGTTCCGAAACGGGATCGGCGAGTTGCACGTGTTTTGCCTGAACGCGCCGAAGCTCCTTCAGGATCTGGTTACGCAGGGCCGGGGTCCGAGATTGCGCCACGTGACGCAACGACCGCTGAGCCTGAGCGAGGGAGATCTCAGGCTCTCGATACACAACGACGTCGAGTTCGGCAATTTTCCAGTCCTGAAGAGCAAAGTAGCCTCGAGCCTCATAAACGCCGGTCTCGGTCTGCTCTTGTCGTCGCGCTCGGGCAGCGAGGCGAAATTGCTCGACGGCATCGGCACCACCTCGCCCGAGCCCATCAAGTTGAGCAATCTCGGTCGCAGACATCACACCCGCGCGGTCGACAACGTTTATCAACCCGAACCGGCGAGCGTGCCCAACATCGCCTCGAGCCTCGAGGAACTCGAGGAGGAATCCTCGCCCCGACGAGTCTCCGGTATATCAACCGCTTCCGGCATCTACGAGGAGATCATCGAGACCCAAGAGAACGCCATAAAGTTTCGTCTGCGTTCCAACATCTACGAAGTGCCCGAAGAATTGATTCTCAAGCATTCCGGGATCGGCGAAACGCCGCCACCCTTGCCACCGAGAAAACGCTGCGGCTCGATCGCCACGAGGAACGGGAGCATCAGCGACGACGGTTTGGACTCCGAAGGCGGCACCAGATCCGTCACCCCATGCACGCAGGACGAGAGAACACCCGACGAGAAAGTCTCCTCGGGACATCACGACACTCTGGAAAACACGGACTACGTGCCAATGTCACCCAGACTCAAAGATATCGCTCTGCATCAATTGCAAAGCGAAAATTCCATCCAGGAGGAAGTTTACATGGTCATGAGATAGACCGCGGAACTGCCTTTCCGCTTTTCTTATCGTTGCGGTCAATGGGAGTTCCGGAAACGGGCGATGATTGAGAATTCCACGGAACCTCGGAGGGCTCGAACGTTAACGGCCTCGAGTTCTCGAAATTTACGATGCTGTGGAAAATGCTCTTAAATTCACAGTCTCCTGGAGAATCATCGGTGCTTTGGAATTCTTCGGAGATCACGGTGCTCTGGGGAAATGTCGATATCCTGGAATTCTCCAAAAAATGTTTAGAGTGTTGTCGCTGTTCCGGATCTCTCGGAAATTGACGGTCTGGAGAATTATTGGTAGAATGGAGTTGCTGAAATCTCACGTTCTCATGGAGATCGATTGATATTCTGGAATTCTCGAAAAATTACGTCCGGGAGGATTATTATCGATGGTTCGGAATTCTCCAAAACTCACGTTCTTCTGGTGAATAGTTGTACTTCCGGAATTTTCCAAAAATTACGGCCTGGAGAGTTATTATCGATGTTTCGGGATTCTCCAAAACTTGCGTTTTCCTGGAGAATAATCGATACTTCAGAATTCGCAAAAAATCACGTTCTGGAGGTTTAGAATTACCGACACAAAGCTTTCGAAAACTTTGTAAAAGCTTTGCAGAGCTATGCACTAACGATACAGGCGTATCGTAAAGCGCGGCGACGTGTTCTATCCGGAATTTTCAAGCAGGAGAAACATCGTCGTTTTTCCTGTTCGAGAATTCTCGAGCCCGAAGAACATCCTCGTTTTTTCTATTAGGAAATTTTCGCGCAGCAAAAAAACGTTTTTGCTAGCGCGGACTTTTGAAGGAGGAGAAACATTGTTTTTTTCCCGCGACGCGCGGCAAAGTTCCGGCATTTTTAGCTATGTTTATCACGAAAAAGACCTGGAATCTCTGGAAGATTGCAGAGTCCGGAAAAGAAAATGAAAAAAGAAAAATTGCAAGCGCACTGCCAAAAAGAGCTGAATTAACGACGCGTTAATGATATACAGCAATAAGAGTAACTTTATTGTCAATAATACGAAGACAAAGGCGAAATGTGAAACGGTCGAGCCAGTGTTAATTATATATTGCTTAAGGAAAGAAAAACCCATCTCACTAATCGACAAATTTAGTGAAATTTTTTTGTGATAAGAGCACGCCAAAAGCCCGCGCGCTTATAATCGCTTCGAGTAACGAAACGAAAAGTTCAAAGCTACATAACCGTCGAGATTCTTCGAAACAATCATTCGCGACTGACTAATCGACCTCGGTGGGACCCAATTCTCGAATTTTTAGGTACTGAATTTGTCCCGTCGAGTTATATCTCATGAAGCACTTTAAGGTATTCCTCGCACAAACCCGAATATTTAACAATTAACTGATTTTCGTCTATAATCAAGTAAAAATACATCCCATTATACTGGTGAGATTTCAAGCCGAGTTACCGATTAATGAAAAATTACGACTCTCAAAATCGTATCATTTATACGGCACTTTATAGAGATGACATGATGGCCACGCTTCTATCTGATAATTTATACACTAAATAACTCGAGATGTCTACGCGTGTAAAAAATTCTAAAGATTCCGTAACGACGATAAAAACAGGGGGTCGCCGAATTTAAAGAAAATATTTACGATAAAACTTGGAAAAATGTGACTAGCAGAAGAATTTTGGTAATCGCGACTTTTAAGAGATGTCTAAATCTACTAAATTTATGGGCCTTTTTTTATTCCAGTCTACCGTTGTAATTTTCGATTTCCTATGCCCCCCACAAAATACGGCCCTCCGCGAAAGGAATACCTTAAGGAAAAGTGAACAATGTAGCGGAGCGACGTGCGGTAAAAAGAGCTAAAAATTCGTTGCTCATTTTTCTCCGATATGACCGACATTTCGAAAAACAGAATAGTGTCTGATTATGCTCTATCGGAAGGAGAACGAAGTGAGACTCTTTTTTCCGAAATATTCACTTTTCTTAGAGAAAAGTAAACAATGAGATTGTGACCGACTGAGCAGCTCTCGACTCGCTTAAAATTGAGGAAATTTCCGCACATCTTCAGAACGAACTTTACATTTTTCTACGTCTCTACAACGAGGGAAAAGAATTCCAAATTCCAAAATTCCAAACATACATTTCCAATAAGATAATCGTAAACATCCAAAAAATCGGAGATAAAATATTTATCGTGAAGATAAAAAAGGTTCCTCTACGAAATGTCTAATTCATCGAATAGCGATCGGATATTCGATGTTTTCGTAATCATTCTATTGTAAAATACTTTTTCACGATTTTATACTCGAACTCATAGCCAATCGATGGCCAACGTACAAAAACTATCATATCATGACTGAACGAAGTTCTTCAAACTCTAGGGAAAAAGAAAACTTATCTCTGTTAGCTCGACAACGTACAAATGAAAGCATATCGAATTTCAAAGTGAATTTTTTTTTCGGCAAAACGCGAACGTACGGATAAATGTCCGCAATTCGCGCCAACTGTTTGTTCCCGCCTTTGCTGTGTGCCTCTTATCTTAACGAAAAGTAAAAAAAACACGCTTATCCACGAAAACCGAAAGGAGAAAAAAACAAATTCGCACACTATCGATTCGTTTATCGCGAATTGTGCTTCTGCGTCTCGTTAGCACTGAATATTAATACGATTAAGTATGTAAAAAGGAGAAACACGTTGCTTAGCATGCGCTTCGAGTTCGTTTGGGTCTGTTTGGGTCCCGACAAACCCAAACACCACGGTTATTCGTGAAAAAAAAAAACAAAATCGCGATTTATTAATTCGTTCGTCGCGAAATGTGCTTTTAGTGAAATATCGTTGGCACTGAATATTATTATGAATAATTATGTAAAGAAACAAGTTGCTTAGCATCCGCTTCGAGTTACGTTATATAAAAATGTTGTGCAAATTCTAAATTGATTGCGAATCGTATTTTGCAAAATTTTATATCGGTTGTAGAATTATTTTTATCCGTTGTAAATTGTGTGTGGAGAAATTGCGCAAATTTGTTCCTCACGCAGGATCACGAGTCTGGAGGGAAGAAAACATTAATTGCCAGTTTTCTTCGACGTTGCGCACAAATACACTTTGTAGACGAGAAATTGCAATGTAAGAGCAAATCGATGGGCGAGACATAGATGTGGCGATGGAATTTCAAGAGGGATAAAGCGAGCGAGAAAAGCTCGCGGGTTCTCGAGTAAAACGCCAAGAACGAGTGAAACTGAATTGTGATAGAGAATATCGATAGGTGTGTATGTGGCTCGTGGAAAATTTTGGTTGGGCTGACAACTAAACGTAAAAAATTGAAAACTGATTGCTGAAGCGGATGATACGAGAAAGTATGGCAATCAAAAGTTGTTAAAAAAAAGCAAAGGCTTCGATTGAATGTGGCAAAAGTGAAACCGTATTGCGATAATAAAGATATAAGTATAGATATACATAATATTCTCGATATGACGCGTTATCATTATATCTCTGTTGCTGCTTGTAAATGAAATTTAACAAAACAGTGATGCGTGAATTTGCTTGTGTAAACACAACAAAAAACACAAGTTTTGAGTATTTTTAAAATCGTGAGCGCCGTTGTGTGTAATTTGATTGTAATCAATAATCCGGTAATCCAGTGCTTTTTATTTATTTAAATTCTCGTATGTTTATTAGAAAGTTATATTGTACATTAAGGTTGATGCGAAAGTAATAAATGAAAATACAAAAATATTGTTATAATTTATTTCTTGGTAGTTCTTATTTATGAAGGCGAAGGGAATAATTTTTTGGCTCGGTGCCAAAAAAAAAGTTTGATGGTGCGAGGAAAGAGCTACCAATCTCACAGGGGTTGGTTTCTTCCCTGAGAATGGAGTTTTTGGAACCTGGATGACTCAAGATTGAATTCCACGATCATCCTTGATCGTTGAGGCAGGACACCACCGTGACGCGTGAGAAAAACTATCTTTTCTTTCTCAACGTATATTCAAGAATACAGGGAAAAAACGTTCAAGTTGAAGGTTTGAAAATTGACCAAGTTACAGACCTTTAATTGTCCGATTTTTTATTGAAAAAAAGTTTCCGTGATTGCATCGTTGTACGTAGCCGTTTTTCTTAATTTAGTATTTCTTAAGTCCCCGAATATAAGTAAACATTTCGCCAAAATGACATCTTTTTTTAACACCCGCACTTTTTTTTATTCGAAAAACGGCTACTCTCAACCTGAACTACATTTATATTGATTACAAAATTTTCATTTTTCGGACCAACCATTGTCAAGTTATTGATCCGGTCGTTGGCCCACGTTTTTTATACAGAGGCTCTATTATTCCTCATAACGTTGTTAATTTTGAATTCTTTTTTCGTAAAAATTTTCACGAAATAAGCTCAATATATGCTTAATAACATACCGTTTTTCCAAACCCCAAATAAATCATCTAGAAGACAAAAAAGATTCGACATAAACGACCTTTTTCGGCCCCCACATTGGTGTCCTCCCTTAAAAAGAATCCTTAAAGATATAACAGCGAAAACAGCTTCACTGAATCATATTAATTAATAATACTATGAGTAATTTAATACAATAACGCACATACATTGGCGGCGAAAAGTATGCAGCCCATTTTTCGACCTTTACAGCCAGAGCAGTAAAAACCTATCAGATTTTTGTTCTTTTAACTCTGTGTTCAATCGCTTTGTATCGAACTATTCTTCCTCAAGATGTTTTTTTTGAACTCCATAGTTGTCGAGTTCTCGCGCGTTTCTAAAAACTCACTTTCCAGGAGGCTAAATACCGTAGCGGTCATTTCTCAAAAAATCATACGCGAGCTCATGAGAGCAGGATAGTCGCACAACAAGTCAACTGTATTCAATATTCCCTGGTAAGTAAAAAAGTAGTAGAGAATAAGAAAAATCCTCACAGAGCTTGATTTTAAATCATTTTCACATACCGGCCCGGAAATCTCCTCATCTTTTCCAGAGATCTGTACCGTGCCTCGAGATAAAAAGTGTTTCACCAGTGTATGTGCGAATATAATTGTAACAATAAAAAAAGCCAGAACATAAAATTAGCGATAAAGTAGCCAGAAAATAGGATATCTGTATGGTCCTCAGCGACGAGTTAACAATTTTAGTAACAATGGCACTTTCTAGCACTACAGAAGTATCGAAAAAGTTGATCAAACCAATAATCGAAATCGATTAATCAGTAATAGCAATTCTTATTCTCATCGGCTTCCAGTTTTTCACGGGTCGAAGAATTGAACGAGAACTCTTCCAACCAAACCCAAACAAGTTGATTAAGATTGTGGAATAATAATTGTCAAGTGACTATCGATTCGCGTGCGAATTCCAGGAGAGTCCTCCGATCAATTGTCCTGGAAGATTATCCATAGAATTAGCCGTTCGCTTCATCGGCTCTATGTTTTCATAGTTCCGCCGCCTTCACGTGTTCTTCGCGTGTTCCTGGGTGTAGCGATTGGCCTTCCGCTCAAACTCCTTTCTGTTGAATTTGTACTCGGTGGCAATGTCGGGCATCAGCGGATCGTCCGGATTTGGATTGCCGAGTAGCTGTTGAACGGCTACGAGGAGATTCTCCAGCGTTATAGTCGGCTTCCATCCTCCCTTGGGCGGCATCTTCAGGAGATCCATGCAGATGCGTCCACTGGTGTCTATGTTGGGATGGTAGACGGGAGTGACGAATTTCAGTCTCGGCGGCTCAAAGGGATACGAAGCGTCGACTTCCAGCTCCAGCTCGAAGACGCCACCCTCGTAGGGACTCCCGTGAGGGCCTACGATGCAGGCCGTCATTAAGTTGACCTTCTCGCTTTTTGGATAACAGGAAATTCCCTGTGGCGGACTTGACATCAATTTGGCCATTTCTCGCTTCATACGGTGGCTCTGCATTTTTCGATCTCTCTCTCTCTCTCTCTCTCTCTCTCTCTCTCTTTGTACCCTTCGAATTGGAGTGGCGATTTCTGCGCACCGAGGCAAATGAAATTTGAGAAAAGCAAGAAAATTGGTCACTTAAGCGAACAAAGTTTCGAGGAAAAAAACGTTTACTCACTGGAAATGATGATCGTAATTTTTTCCTGTCGGTGGCAGTTACGACGAGTGACAATAATGCGAAAAATGGTCGCCACAGGACGTCAAAATATCGATGGAAAAAATACCCGGTGCAACTACGCCTTCCCGGCAAAAAGATCGAACGAAGATTTCACATAACCTCACTTATTTATCGCGCGCTCTTGACGATTTGAACGCGTAGGTCAAACATGGCGTTTATGCATTCGCGCGTCGTCAAATCCGCCGATAACGGTTCTTTTCCTAGAAAAACTTCGAAATAAATTCCTGTCGCTAGTTATCACTCTTGTGCACTTTTCGTCTCAAATGCACGCCACGCTCGTTTTGGGACTGCAGCACGTGTTCTTTTGTTTCAAGGTAGTCGAAACGAAGATCGGTTGATCAATTCCGCACCGAGATTCATAAAAAATTTTGGACGTGATCGATGTCTTCGAAAAAAATAATTGCGTATTTCAATACCGCAGTACGATGCATGCATTATTGCCAATAGCTGTTTCCATGAACAGTAATAACTTCAAATTAAATATTATCGATAAGCAATTTTCAAGCAAATTTTCGGAACTTTTTATACAAGTTGACTTGTATAAAAAACTTGTAGATGAAATTTGGTTTTGAATGGCAATTTAATTATTTCAATTCGTGTAGGAATGTTTTTCTACCCAAACATCCCTACACGAACGCAATGTTTTGGGGTTTAACGGGAGATATACACCTAGATGGTCGAGGTCGAGGATTTAGAAGTTATGAACATTCCGTCGACCGTAGAAGACCTACACTATGGGCCTGGTATCGATGATTCCATGTAAGTTGACAAATTTCATGATTTATTCATTCCCAAATTTTCCCAACCCAAACAAACTACGTTTTTCAAATCGGTACCCAAAATTTCTCGAAAACCAACGAACCCATTGCCTTGAGGTTTTTTGTGGTTATTCTATACACCATTATCTAGTACTTGTCATAGGATTTTTCTTTCCGTCACTTAGTTTTTGTTTTATAGGCAAAATAATAACTAATTTTTGGCCCAAAAATCACTATTTATGTTCAAACGTCGGCCATTTTGTCATAAATCGATATTTTCAAAATCGGCTATGACAAGTACTAGATTATAGTATCTAATTTATTAACCTTTTTGGTATTTTTTTTCAGATGATTTTTGAAGAAACGCCAGTGGGAACCGTATACGCAGATTTTTTACGACGCTCCAAGGATCATACAATATCCTTGTATATTTTTTATATTTTTAAATAAAGAAAATTAAACATATTTTTGAATGTATATACTTTTAGATAATTAAAACCCCAATCCGAAATTTCAAATAGTTTTCCTTGAAAAAATTCACGAAAATGACCTTTTTCCGGCTCCTAGGTGTATATCTCCCCTTACGTCAAAGAAGGAACTTTGTCATGTCCGTCTTTCACAGCTACAGTTTTGAACCTTTATGCACGAAATTTTTCGTTCTGATGGGGATCTCAATTTCAGGCAGCCAAAAATAAGCGAATTTTCAATATTTGAATATTTTATTCTACATAATTAAAACCTAATGTACATGTTATTAAATGTTTAATTTTCCAAGAGTTTTTCATAAATGTTTAAAAACGGCGGCTGTACGACACTTGCTATTTAGACGGTAGCCGCCTGAGTTATTCCACGGCGTAGAACCTAGCGCCTGGTACATTGATCTGAAACATCGGAGACAAGGACTTTTAGATTTATAAGACCTACTCGCTCTATGTAAACCTAAAAATCAAAAGAAAAGTGAACACTCGAAAAATGGTACTTGTTTGCAAAAATGTTCTGTTTCTCGTGAAAATTTTATTATAGTATTTGTCAATGGAAAAGTCGTTTTTTCAAAAGAATTTTCAAGGAACTTTAGGTTCACATAATTATCTCATCGAAATGTGTGCGAAATTTAAAAATGATCGATTGGATAGTTTTTGAGTTATCGTGTACGAGATTAACAAAAAGAGGTTTCCAGGAAAACTCGTTTAATGTTTCAAGCCTGAAAAGTGTTGTGACTAAATGACCTAGCGATTAATCCGCCATTCCGGAGCCATGAAGTAGTCCCTTAGCTTCCTCGCGGAGTTTATTTTCTACAATAAAACACTTCTTTACGTTATATACGGACCTAGATGCCCGAAAACAATGGTCAAACTCCGAATTATTTTCTGGAAAACGGTTAGTGACAAAAAACGCATTTTTGTAAAACAAAGGTACATATATTGAGAGCCTTTAAAAAAATCACCAAAAAATACAGACAACAAAAACATAGCCGCCGGCAGATGATGGAATCTTTTTCGCGACGTTTGGCGGTGGACACTCTCCAGCTTGAACGGTCCATCAGAAATCTTAAAACCAAACGGTTTATTCAACTTAACAATAAATACGAGTCGTTGACGATCGTCGATTTTTTTAAATAATTTTTTTTAACAACGTGGCGACAAGTTGAATCTCGAGCGTTCAAAATCTATGAAACAAGTTGTCATTTTTACGTAACTGTTAAAAAATGAAGACCGATTTTTAGAAAGTGAGATCGTCGACGACCTTTAAATGTTTCTCGTCGTATCTCTTGTAAATTTGGAAACAATCCATCAAGTGGTTCTCGAGATGTCGTGTCCACTGACTTTCAAAACAGGGTGTCGAGAAAAACGCGTTCAAAGTTTGAAGCTGTAGCTCATTCAATTTTAGGAATATTTCAATGAAATTTTTAGGGAACATAGCTAGAGAGTGATAGTATCGAATAAAAATATTTTCGGAAAATGCAATTTTTTGACCCACCTAGGTAGAGGTGGCCCGTTTATACGTAGAAAAATCGAATTTGCCATTTTTCATTCGTTCGCAAACAATCAAGGCTCAAAGGTAGTTTTTCGACCGTTGGGTCGAAAAATCTGAAAAAAATCTAGTCACCAACATTCGATTAGGTATTCCCGGTATAGCTCGCGATCAAAATTATTTCGGTCAAGTTCCATCATCAAATTGCAGAGCTATGGACCACCACAAAGAGGACAGCATGAATAACTTTGGGGTGTAGTTCCGAAAAGGACACACCTCCGATTAATTTCGAGTTTTGTGTACCCACGTATTTTGACTTGCTGATTACGGAGTTGATAGTGAAAATACTCGCAAATTTGATTTTCAAGGTCAAAACTCACAAAACTGAATTTCCAAAAGTTTTTCTATTTTATTTCAATAAATGTTGATCTTAGAGAAAAATATTCCGCTCAAAGTTATGACGTTGAAGTTTGCATCGTTGGAATGCAATGATAATGATTTTTTTTCCCAAATTTTTTTTGACAGATTCGAATTACGACGATCATGCAAACATTTTTTAGAATTCTCATTTAGCGATCTACAACGAATTTGCAAAGTATGATTTTGGATAATAATGAAAATAAGAAATTGAAACGGATTTTCGTTGCATTCTAACGATGCAAACTTCAACCCCATTAAAATTTGTAGCCTTTGAAAAGATTGATCTTTTATGTTCTATACTATTTATAGGCTGCACATTCTGTAGGAAACATTTTTCTTTAAGATCAACATTTATTACAATCGAATAGAAAAAACTTTTAAACAATCAGTTTTTGTGAGTTTCGACCTTGAAAATCCAATTTGCTGGTATTTTCACTATCATATTCGTGATCAGCGAGTAAAAATACATGGGTACCCAAAATTCCAAATTAATCGGAGGTATGTCCTTTTCGGAACTTTATTCCAACTTTGTCGCGTGTTCATTGAAGCCTCGTTAAAAATCAAACTGCAAACACCCCTCCTTCGCACGCTCTTATAGGCTAACAATTTTATCCGTGTCTACAGGCGTAAATAATGAATGTAAATATTATCACTCGATAATCCTTTACAGTCCTCTGTGTTGTGATCTATTCTGGAACGCAAATAAAATATTTCGCCGAATCGCCAGTTTGGAGTGTCAAAAAAAAGCTTCACAATGCATGGCGTAGCGGTTAATGGAGTAAGATCCTGGAGGGGGGAGAGCGTACGCCGTCGCAGCGCGCCGCCCCGTAGCACACACACGCGGAGCACGTCGGTGACGCGCCACGGAAGAAATTGTGACTAGGCAGTGGGTGTGCTCCTGTGGCCCGAGTGTACGCGATCTCGGCTGGATTGTGTACTGGCTAGTGTGGCGTGTGCGGAGCGTGCATCGAACGCTTGGGTGGGAATTATGAGTAACCGCAGCGTACGCAAAGTGTGGATCGAGTGCGTGTGGAGTGATTGAAAAAGTGCAACATTTATTTCATTAAAAAAAAATAGAATCAACATCCAGCGCATATATATATTTTTTCTCGATAAAGTGTTTGTCGTGATTGAGAAGCGAGGAGCGGGTCTGCGGAGTGACGCGAGAGCTCGAACGCGCCTCGACACAACAAGCGAGGTAAGCGACAGGTATTTTTGGGCGTTGACCGCGCGCGCGCGTCTAATAAACGCGATCCCCGCGATCGTTCGCTCCTTAACGAATTAAATGCCGAATCGCGATACTCCTCGCGCCTGTGCTCGTCGAATTTGTTCGAAGTACGCGACGGAATCGCGCCCGTGGGAAACTTTTTCTTTACGGCAGGCGTCGTGAAAGTGAGGTTGGAACGGCTGCTTCGGAAGTTGGAGTTTATGCCAGCCTGATGAGCATGCGCCCGTTTCCTTGTTCAGTCACTTTTTAATAACACTCCGGATGTTACTCGGGCATTTAAGGTTGTACGCGGCCTAGTCGTCGGGGGTGAAGTACGAGGGAGCGCCCTGTGCTTATCCATGGGGCCGATTGTATGTTACCAACTGTTGTAAAATAATCGACATGCTGAACGTGCGTTCTCGAAGAATTTTTTCACACCTTATTATGGAAATATGCATTTTTGAACAAGTGATGATTGGATGAAATGTTTTCATTACTTTGTATGATTATTGTCTACAACTTCTTCTCGCTTAATTAACGCGAGACGAATTGGCAGCGTCGTAAATCGCGGTGCATGATAATGCTCAGGTTGGCAGAAGTGTCGCGAACTTAGAGACACGCGCCCCATGCATAACCTCAAAATCGACCCGAGGAGCTGTCAATGGATATCCGTCCGAGTAAAAAAATTCTTCCGCTGGAAAGGTAAAGTGTGTACTGAAGCTGTCTGTAATCCGAAAGAAATGACAAACTTAAAATTTTTTCCGATATTCTGAAAAGTTCTTTTGTGTTTGAAAAAAATGTCACTGTATTTTGTCTTTTCGTAGACATTTTTAAAAACTCATGATTCCTGAACATAGATCTCAAATTAATATTAAAAGATTATTACGAATTGAGAGAATGAGAACAAGAAATATTACTCGTTAATTACCCTGAACGAGTATTTTGAAGTCCCGGGGCATAATTACCGATTGTGGATAAGGTAGGTAACAATTGTGCTGTCTACGACGTTGCCATGTTCGCACAGTCCAATATTTTGTGTTCCTTATTATCGCACAAATTCCAAGGTCCGATAATTAGCCGTACCTATTTTTTCAGCTCCGTGGTAGCATTTTGGATAATATTCTGAACCCCCCCCCCCGATCGAGCTGAAATTTTTAACAAACCTCCCTTTTAAGGGGTTAGGCAACAGTAACGGGTATGAAATCATGTGCGAGTTTAACTTTTTTTTCGTATGAAAAAGTGATTCACTCATCAAATAAATTACACATATATTTAGTATGAATATCAAGCTGTTAGAAAAATATATATACATATATATATTTTCGATATACAAAATGGCCCACTACTAATATTTCCTTTTTTAGGCGCTCCGCGGCGTGACATTTAGCATCCACAATTTTTTACCTAGAACAAAAAACAAAAATTCTCGTCAATCTACATTAGAATACCTAGAGAATTACGTACGAAATTTAAAAAATATTGTTTTATTCAAAAGTTGTAGGTATGTGAATTTAAAAAATTAATTTTCACTGAAAAATTTCGTATAAAACTGCTCATAAAATGAAAAGTTTTCGATTAATCAGAAATTCCGTACGTACTTCTCTGCGAAATGCAATTAGGAACATAACTTTTCAATTCGAAGTAAATCGAGTGAAAAATGTTGAAGTTATTTGTCACGCCAAGTGGAAAAAGCTGTTTTGAGAAAAACGCGTTTAAAGTTTTACATACTCCATGGCCGTGCCAGAGGTGGGCTTACGTTATACGCTCAAAGTCGGTGAAAAAAAGTCTTGCTATAAATAGTAACTTATTCTTATGATAATAAAGCACCGTTTCAGCGAGAAAAAAAATCGATTTTTTGAAAATTCCACTGTGGCCTTACCCCTTAATCAGTAATAATTACTTAATACCAATTTTATAACTATGTTCAGAAATTGTACAATTCTAGACATTTCTAGGCAAAGACAAAATAACGCGGCTTTTTTTCATACACACATTTTTCCTTTAGACTATCGGAAAATTATTGAAGTCTTTATTTTTTCAAGATTATAGACAGCTTTAGTACACACTTTTTCTTTCCGGCGGATTTTTCTTTACTTGGACCGATATTCATTTTTGACAGCTCCTTAGGCCGATATCGAGGTTACGAACGGAGCGCATATGTCTGGAACTTCGCGACACTTCTGCCAACCTGGGCATTATGACATATCACGATTTACGGCGTTGCCAATTCGTTTCGCGTTAATCGAGCGAAAAAAAGTTATAGAAAATAATTATACAAAGTAATGAAAACACTTCGTGCAATCACCGAATGTTCAAAAATGCATATTTTTACAAATAGATGTAGAAAATAGTTCGAAAACGCACGTTTAATATAACGATTATTCGAAAGCTAACAGTTGGTAACAGTCAATCGGTTTCGTACATACACGGAAAAAAAGAAACAGCGAAAATCACAGTATAAACCGCATGAGAAACAGGGGGCCATATTTTATTTTACAGTAAAACAGCGTAATGGAAATCCTGTCCTACAAAAATGACGAATTTTCCTGTACACACTGAGATTTCTACAGTTACACTGGCTTATTTACACTTCGGTACTGTGAATACTTCAGTGTTTTCAGTAAAAATATTCAACTGTAAAATTTACATGAGATCACTGATTTTTATACTGTACGCAAACTACAAAGGTTACAGTGTACACTGTATTGAATACAAAGTGATTCTTTAAATTGTACAGTGTGGCACGGTAGTTTTACTCTTCTTTCGACAGTTCGTGACGTAATCTGTGCACTCTGAGTTTATTACAGTTAAACTGATTTATTTACAGTTTGGTATTGTGAATAAATCAGTGATTTCAGTTAATATATTCAACAGTAAAATTTAAATGAGGTCACTGATTTTTATACTGTACGTAAAGTGCAAGGGTTACAGTGTTCACTGTATTGAGTACAGAGTGATTCGTTAAATTTCACAGTGTGGCACGGTAGTTTTACTCTTCTTTCCACAGTTCGTGATGTAAATCTGTGCACTCTGAGATTTTTACAGTTACACTGGTTTATTTGCAGTTTGATATTGTGAATACATCAGTGATTTCGGTAAAAATATTCAACTGAGAAATTTAAGTGCGATCGCTGATTTTTATACTGTACGCAAATGAGGCACGAGGTGAGGCACGAGGCCAGGGCATAAAGGATCGCCAGTTAGTAGTGCCTGGTTAATGGGACGCGGACATCGAAATTTGTGGGACAGAATTCAAGAAATTATAAAGAAAGAGAGAATTTTTTTTTTAAGGTACGTTCTTGTCTAATTAGGACTTGTCTCGCGCGTGGGGTGAGGCACGTGGCCAGGACGCAAAGGATTGCCAGTTAGCAGTGCGTGGTCGATGGGATGCGAACGTTGAAATTTGTGCGACATAATTCAAGAAATTATAAAAAAGAGAGAATTATTTACAAAAAGGTACGTTCTTGTGTATGTGACTGATTTTTTTATATTTTCTACACATTGTTTTCAAACTTCTTTTATGAATGAACTTTTCTTTGTGTGTCTACATAAATTCTGTCGATATAACTGGCGCATTCATTGTATATAATACAGATTGAACAACTGTCAAATTACAAATTTTGTTAAATTTATATTACAGTGTTGAACTGTCAGCATTGACTTTTAACTACACTGTATTTTGGACTGTGTGTTCCAGTAAAAGATACAGTAGAGCGGTTCGAGTCCAAAGAGGACAGTATAGGAACTGTAACAATTTACTTTGGGCACACTGTATTTTGAGCACTGTGTTTCAGTAAATATCGCTGTGCAATCGCTCGAGTCCAATGCGAACTGTGTAGCCCCTGTATTTTGTACTATTTCTTTTTTTCCGTGTAAGGGTAGGGCGCTCCCCTCGTACTTCACCCTCGACGGCTAAACACCATAAGAACCTTAATATTTTAAGGCAACGCTTAAAGGGATTTTTGGCGAATCCCAACAGTTTTCGAGATATTGAATTTTTAACTTCTTTTTTAACGCGCGTCGACTATATCCATTTCTGCTACGTCTTTGTTCATACCTGTATATTTTAGCGCGCTCTCCGTTTTGTCCACGCAAAAATAACCAAACAAACTCAAATCCAAAAACTATTGCGCGTTGCCAAAAATCTCTTTAGGGGTGTTCTTAAAATATTAAAAGGAAGATTCGTGCAAATTTCAGCTCGATCGGGGGGGGGGGGGGGGGGGGTCGGAACCTTACTCAGCTTTTTTTAGCAGATATAAACAATGTGCTGAAAAATGATCGGGAAGTTTCCAGTAATGTGATTGGCCCACCAAACACGTCGAATTTCCGATTTTTTTTTTCATCACCAAAGGAGTTATATATTTCCAAAAAAAATCGGGTTGGTGGTAGCATGGCCCCATAACAACCTTAAACAAAAAATTACGAGGGCTCTCAATCTCTTGTGCTAAGTCCCGTGCACACGGTCGCATAAACTTTAAGAAATTCGGGATTCTAATATTGAATCGTTAATTCAAACTTTTGAGGAAAAATGGATGCGAAAGTCGCCAACAGAGCACATTGGAATCGTCATATGAATTTGCATACGTCACACTTTTTCATAACAATATCCTGGATTAGCAATGTTTGAACGTGTTGATTCGAGAAAGAAATAAGCGCAAATGGAACGAAGCCATTGAACGTGGATGAACGCTTGCGTTATTGTTTTATACGCTACGAGCAGCAATTGCAACCTCAGCACTCTAATCTAAAATTCAAACGTAAAAAATTGACGGATACGATCAATTTCGTCGAATGTTTCGTTGACAAAAGTACAGCATGAGATTTGAGTCATTATAAAAATTCACTTATCAATTGTGAACCTTACGCGATACTGCGACATATTAACAGAACGACGATAATCGTTGAGAATTTTTTTTATCCGCTTGCTCACAAAAATTTGCTGGAGTTCGAGAGGTCAATGTCGATTGATGTGCGGAGAAGGAAGATTTTTGGGTCAGGATTGACCATGCGAACTTAGCCTTCGCGATAAATGAGAAATATCTTGGAGTACAATCGTTTAGGTGATTTTGAAAGGGTGCAATGGCTCTCGATGACTTTTCGTTCTAAGTTGAGAGTTTTCAGCTGAGTCTGTGCGGGGTCTGCTGACAAGGAACATCACTTAAGGGGGTCTTCTCACTTTAGACTCTAAAAAACGCTTTTTTCAAGCATTTTTTCATAGGTTTATAGTAAAGATATTGATATAAAAGTTGTTACACCTAATAAATACACTTTTGAAATACATTTTTTTTAAATGATTTATTTATTTAAGTCACTATTCATAGACGAAAATGGTAGTTCAAAAAATGTCCCAAAAAATTGTATGTCTGCGCTGTTGATGAAATCTCGGCGATGGATCATCCGAAATAAAAAAATCAACCGGTTTTACATTCAGTATGTTAATGGCTATAGCGCATATCATACGATTTTTGATATACAGTAGAACCTCGATTATCCGAACCTCGATCATCCGAACCCTCAATTATCCGAACGATAACTTAGTTTATCCGAACGCTCAATTATCCGAACGTTGACGCGAAAGATGCATTGTTGCTCGCTGCCACCCCCGTGAGCAACAATAAGCAACCCAACGCAACTTCTCCTTCTCAAACGGCTGCGAGACTTAGCCGCTCAAAAACGCGTTTCAGCCGTTCGTCAATGAAAAATGGACGATTTTATAAAAAAAATATTAAAAAAAGCATTCGGCTTTTTTCAGATGTTTAAAATACACACAGACATATATATATATATATATTTTTTTTTTCAATGTTAATATGTATGTCTAATTTTAATATATATGTATGTACTGTTTTTATGTAAAAAGGTGTTGTTTATGATCTCGTCCCAAAAAACCCACGTTTCGATTATCCGAACTAGTCTCGGTCCCAATTGGTTCGGATAATCCAGGTTCTACTGTATGCAAAAATAACAAAATGGCGGACATTGTTCGAAAAAAAAAACAAAAAACGTGTTTTTTCGCCGTTTTGGGCAAAAAAAGTAAATATCAAAATTTTAAAAAATCCTTCCTATGCGCTATAGCTATAGTTGTAAAGAACATGTGATTAAAATTTCACAAGGATCGGTTCGGTAGTTTCGAAGATTTTATCAACAAGCCGTCGAAAAACGTTGTTTCGAGAAAAACGCGTTTAAAGTTTGTTTGGGTTACATAAATACATTACATTTTTTTAAATGTATTTCGAAAGTATTTATTAAGTGTAACAACTTTTACATCAATATCTAGAATATAAACGTATACAAAAATTCATGAAAATAGCCTTTCTTGGCGTCTAAAGTGAGAAGACCCCTTAAGTGTCTACCGTCAATTTTGTTGAAACTCATATATGTGATAAAGCATTGAAAACTATTAAATACGTATTTTGTTTTATCTGAGGAAATAACGTTTATCTAAAAGAAAGCTGCGTGGGAGGGTGGTTCTGCAGTTTCACCCACAAGCAGCCCACCGATCTGAATGAAACAAAAACTAAAATTCTTCCAATGTCAAGTGATGCAAAATCTACTATAGAATAATTGAACAATAGTTCAATTAAAGGGTGACACCATTTTCTTTGAGGGGTCGCCCCCGCCCCCTAAAAAACGTTTTTTCGCAGACTAAAAAAATGTGTCTAACAGTTTTAAATACTTTATCACATATATGAGTTTCAACAAAATCGAAGGCGGACACTTAAGTGATGTTCCTTGTGAGACTAGGGGCCAAGGGAGTGGTCGATTTGCGATATTTTTTCCAGATGAGATTAACGGAGACTTTGTCCTTGGAGTGCCATATTTCAGGTGTTTACATTTTTTTTTTTCAAGGAAACGAGTAAAGATTTTTGAGTGCGGTTTTTTTCTTGCTTTTATTCATGATATACAGAACGTTAAAAAATTTAAAAAAAAACCAAAATGGCGGCCGTTGCAGCTCCGCGAAAACAGGTCCTCAAATCGCGGGAGGTAAACGGCTGACATCACTGCCCCCTCTTTGTTGATCTGAAACACAAATTCAAAGCATATTATCAATCTGTGACCCTTTGGTCATGGAATGACGGATGGGTTTTTCGTTTAGTACAAATTTCGGAAAATGGCGGCAATTAAAAAAAATCGAATTTTCGTGTTTTTTTTTTGCATAAAAAGATAAATAATAAATGCAAAAATGTATCCATCGAAAAAACGATCCGTCATTCCGTGAAGACATATTTTCTGAGTATGCTCTCCAAATTTCAGGTCGATATGTTAATTACAGCGGTCAGGAGAATGTCAGCCATTTTTAAAAACGTGTTTTCGAGAAAAACGCGTTTAAAGTTTTGTAATGTGTTTACACAAATGTGTTTATAATTACCACTAATCGGCAATGCTTGGTCCATAGAGGCATCCCTCCTCTTCTCCTAGCTGCTCATGTTGAGCTCAAATTGATTTTTTGAAAATTTCAAGGACAAAGTCTCCCTTAATGGAATGACGTGGTCGGGATTTTACATATAACTGATACGGAGTTTTGCCACGTTTGAGGATTCTTTTAAATTGCAAAATATTGATAAACGACCAAGTTATAATGATTTACACAAAATACTGCCGTTGCATGATGTTGAAGCACAGTTGGAATGCAACGATTTTTTTTCTTTTATTCATCAAGTTTTTACATAATAAAAATTGGCAGTTTTCGGTCGTGAGCACCACTCACGCGTTTTTTCAAAATCATTTTTTCTAAGTTCTACAATGAACATTTGTAAACAAATATTTTGAGTGATAACGAAAGTAAAAAAAAATCCCGTTGCGTTTCAACGATGCAAACTTCAAGACCATGCCGTTGCTGTATGGCCAATCGTTGTAGGTGGTTCTGGCGACTAGCGTGGTCGCAAATGGAAAATCACAAAATGTATTTTCAGTAGAATAATAAAACTTTCGTATGAATGGATACTTTTTTGAATTTCTAAAAATTGCGAAAATGGCAAGCTGTAGAAAAAAAGTTCGATCTTCGACCAAAAAACACAACTGTAATCATATGTCGTTAACAAATGAATAAACTTGTCGAGGAATCATACATACGATAGAAAATGTGCTCTGTCTAAATACAAAGTGAATCTGATACATAGATTCTGAGACACGACTTACACGGTGTTGAAGTTTGCATCGTTGGAATGCAACGAAAATTCTTCATTCTTTCATTTTTCTCATTATCGAAAATATTTTCTTCCCAATTTAAGGCGGGATATACATTTACAACGAACAAAAAAATGATTTCTTTTTTTTTCTTCTTTAAACGATAGAACTATATATGTAGAATATTTTCCTAAAGTTTCAAAGCGAAATTCGGAAAACTTCAAATTACAGCCCGTCAACGCTGTGCCTCACCGCTCGGATTCGAAGCGGGCGTGAATTTCAAACGCGTTTTTCTCAAAACTGCATTATCGAAATTGGCGTGCAGGATTACTCAAAAACTATAAAGCCAATTGAGTTGAAACTTGGTAGAAATATTGATACCATTGATACCTTCTACTTGACGGGAATTGTTTTTGAAAAATTGAAAAAAAAACTACTTTTTAATCCACATCTTTACAGAAATGTTGTGTGAAATGTTGATTTTTTTGTACATGCATGCTATTTTCTTAAATTTGCATTCTCTTCATTTTAGTTACCGTCACATAAAAACTATACATGTTCTAACTGACAAAATGTTTAAACTTTTTTGGAAATCAAAGTCTACGGGTAGCTAGACTGCACGCCGATTGGCAACTTACTGTTACACTCCGCCACAGCTCCGCCATTTTGATGGTGAATTAATATTAAAAAATTGTTTTGTATACTTAAATATACTATTAAAGTATACTTAAAGTTTGATAATTGGGGAATAATTATTTCTTAGTTTAAAAAATCCCTTAATATTGCTAATTTTTTTGCTGTCTAAATGGATATCCCGCCTTAAGTTGTAGCATTTTGAAACGAAACCTTAAAAACGTTTCAGTGATTTTTCTGGCTGAAATACGCCAACAAATACTTTGGTAGCCTAAAAAAATAATTTTCGTTACGTTCCAACGATGCTAACTTCAACACCATCGACATATTCCGTTTCGTAAAATAATATTTTGGCGGAAAACGCAAAAAAGGGTAAATTGCAGCGGGGCGGTTCGCCGTAGCGCAGTGACCCGTGACAAAAATCGTCATAACTCAATCCATTCGTGGAATCTTTACAAAATCTTTGTTGCAAATTAACGTTAAGACCCTAGGTTATAAAGCTGCGCAATAAAGTAATCGTATTTATTATTATTTTCCCAGTAGCATAATAATTGTTAAATTATTGACAACTGATTTTTTGTTGAAAAAGAAAACAACGCCGTGGTTCTCAACGAGATAAAAATTGAACAACAAGAGTAGGCGAAAATCGTTTTAACGTGGAACGCGGCGAGAATTAAGAACGACATTTTTTCAATGCTATGTCTACTCCGAGAGGAGTGGCGGGGTCTCTTATATAGGAACATTTCATGACGTAACCGATGTAGCACTCCGAATTACAGCCGGTTGGACTTTTCCTGGGTTACCCTTAATTATCGAGAGTAAGCCACTTTTTCAAGTCCCAAAGCATACTACGTTATTTAGTCACGTACAGGGCGTTCCATGTCCATTTTAAAAAATCTTCCGGTCCGAAGAATATTTCGATTTGATGATATAGTTTCGTGTCGAATTTTTGTTGATAAGAAACATAACCTCGAAGACAACGGAAGTGAAGCAAATTCCATTTGTGCGGTTATGCTAACATAATATTTCTCATTACAGTGAACTCTCCCTAACTCAACGCTCTCGGGAATAAATTTCGTGATACTACACTGAAAAAAAAATCATTGATCCAATATCATTGGTGTTATTGAATGAAATTGCGTTGATTCAATTGTAAAATTGTTGGTGTAAATAATCGGATTTATTAGTCCAAACAAAACGCTATCGACTTTAATAACATGATAAAATTAAAAGTTTTTTTTTTCATTAAAAAAATATATTGCTAGCCGAGAAGAATATATTATTGAAACTATCTAAAAAATTATCGCGAACAAATTATATAGTTTTGAATGCCTTTTCTACAACGAACAAAAAAAGCGTTTCAATTTATAACATAAATATTGTTGATTCGAGTACACAAGAAAAATTGTGTACTCGAATTGTGCGTTTGATTCAGATATAATTTCTATTGAGTAAATATGTTATTTTACTTTTTTCACCATATCCGATATCGATTTCCAAGTACATTATTCGTTAAAATATTGATATTTTATTTTTATTGAAAAATATTAAGCAAATGTCTGAATTGGTTAAAAAATTATGAGAAAATAAAATTTGTTTCTTGCGCATTTGGTTGAAAAAATTCAACCAAATTATGGCCAAACGTCACCGAAATTATAGATGTGAGGAAACCCGTAGTTCTCGGAGTAACCGCTAGAAGCCGCACGCGCGCTCGTTTCCCGTAAGCGCAGCGCGAACCGAAAATCTACCTAAACACTGGAGAAACTTGAAAGAGTATCGCGTCTTGGCCTGTGGCTAAGATCAAAGTGTAGTATCTGTTCTTATCAGTTGAATATCTCATATTCTCTTCATGGATATTCCATTGGATATCTGATATTCTCTCGACTACTATTCTAATGTTCACTTTTTATTTATAAGGAGTACAACTTTGCAGTGACCGTTTTTTTCAAAAGTTTAAGGCTTTATTATAAAAAAGTGGCTACATATTTTTTAATCAAAGTACTGCCCGTCGCTTGCTACGACCTCGGCCCATCTTTCAGGTAGCATTCGAATCCCACGTCGATAAAAGTCTTGGTCCTTGGAGGCAATCCAGGAATCGACCCAATTTTTGACTTCTTCGTAAGTACCGAAGTGCTGGTCAGCCAAATCGTGTGCCATTGACCGGAACAAGTGATAGTCGGAAGGGGCAATGTCTGGAGAGTACGGCGGCTGGGATAAAACCTCCCATTTCAGCGTTTCCAAGTACTTTTTCACGACATTTGCAACATGGGGTCGGGCATTGTCATGCTGCAGTATCACCTTGTCATGTCTTTCGTTGAATTGTGGCCGTTTCTCTTTGAGTGCCTTACTCAAGCGTATCAACTGACGTCGGTAGGTTCCCCTGTGATGGTTTCGGATGGTTTGAGCAGCTCATAGTACACAACGCCCAGCTGGTCCTACCAGATACACAGCATCACTTTGGATCCGTGAATATTCGGTTTGGGCGTCGATGACGGAATATGACCAGGCAGTCCCCATGATTTTCGGCGTATAGAATCCTCCCCGTAAGCATCTACAAGCAAACGGTGGGCCTCAGCCGCAGATTTCTTGATGTTGAAGAAGTAAATCATAACCTCCCGCAAATGCTGAGAATTCGGTTCGTAGGTTGCCATGTTTGAGTGCCTATAACTTTATAATGCATACACGTATCCGTTAGCTTTTTTAAATTGTTTACATTGGCAGAGCCTCTGGTTTAAAATGCGACTTTTTTTATTGAGCTAGGGCCACTACTTCGGCCGCAGTGGCTCTCTAAGTAAAACGGTCACTGCAAAGTTGTACTCCTAATAAGATTTAAAACAAATTGGAAAACTTACGTCTCGTGGCATATTTGTTTCGATGTAGTAAAGAAATAATTCATTCTATTGATTACATTTTTGTACGAACTAAAAAATGTTGTAGTAACTGCTTAATTATTTAATCCACGCATCTACAGATTGTATATAGAATTATTTCAATAGAATACAATTTTATTTGAAGGATAATGTAGATATTCAGAAAACAGGGGAGATTTTTAAATAAATTTATATGTTTTTTGAATTAATCACGTTTTCCAATATTTTATAGTATTGTAACAATCTCATATATCGATGGCACTCCGCGATCAGACATTTATTTGAATCAATCAATATATTTTTTTGATTCAATTGGTTTTTTTCTCAGTGTAGAGAGAGTGGCCTGCTAGAGGGCGTCCCCCACCGCGAGCTACTGTACGACGTAGTGTGGTGGGATATAGTCAAGTTACCATAAATGTTCAAACGTCGCGTGTTATTTTTACTAGGTTATTGAAGATAAGAATACTTTATTCTTGTTTGAGCGTGAATAATTTTCGGACGAAATCATAATAAAATAAAATTATGTTTCATTTAAAAATGTTATGTTTTTCATAGTTTAATAAACTCTTTTTAAGAGATAACAGTTAAACAAAAATACTTCTCTTATAACTTAATGTATCTATTTTTTCTCTTGTATCGCAAACATCGTTGCTTTTTTTTGCCCATTCAATTAGAGCTGCGTTCCGAACCGTTAATTCGGCTACACCCACACCTTTGCCGATGTCAGAAACTGATATTCCGTTCTCGATATTTTCTAATGCAACCATTTTAATTGAAAGCGGTACACTTTTCGCTTTTCTTTTTTCGTTCGTGTTCTTTATGACTTTTGAAATTATAAGTGGAAAGTTTAATACTGAAATTGAGGTTATGATTGCACCCCTCGCGCCGTTCCATAAACAAAGGGTAACGCTTCTCCGCTCGCTGTGTTACCACCGGAGAGAATTGAGGGGGAATGGCCTACTACAGAGCGTGGAGTTACTGAGAGTTTAACTTGGTCCAGCTGAGTCAAATGACAGTTTATGATTATTTTTCAATGAACCTCAAAAAATTCATACGAAGTATATACTTATTCTGTAGATGCTGATTTTTCATAAAACATATAATTAAAGAACAAAATTATACATTTCTATTTTTCTATTACGTAAATATGAACTTTGAGGTTACTACCAACTTGAAAAAGTATAACGTTATCGATTATTGTTATGAAAAAACTGCGTCAGAGAATGTTTTATACAACTCGGAATGAATTTTTGCGTCATTTATAATGATGCCTATTTATATTTATGTGACGAGATGATTTGTTATCACCATTAGTTAATATTAAGTGTTTCCGAAATACGGCAACTTCACGGACGTTGAGGTTGGCAGCAATGCTCTTCATTCGCCAGCCAAGATTCGTAGTCTTTTATCATACCTTGATGGTTCAATATTAAATTTATATGGTGTACGACGGGCGAGATGTTTTTTATCAATGTTTACAAAGGTTTGGTTTGCGTTAATCCGTTGTTAGAAATTGTTTATCTTGGTGCCAAATAGCCAAAAAATTATATCACCCGTAATGTGAACGTCTTGCCTATCTAACTGCACGTAAAATTACATACATTAAACTATTTTTTATCTGTGGTGTTGTAAAAATTTCAAACATTCGTAAGGACTCAGTATGGTCTAGACAATAACATTTTTTTACATCTTGAATTGCGGTTAACGCTGCTACCTCTTTAAGTGTACGGGGGCCTAGACTCCATAGAGGGAGCGGTAGAAAAAGCGTCTGCGAAACCGTGGAAAATCCAGGTACAAAATTTCACCACCAGTGTCGCTCCGTTAACAAGTACCCGACTGATATAGTAATTGCCAGACCACAAAGTGAAAGTGTGACGGCAATACATGCCAATAATGGTACGAGGCGGAAAGTTTTGTAATTGAATACTAATGTTGTCCAGGCTATACGGCATACGTTTGTGAAATTTAAAATACATTGACCATCCCATTATCAAGATATTCGCTCTTGAATTGGCATTTCTATTAGGAGTACTAATAAGTTCCCGCTGTTTGAAAAAAGATGGCCCCACCAGGATGTTATGGTTGAAATTGTCAGATGTAAAATGTCATATCGTAGGGTTGGACATCTGGCAAGACCATAACCTTGAAATGTTAGCGATTTTGTATCAACATCACATTATTTGGTTCGTGCGAAAATGTCGAGTTTTCAGCCAAATAACTGAGTTAATGCAGATGACTGGGCAACGCTGCGAACGATGCGCGTTTCATGGACTGCTTTTAAAAAACTTTTCTATTTACAAATCGTCCTTCATAGAGCAGACGATTTTCCATTTCATTAAATCTTTCATTTATGCACTCTACGAGTTGCAAGAACTGGACTGTCAACAACGGTAATAAGTATATGGTTATGGCAAGGGATTGATTGTCGTTACCAACAACGTTGCCACATGAATGCACTGTATGCTCGGATGTTCGTATGCAAGCATGCATATACACAAATTTTCTAAGTGTTGGCATATGCTCCAGACAAATCCTGCTAAAAGTTTGCTACGGCAGACAAGAAGACCGCTCTAAAACTCACTGTCTATTAATATACTATGTCATTGTTCAATTATTGAATAGTACGAGTAATTATACGTATGTAGTTTGGAAGTTGGTAAATTCATGACTTCAAAATGATTGCTTATTTTAAAAACTTCATCGTATGGTTGCTATTGAATAGGACTGTCTCGCATGTACTACCATAATCCTAAGAAAGTAAAAATTGAAAAGAAGCAAGTAAAGGACAAATTCATCAATGAAAATAATCCTGAAAACGTTTTTCGCAACGTAATTGCTGTAATACTGGAAGCAGGAGCACGATAATCGAAAGAATTTAAAAAACGAAGAATATTATTCACAGATAAATGCTAATTGTTCAGATCTGTGAATTATTTTCTTTGTTTTTTTTTTCAATTTCTTTCGACTTTCGTGCTCCTGCTTCCAGTATAATATATATGTTGATATTTTGAAGCATATAATATACATATGCCGATATAATTAAAGACACTAGAAAAGTATTACAAATTTTCATTGCACATGCATTGTTTGAAAACTTCACTAAACCAAATTAATAACTTTTCATTTTTTTAAACTGTTTGTACTTTACATTATGTCCGTATCTGCATTGCATACTTTCGATCAATATCGAAAACAAAGTAAGGTTATGTTCCTGTCAAAATAATATATGCACATGTATAACACATCGGACGCGATCTACACTAGCACCGCCTGAGTGGAACACTTTTTTTTACCATTTTCCGGAGGCTCGGTCTCGTGTACTCTAATCTTCATATTCGCTCAAAACTTACGCAAACTGGAAAAAGATGCCGCCAGCCGAGAATTTCGCGGAACTTTCTGCCACGAAAAACAGCTTACACAGTATTAGGATTCTTTTATCGAACTAATTGGACCTCGGGGCAATTTGTAATTTGAGTCTCGAAAAAATGACGTCACAATCACCGTATCGTAATTTGGGTTACAAAGTAACGCGTTCCAGGTTTAAGAGGTGGAGTTTAAGCATGCATCATTCGTAATTGCATGAGGTCACGATGAGTCGACTTGATTCATACGCGGTAGTTTTTCACGTGCGTGTAGGCGGAGCGCCCGGTCGTCGCCGCGAGCGGCGCTGCTGTAGCGCGGGCTATTCAAACGTCACGAAGTTTGGGGCCTTAGCACGATCTTACATACAGGTCTTGCAACTCGATAGAATTTCAATGATGGGGGTGACTCGCGTATTGCAGCCGTTTCCGGTATCGCTTGTATCGTGGGATGTTGTTTTGATAGTCAAATGGTGCCCAGGTAGCAAAATGTTATCTATATGGCATTCGAAAGATCTTGCGAAACGGATACGGATAACTTTTTGGCTGTCCAAAAAGACGACGTTTTGTATTACAAATCGTATCACTTATGTCCGCTTGGCACATAACTTATTTGTGTCCGATAGTTAACTATACAGTAACTTTTAATGATTAACAACCCAGGCAGCATAAATGTCCAATTGACGTCGATAAGTTACCGTTTTCAGGTTACCTTTAAGACATGACCGTAAGATAACTATTCGACATCTTTCAAATGACATCCCGTATAATGCTGCCGTAAAGTTATATTTTTTATGATATCTTTCGGCGATGAAAACGGATGTCTAAAAGGTATCCCAAAATATTATCCAATTGATGACTTTTTTAAGATATCGAAAAGTTATCTATTTACTGTTATCTATTGTATCTAGTTCAACGTTGTCCAAAGGATATTATAAAGACGAATTACATAAGATGTCTTTTTCATGACATTTTTCAGATACCGGTAATATGCTGTCTTTTAACATATTTGGTATTGGCGGGAAATAGTAAAAAGTCGTCCAAATGTTGTCCTAAAGATAACATACAACTGATCACTTTTATAATAGTGCGAATGTAGCGTGTCATATTTCATATCACCGGCAATACATTGTGTGTAACAACAAGTAGTTGAAAAAATAAAGGTGATGGAAGATATACAGGGTGTCCCATTTTAATCTTACACCTGAATTTTCTCGAAAAATATTGCTCGGACGAACTATTGTGTGGAACAAAACTTCTAGGGATTGAAGGGGGACGTTTGAAAAAAATTTATTTGAGGAGCCAAAATTCAAAATGGCGGCGTTACAAAGGCTGACATGTTTTTTTCAAACGGAAACATAACTTTTTTTTATTGCCAAAAAATTTTTCAGCTGAAAACTAAAAACTTTTGTTGAAAAAAATTTTTGATAAAGTTCATAGTTTTCAAGTGAGAACATCATTTTCAATTATTTCAGATGTATCCAGGATTTGTGTGTGCGCGTGCGTGTGCGTGTGCGTGTGTGTGTGTGCGTGTGTGTGTGTGTGCGCGTGTGTGTGTGTGTGTGTTTTTCTACCCATCGTGATCAAAGTTCGTCAACGATTTAAAGAAACACGTTTTTGGCCTGAAAATTGCACAAACGCTATTCAAATGGAAAAAAACTATTTTTCATTGATTTTCCTCCAAAATTTTCTCATGAAATATCGTCCAAATTTGAAAACAAAAAAACAAAAAAAACCAACATTTTCAACAGTGTTCCACACACACACACACACACACACACACACACACACACACACACACACACACACACACACACACACACACACACACACGCACGCACACGCACACGCACACGCACACGCACACGCACACGCACGCGCACGCGCACACGCACACGCACACGCACACGCACACACACACACACACACACACACACACACGCGCGCGCGCGCGCGCGCCAAAACGACATCTAAACGGCATCGAAGAGTACTATCAAAAAGATATATATTGGCAATATATATATACATATAACAATAAATATCCTATCCATTTCTTTACAAAAATTAACCTATCAATAGTCTAGAATATTTAATATAGCTCAATATTCTAGACTGTCAATAAGTTAATTTTTGTAATGAAGAAATTGATAAGATATTCTTATGTCGGTTTCGAAGTGGGTTAGGTTATAATAAATACATAAAACATCAATTAATTAATTATAAGTGAAATATAATTTAATATTATAAAAACGGTACAGTCGTTATAAGACTTCTCTCCCGTTACGGTCACAGAGTGCTCCACACTCTTCAATCGAATATTAATTTTAAAAAAATTTTAATCAAAATAGCTCTTACTTCACGGTGTTTAGGAATCCCACAATATAAAAAATACCAAAAATCCATTTTTCGCATTCACAATTTGAGGAAATTTAAAAAAATAAAATAACGAGTGCCTTTCCTTGAGAAAAAAAAATATTTTTGCATATCCTGAAAGGGACTTGCTCAATAAAATCTAAATTAATTTTTTTCTGGAAGGCTAGAAGAAGACGTACTTTTTCGTTCTTTATGAATGTAAATACGTCAAATCCTGCCAAAGATACAGCCATTTGAATCGAAAAATGTTAAAAAATGATAATCAACGAGAAAAAACGTCAGAAATTTAAAAAAAATCGGTACTCGGTGAATATTTTTCAATAAAGTAACCCGATTTTTCAAAATTATTTGTGGATTTTTTTTACTGGCTCAAGTGACGTGGAATGCCTCGTATATATCTCTCATCACCTTTATCTGTTCAACTACTTGTTGTTACACACAATTTTTCGCCAGTGAAATGGAATATGACACGCTACATTCGCACTATGATAAATGTGATCCGTTGAATGTCATCTTCAGGACAACATTTGGATGACTTTTTACTACTATTTCCCGCCAATACCAAATATTTTTAAAGACAGCATATTACCGATATCTGAAAGATGTCATGACAAAGACGTCTTATGTAATTCGTCTTTATGATATACTTTGGACAACGTTGAACTAGATACAATGGATAACAGTAAATAGATAACTTTTTGATAACTTCAAAAAGTCATCAATCGGATAATATTTTGGTATACCTTTTAGACATCCGTTTTCATCGCCGAAAGATATCATAAAAAATATAACTTTACGGCAGCATTATACGGGATGTCATTTGAAAGATGCCGAATAGTTATCTTACGGTCATGTCTTAAACGGTAACTTATCGACGTTAATTGGACATGTATGCTGCCTGGGTGGATATGAAACATCGTGGCGGGATGATCCATGCTTATTTAAAATTCTTTCATCTTAAGCGCTACGCCGAATCGTGTTTTGCGAAGCATGCCTCAAGTTTTTATTTTTGGTTTAAGTGTGGAAGACGTGTTTACGACTTATAATTTTACTTTTCCATGCTAAGAACATGGCTTGGCCGATATTTCATCCTACGCCATTGTTTATTATATTGGGTTGCGCATGAGGGCAAAATATACTCCAGGAGGATATGAAATCAAACCAAAACAATTGTCTAAATTGAGAAACCAATACAATTTTGATTATTTCGCTACATTGTACGCTTTGTCTGCGATTGTTTTGTAGCTACACAACAGCAATTAATAAATATTTTTTACTCCGCTATTATCTCGAATTTTAAGGGGTAGGTAATTGCTGGTCAGTTGATGAGTTTGTGTATTTTTATTTACATAGGAATATTACTGGTTTTCAAATATTTAACTTGTGGAAAATTTAGATTCTTAGTTTAGGTTATAACGAGAATGCATGGTTATTGTTGTCTCTGTCGCACAGAACATCTCTCGATGACAGCGACTCTAGCGGATTCAAGATTAACAATACACTTTTGACGTCGTCAAGAGAGCCATCCCTCACCACTAGAGTTGCAAAACCTGTATATAAAACCTTGGGCCTTAGAATTGCTTAAGGTTGTTGCTAAATCATTTTTGAAAGGTGCGGAAACATACGAAGTTCCTATACTAATACATTGCGTGACGTCACCAGTACCAACTTATTGTAGCAAAATATTAATGACGTGTACAAGTAAATATTGCGAAAATGTCAAATGTACGGTACATAATCGTAAAGCAAAAGGAGGCAACAAATGATTCAGAAAAAAAAGATTAGTGCGCCGCAATGTTTCCGATGGAAAAGATGATTTGTCAGTTCTCGTCACCACAACCATCGTTCTATGCTCAGCGAAGCTAGAAAAAAGGGAATACATCATAATAAATAAATTAATAAGTTCCCCTTAGTCGCATTCAACTTTAGCGTAGTTGAAATTGGCACACTAGTTTTTTGATTGGTTCGGCTATATCCATAGTTCCGAGGTTGCCACATTTTAATACATACTCCATACGAAAAGCCTCACTTTTTCGCAAACTGGTAGCATATTTTTCATTTATTTTCATTAATTAGATTGGTAACCTGTCTATTTTTTTCGGTAATATTGTCCTGTGCATTATCCTGCACACAATATTCGTTTTTTGGGTCACTTTCTTCATAAATGCGAAAGATATACGCAAGAAACTGAATCAATGCGATCAATTTGAGATTGATGTAAACTTTAAAACTTAATATTTAATAAACGTGCGGAAACCTCCGTTCTCCTTTTGCCAGTATAATCAGAAAATATACCATAACGATTAGTACAATTTCGATTAAAATCTATTTACTCCAATATTTTTAATCAACAACCTTAAAGACTGGGAAACTAGTAGTCAGGTAGTATGTTCGCGTAAAATTGTTGCGGTTACTGAAATGCGATTAGTTTGGGAGGGGAAAAAACCCGGGTCGCCAATTGACGACGTTGCGCCATAATTGCGATACTGGTTAGAAAACTACATTGTTTTACTGGTAATTAGAGAGCGAGCAGTAGCGCAGGTTGAGCTCTGAACTAGCATCCTAAAGGTCCTGGGTTTGAACCCAGCTGGGATGATTTTTTCCAAATGCTTCTTTTCGCCAGTTCGTTGGTTAAGAAGCTACCCTAAAAACTGTCGATATTTCACGAATATACACTGTATCGGTGATGAAGATGTCTTCAGCCCTGTCTGAATGTGTTTAACTCAACAGGGCAAGACGGGTGCTTTGAAAACCTAACCCGACTCTCGGATGGATGCCAATGAACCCGATTGTTAACAAAAAAACCGGTATATTCGCAAAATGATGGAAGTCATTTTTTCTCGTTTTCAGCAATGGATATGAGGCTCCTCGTATTAGGACTTTTGATAGCTTCGAGCTACGGTCAGCAGGACGATCCGGAAAACGGCACCAGACAACCATGGAATCGTTACGACGAGAGGGAAATCGGAAATCCGAACTATGGATTCCGAAATACGGGGAGTCACAGCGACAACCTCATTATCAAAGAAGCGTGAGTAACAAAAGAAAAAAATTGTACAACACTGCGGACTATGATTATTGCATACGCAAAGAAATTTATTTTGGCTCATTGAACGAGTGTACTACCCAGAGGTCAGGTGGAAACGCCCCTAAAGCTCGGGCCCCACCAAAGTGCGAAAGAAAGAAAGAAACGAATATGTGTACTCCGTGTCCATATACTGCAACTCAAACAATCGAACAGTAAAAACATGCCGATTTAAAAAAATGCCGTCTAGAGTCTCATACAACTCGTTTCAAGTCAAAATATAAAACGTCTAGATTCAAAACAGTTTATTTTACAATTTAACTGATAGGCAAATAAAGATCCTAGATTTACTTTAGCCCCGTAGTGTGTTTGAGGTTAGCAATCGTAGGCTGAACGTGAGCCGTTACAATTAAAATGGCGGTCGCAATATGGCTGTTCAAAAAGGAAACAAAAGATTCAGTCAGCAGGGTGATCGATATTTTGTTTCTTCTTTTTGAGATAGGACTTACCCAGTATCATATAATATTGTTTGGAGAGCTACGCAAAAGAAAAATGGGTTTGAAGTTTGCATCGTTGGAACGAAACGAAAATTCTTTTTCATTTGTCATTTTTATTAGTACCCAAAATCATTTGTTGCAGATTTTGGTTGTAGATCGCTAAATAAGGATCCTAAAATGTTTTCTTCATTTCCGTGGCTTAGGTCTATGAAAGGAAATTTAGGAAGTTATAAAAAATTAATTTTCGTTTCATTCCAACGACGCAAACTTCAACATCATAAAGAAAAAAGGGTGAATCGCAGCGCGGTTGTTCATCGTACCGCAGTGGACGATCTGATCCTTCGAAACTCGGCCAATATTTCGAATTTTTACAAAATTCTTGTTGCAAATTGAAGTTAAGAACCTAGGCTATAAAACTATTCTATAAAAAATCATATTTTTGAGGATAGTTCCTCAAAAGGTTACGCATACCTTTAAGTTTTGACACGACAATAGTTTTATGACTACACAAATGCTGCTTGCTTGATAGTACAATATAACACATATAGCGAGATCAAGTCTCATACGACGACCACAAATAGAGAAGAAAAAAAGGTTGTTTTTAACGTAAAAAAGTACGCTAGTTGTTCCACTAATATACCAAAAGGAAGCATTGAATACTCGCGTTTTATACTTCGAGCCGAAATTAGTCATCAGATGTCGTCCATCAGCTCTTACTTCACCAATGACTAAACCCAAACGAGCCCAAAGATCTGCAATCGGTTATGTCGCCTGACGCATGTTTTTCTTTCGCGGACCAGAACGTACTTTGTGCTGGCTTCGAGGCTGGTGCGACCCGGGCAGGTGTACCGCGTAGCTGTGAACATACTCGAGACGAGGTTACCGATGACCGTAAGGGCTACAATTCAGCGTAACGGTGTCGAGATAGCGGCGGATCATCAGGACGTGAAGACAGGAATTCCGGAGACTCTGATGCTGCGTATGCCGCCTACTTCGATAAGGGGCGATTACAAGCTTCGAGTTGAGGGCCTCTACAACAGTTTGACGGGTGGCCAAGCCTTCCTCAACGAGACGACACTGACCTTTTCGCAGCGCTCGATGACGATATTCATCCAGATGGACAAACCGGTTTACAAGCAAGAGGAGACTGTACGATTTCGCGCAATACCGATAAACACCGAGCTGAAAGCTTTCAACAATCCAGTAGACGTCTTCATGCTCGATCCGAATCGTCGTATAATGAGACGATGGTTGTCGCGCCAAAGCAATCTCGGCACCGTATCGTTGTCCTATCAGTTGTCGGATCAGCCGGTTTACGGTAACTGGATAATCCAGGTGATCGCCCAGAGTCAAGTGGAGGAGAAGACGTTCCTCGTGGAGGAGTATTATCAGACGCGCTTTGAGGTGAACGTGACAATGCCTGCTTTCTTCTTTGACACCGATTCCTACATACATGGTATGGTACAGGCGAATTATACTTCGGGTGCTCCGGTTCGCGGTAATTTGACTCTCAAAGCCAGTTTTCATCCGCTTAATTATCAATCGAGTAACGGCCAATTTTCGACGCAAGATCGTTACTTCGATTTCAACGAGTACTATCCCGCGTGGTTCAAGCGTCCGAACGAGTGGGAGGAGAAGCCCGTGTTGCGTTTCTTCAACGGGACCTACAGATTTCGATATCCGATGCAGGAATTGTTGCAATCAATGTCAAGTACCGATGGTATCGAGGTACGCGTTACCGCAACCGTTGGCGAGCGTTTCCTCGAGGAGATAATAGTCGGCTATTCGACCGCGAGGATCTACAAGTCGACGGTGAAGGTGCACTTCTTCGGTGGTTCGCCGCAAATCTTCAAGCCGGCGATGGCGTTGAATCTTAATCTCGTGGCGTCCTTCCACGATGGTTCGACGCTACGCGAGTCGCAGTTGCGCAATGCCCAGATGGAGGTACGCGCCGACATCGAGATGCGCACCGGTGCACGCAGAAACCTCGACGCGCAGTTTCTTCGCGCGTCTAGCGACAACGACGCCCTCTGGTCGATGAAGGTTGATCTCAGGAAGCAACTGGGCCTGGAGAACGATCCTCAGCATGCTCAGCAAATCTTGAACGACATTGCCTCGATGAAGGTTTACGCGGTGCTGACGGACGGCGAGGGTCATCGAAGCCAAGCCGAATTGCTGATGCTCGCTCACGAGTCCCCCGACAACAAGCACATAAAGGTGTCCACGTCGACGAAGCATCCCTCGGTCGGGGAATACCTGACGCTTCACGTTCAGACCAACTTTTACATCGATGCGTTCAATTATCTGATAATGTCGAAGGGCACCGTGGTCCTTTTCGGCCAGGACATCATGCAGCACAACGTGAGAACGGTCTCGATACCTCTGAGCCCCGAGATGGCGCCGGTCGCAACCGCGGTTGTCTATTACGTCGGCAGCAAGGGCGAGGTCGTTGCCGATTCTCTCACCATTCCCGTAAACGGTATATCGCGCAACAATTTCACCGTTTTCATAAACAATCGTAAAGCAAGAACCGGCGAAAAGGTCGAAGTTGCGATCTACGGTGAGCCTGGTGCTTACGTTGCGTTGTCCGGTATCGATCGTGCCTTTTACGGTATGCAGGCCGGCAACGAGCTCACCTATTCCAACGTTATCGCCAAGATGGCGTACTTCGGCGAGGAGACGAACGGCACCCATTCGCACTCTTGGCTCCATCACGACGGCAGTCCCGACGAGATAGTTTACTATCCGTCCTCGACCTTCGGTATCGATGTCAATCGCACCTTCGAGTTCATAGGCCTGGTCGCCTTCACCGACGCTTTCATCTATCGTAAACCCGATCACTGCAACCGCACGCAAGGCTTTGGCGAATGTCTGTCGGGACGTTGCTACAGGCTGGAGAAGAAATGCGACGGTGTTATGGACTGCGAGGACGGCTCGGACGAGGCCCTCTGCACCTTCGGCAACGTCACCGATCTCGTGCAATTCCGCATAAATCGTTTCAACCGTATACAACGACTGTACGAGAACGTGTGGCTCTGGAAAGACATAAACATAGGTCCTCACGGTCGTCAGATCTTCAACATTGACGTTCCGAAGCGTCCGGTCCACTGGATGGTCACCGCGTTCAGCATGAGTCCCAGCAAGGGCTACGGCATGCTGCCAAAAGCCCTCGAGTACACGGGAGTCCTTCCGTTCTTCATCGACGTGGAGATGCCGACGCACAGTCGCCAGGGCGAACAGATCGGCATCCGCGTGTCCGTATTCAATTATCAGCGTTACAACATCGAAGCGACCGTGATTCTCAAGGGTTCCCCGGACTACAAGTTCGTTCACGTCGAGAAGAACGGTATCGTTCAGTCGTACAGTCCCCGAACGTCATTCGGTGAGCATCAGTTCTTCATCTGGATACCGGCGCAAGACGCCGCGGTCGTCTACGTGCCGATAGTGCCGACGAGACTCGGCGACATAAAAGTCACGATCAAAGCCACCACTGTCATAGGCAGCGACAAGGTCGTAAGAAATTTGCGGGTTGAGGCGGATGGCTTGCCCCAGTACAGGCATCAAGCTATTTTGCTCGATCTCAGCAACAAGGGATATCTCTTCCAGTACATGCACGTGAATATTACGGAAACCCCGTTGATACCCTACACCGAGGAGCGCTATTACGTGTTCGGCTCTAACAAGGCCACGATAAGTGTCGTCGGTGACGTTGTAGGTCCTATATTCCCCACTATGCCGGTAAACGCGACCAGCCTGATGAATCTCCCGATGGACTGCGCCGAACAGAACATGTTCAGTTTCGCTGCAAACATGTACACTACCCTCTATATGCGGCTGATAAACCAACGCAACAGGACCCAGGAGAAGGAAAGTTTCTACCACATGAACGGTGGCTACCAGAGACAATTGTCCTTCATGAAGATGGACGGGTCCTTCGGACTCTTCCGCAGCGATTGGAATCAGTCCGCGTCATCCGTCTGGTTGACGGCTTTTTGCGCCCGGGTGTTCCAGGAGGCGAGCTTCTACGAGTGGGAGAATTATCTCTACATCGATCCTGACGTGATAGCCCAGTCGGTCGCCTGGATATTGCGACATCAGACGCCCGAGGGCAGTTTTTACGAGGTAACTTGGCTACCAGATCGCAAAATCAATAACTCCGTTGACAACGAATACGACTTGATACGCCATCGTAATATCAGCTTGACCGCTCACGTGCTAATCACGCTGGAAACCGTAAAGGATCTGACTGGTGGCTTGGGCTCGCAAGTAGCATTGAGCTCGGCAAAAGCCGTCAAATGGTTGGAGATCAATCTGAAGCTTCTCGAAGAAAGGGGAACCCCGTTCGAAGTGGCTATCGTCGCTTACGCGCTCTCACTCGCAAAATCCTCGACCGCCGAACAAGCCTTCAACATTCTCTCGTTTCACTCTCGTCAAACCGGCGATCTGATGTACTGGGGACGCGAGGCTATCCCGCTACCACCTTACAAACTCGAAAACAATAAACCCTTCTTACTGCCGAGGCTACCGTACAAGTATGATTCGGAAAATATCGAAACTACCGCATACGCGCTTCTCGTACACGTCGCACGACAAGAGGTCAAGATCGAGCCGATCGTTAAGTGGCTGAACTCCCAGAGATTGACAGACGGCGGTTGGGCCTCGACGCAGGACAGTGTTTGGGCTCTAAAAGCGCTCATGGAGTACACCGTCAGGTCGAGGATCAGGGACGTCAGCTCGTTGACCGTCAGCGTCGACGCTACCGCCCTTAAAGGACCCTCAAAGATTCTCTATGTCACCGACAAGAACATTGCCAAGCTTCAGAGCATTGAGGTGAGATAATAATCTTTCACATTATATTTACTAATTATAAAACAGCCGAAAGATCGAGCGATGCCCGGTAAAGAGCGGCTAATGGCTCGAATGTTTTTCTATTAGGTGCGCAACTAAGTTCTCGCTGTTTTTTTGATGAAAATGTTACTTTATTGTGGAAAAATGGTTACAAATTAATCATTCAAAACATTGCCCATCGCTAGCGACAACTTTTTCCCATCTTTCTGGCAGAGCTCGAATACCGTCACGGTAGAAGTGTTCGCTGAGGCTATCCACGAATCAAGCCATTTTGAGATGTCTTCATATGAGTGGAACTGCTGATTAGCCAGACCATGTGCCATAGAACGGAACAAGTAATAATCGGACGGCGCAATATCTGGGGAATATGGCGGGTGGGGTAGGATTTCCCATTTGAGCGTTCCTCAGTAGGTTTTAACGGGTTTGGCAACGTGAGACCGAGCATTGTCATGCTGTAAAATCACTTTTTCGTGCCTCTGCTCGTATTGTGGCCGCTTTTCGCGCAGTGCTCAGCTCAATCGCATCCATCGAGTTCGATACCGTTCCTCAGTGATGGTTTCGTTCGGTTTCAACAGCTCATAATAAATAACACCGCCCTGGTCCCACCAAATACACAGCAAAACCTTCGCAGCGTGAATATTCGGCCGAGCCGATGACGTAGAAGCATGACCGGGTAGTCCCCATGATTTTGTTCTCTTTGGGTTGCTGTAATGAATCCATTTTTCATCACCCGTAACGTTCCGATGAAGGAAGCCCTTCCTTTTTTGCCGCTGGAGCAGTTGTACACAGGCGAAAAAACGACACTCAACGTCTCTCGGCTTTAAATCATAAGGAACCCAAGTTCGTTGTTTTTAATCATTCCCAACGCATGCAATCGCTTGGAAATGGCTTGGCGGGTAACTCCTAATGCTGAAGCTCTTTTTGCGTTTGGCACGGATCCTCATCGAGCAATGCCTCCAATTCAGCGTCTTCGAAGGTTTTTGGCCTTCCTTCACGTGAACGGTCGTCAACATCGATAATGTGTCAAAGCGGTTTGTTTACCGAATGTCTAAGCTTGGTTCATGACGTTTTGGTTATGTCACAATCGACCAGCACTTACTAGTGGAGCCATCTCTTGAAAAACAACGGGAACTTAGTTGCGCACCTAATATTTTACTATCTAATTTTAAAAGATCGTGATACTGAGTTAAAATCATCAAGATCGATTTAAGATGTACCGGAAACAAATTAAATTTATTATCAGTGGATTAGGTCGTGAAAGTAGTCTAGCTACTGAACCCTCTAAATGAGTCGTCGTAAAATCGAGAATTTACAAAATCGTTTACAGACAACGGTAGATCAGACATGATCTAGCGACAGCAGAACAAAACCGCGGGATCATTCTGTACTACTGTTAGTACTGGAAAAGACTCACGAGTGGAGCTGTCATTGGAACGACGAGAAATTCGCTGCTAATGTAGCTGAGTCTTTCACCTTTGTTCTCCCGACTGGGAGGGTCATATCGATGGTCTTTCATACAGGTCTGACAACAATGGTAGTGGGGGTAGGCACCCTTAGCGATTCTGTTTTTTATTCCGATTTCTGCCGCTTGGTGCGTGACGGCAATGGGGAAGTAATGGTGCGACGTAAAGAGAAATAGCTCTTCTGTTCTTTTCCCTCCTGAACGCAACGCATGCGTCGTTTGCCCTAATTTAATTTACCGTACTGTCGTGTAAACTGCATAATATACGAAACCAATTAAAAAAATGTGTTGATAAAAAAAAAGATGACTACTTTCATCTAAAAAAAAACTGAAAACTTTTTGAATACTTTAATTCATAGCAGCACATATTACGACCATTTACATCCTTTTTTCTCCAATGTCTGGAAAATGTCTCGAGTTCTTCGAAATGTTTTTCGCACACGTACTGAGACTTTCAGTCCCGGAATAGCTTCGAGCCATTTTTTGTATCGTTCGACGTTTCTGGGCACGCGAAACACGGAGCATTTCTGCTTACAATTTTTGTACCCCGTTTTACAATTGCGAACCGCGCAACCCTTAGCCATTTCGCATTTTTTTCCAAACGCTACCAAAATAAAAATTCACACTTATGCGTAAAAACACGATAAAAAATGTATCACGGTAAATCGCGTAGAACCTTCTGGTATATGGTCGCAAATAAAGGTTATTTCGACAATCGCGCCACAAAAACATACGTAAACACCTTGGGCCCATTCGCCGGTAAGAGGGAAGGCCGAAACTACTTCCCCTTACTATTAACGATGCGTAGCGGCGCCTAGTGCATCGAAAAGTGAAGCCGATAAGCGTGCCTACCCCCACCACGAAAATTTAGCTTCGTTGCAAGACCTGTATGTAAGACCGTGGGGTAGGCGCACTTAGTGGCTCCATTTATTTCATTCAGATTTCTATCGATTGGTGCGCGATGGCAAAGGGAAGTAGTGTGCGATGAAGAGAGAAACAGCTCTTCTGCCTCTTGCCTTCTGACCGCAGCGCCTGCGCCGTCCGCCCTAACTTTATTTACTGTAGTATTGTGTAATCTGCATAACATACGAAAGCAAAAAAAATCAAATGTAGATTCAAAAGAAAAATTATTACCATTATAATCATCGTAATTGAGGTTTTCTGTATATCCCGCCAATTTATTCAAATACCTAAGAGGCCACGATAAATATGAATGATATTCATTTTTGATAGTGTGAGAAGATAGTCTAGCATAGTTGCGGCATACTCAGCTCATCTGTGGTATTTTGGGTTAGGTTCCCTCGGCTTCTTTTTTTTAACCTGTGATTTCGCAGTCCTAGATCCGATACGGGACAAGCATGAACAATCTATATGGTTGGAAATAAAGGTTATATTGATAAGCACGCCACAAATACAGACGTAAATACCGTTGACTCGTACAGCGGCAAGATATAAGGCAGGAAGCACTTCCCTTTACTAATGCGACGCGTAGCGGCGCCTATACGGAATCGAAAAGTCAGGGCCATAAACGTGCCGACCCCCACCTCGAAAAATTAGCTTCGCTGCAATACCTGTGTGGGTGCAAAACTGTGGTCATCCGATTTCTGGTGTGAGCACTGCCTTCTCGATCAGTATCACTTCCCGTTCCTCGTCGCGTATCATTTTTTATCTTCTTGATTCTGCACGGAAGCCAAGTTCTTAGGTTGACTACCGCCATCTCATGGCGAACTGTATCACTTCCGATTTCTCGTACATCACGAATTATTCCCTATATTCTCCATTCTGCGAGAATTTTGTTTTATTTTTTTTTATTTTTTTTTATTTGACATTACAAAATGTACATAAAAGAAGGATTTGGGATACAATATCCCATCTAGCCGTTTAACCTGCGCGCTGGTCCCGAGCTTATCGACTAATACAGAAAGCTCTACCTTACCCGCTGCTTGCTTAACCTAGATATAATTTTTGTTGCCGCAGTAGAAACTTAACTTCAGTCTAACATTGACTTCGAGCCACGGAGTATCCCGTTTACAACTTTTTCATAGTTAGGCAACGAAAAAACAAAAATAATCAATAGATTTTTTCTTTTCCTTCAAATAAAATAATATAAAACAAATAATAAGATAGTTGTTAACCTTAATACCGGACTCACATTTTTCGATATGGGAGACATCCCTAAAGCACAGCCGGTTACTTGCCGAAATTATTAATTCGAGTATGAACATTTTTTCTTGGCAATAAACAAATGAAGGCACATTCTGTTCAAATGAAGATATTCAACTTGTTAATAAATTTTCCGATAGCTCTTATTGACTTAAAATCCATAGCACTCAGAAAGGATTCGGCGCTGTAAGGAGACATACCGTTATATTTTGCGAGAATTTTATGCAATTCCTGTTGTGGATTGTTCAGATGGGATACCGATTACCACTCGTGTACGACTCAGACTTTACGAAAAATATTTATTCGCCCTTCTTTTCTTACAAAACAAAAGTCGAGAGAAAATGGTGGAACCGTTTTGGCCCGGTCTTCTTACGCCAATCATTTTCCCCCCACCGCTATGGCGGTAACTTCTTTCTCTCCTCCTCTCGTGGCGGGTTGCGGAAGCTCTCTGCAAAACCTAGCCGGCGCGATCGTGCTTACCGACTGGCGAGAGCCTGCGTCCCCACAGTACTCCCCCCTGAGCGGAGGCGTGACAAATTTCACACTTTTCTTGCCAGGATATGTCCTTATTGTCTCTCTTTGAACAGCTGATTCTTTGTTCGGCAAGTTGTGCTTGACGTCTTTTTTACCTGAGAAAGTTTTCTCTTTCGATGCAGCCGATGTCTTTTCCGGGGCGTCGAGATTAACGTTCTCCTCGTTGAGGATATACGCAGGTTTCAAACGTTCGGTTGAGACGTTTACGTCCTTATTTTTCACTCTGATCGTGAAGATATGGTCGCTGATCCTCTTGATGACTTCGTGAGGCCCTGAATATGGAGGTTCGAGCGGTCTGCGAACGGCGTCTTCACGTAAAAAAACATGAGAACACGTGTACAAGTCTTGATGTACGAAGAGATTCTTTTTCGTGTGATGTGCGGTCGGCATCACGTCGGGGTCACCAATTGTTGTGGATTGTTCAGATGGGATAACGATTACCACTCGTGTACGACTCAGACTTTACGAAAAATATTTATTCGCCCTTCTTTTCTTACAAAACAAAAGTCGAGAGAAAATGGTGGAACCGTTTTGGCCCGGTCTTCTTACGCCAATCATTTTCCCCCCACCGCTATGGCGGTAACTTCTTTCTCTCGTCCTCTCGTGGCGGGTTGCGGAAGCTCTCTGCAAAACCTAGCCGGCGCGATCGTGCTTACCGACTGGCGAGAGCCTGCGTCCCCACATTCCCGAAATGGCTACCGCCATCTCGCGGCGATTCGTACTACTTCCGGTTTCTCGGGCATCGAACGTCGTGAATTCTTTCCTACGTGCCCCATTCTCTGAGAATTGTATGTTATTCTTGTGGTAGTTCCAATCACAGTTTACATCAGGGAGCTGGCATCTTTCAGAATTTTTGCTACGCCAAATATCCTCTGTTTGTAGTGTCCTACTCTGCCACTCGCAGCGCTAGTTGTTCTCGAACAAACCTGATGCGCGCGCAGCGGTTATGTATATATACACACTCGCACACATATAATTCCATAGCTTCGAATGCGAGGATCGGCTAGTACGGTGACAAATGCACCTTTTCAGGATTACGCGGGTACCCTGAGGTACAACTGTGCACAACACAGCATTAGCGCACGAGTATTAGTAATTTCAATAAGAACATTGTCAGTGACCTACTAGCGCTACGGGGAGAGGTAGAACTAAATAAAGCGGTCAAAAAGCGTAGCATTTTTATATACGGTAAGGGATAGGTGCCATCCCCCTGGTTTACACACAGGTCTTGAAACGACGGTAGTGGAGAAAGGTCCACTAAGCGTCCAGTTTTTGCTTCAATTTTCGGCCGCATGGTGCGCACAGGAAAGGGGGTGTCGTGTGTGAGGAAGACGGCAAAATCATATGTATCTGTCTTGCATACAGCGCATGCATATTATTTTCTAATGTCTCGGTATACGGGTTCTTGTTTCTTTTTTGTAAGAAATATGCATTACACTGAAAGTAAACGAAAAGTATGTATTTGCATGCTAAAATGAACCAATTAATACATACATGGTTACAAATATAACCAAACCTATATTAATCGCGTGCGAAACTCAAGCGCCGATGATAAAAACCATTGATATTTTGTTCTTCGTATTGCGGTAGTAGTTCAGCTGAATTGTTACGCTGCGCACTCAGAATCCGAAAGTTCTGGTCTGCCATTGAATTAAATTGTCAATAACAGTTATTTGGGCATATCAAACTTTTTTATATGAGCAGCGGTTTCAAACTGTTATACGCACATACGCCTATACAACGAAACATTTTATGATCGATGTAGGTTAGTTTGATGACACCCCCCGATCACGATGAGAAGCGGTGGTGACGATAAGAAAAAAAAAGTTTGGACACTAAGCGACCCACTCACCGCTTATCAAATACGACCGTCGTTTTAAAGCCTGAATGTAAGGCCGTGGTTCCAGTCCCCCAAATTCTGAAAGTGACTGTTGCCATCTCGTGGCGATTCATACCACTTCCGTTTTTTCGTCGTAGTGAATATCGCGAGTTCTTCCCTATGTTCGTACTTCTGCGAGAATTTTATAAAAATCCGCAAGTGATTGCCGACATCTGGTGGTGTTTCGTACCACTTCCGGTTGCTCGTATATCGAACGTCGTGAATCCTTGTCTTCCCCAACCTGTGCGAATTTTATGGTATTCCGGAACTGTCCATCGCCATCTCGTGGCGATTCGTACCACTTCCAGGTTCTCGTACACTGAACGTCGCGAATTCTTGTGTTCTCCAATCTGCGCGAATTTCCGCTATACCGGAAGTGACTATCGCCATCTCGTGGCGATTCGTACCACTTCCGGTTTTTTCGTCGTAGCGAACAACGCGAATCGCTTCCCTCCTTTTTTCGCGATGGCGCTGCTTCACTTCCGGTAGAACTTCCGGTACCCGCCCGTTTTTTTCCCCGCCACAATCAAAGATTACGTTCCAACGTTCCGCATTACGATTTTCCCGACCGGCTTGCACGCACCGTAGAGTTAATTGCGCCATTAAAAACGTGAAAGAGTACGACAAATCCAATCGATCATGAGGGTTACCTCGAGGCCGCATGAAAAGCGCATGACGAAGAGGCGTCACGGCAAGATCACTAGAGTATCTGAGATCATCAAGGAGTTGAAGAAACTCAAGAAGGAGGTTAAGAAAAAAATGGAAAAGCAACGCCCGCGGAAACGCAAGCGTTCATCGTCGTCGTGTTCCTCGGCGTCTTCGTCGAGTTCTTCCTCGCCCTCGTCTTCCTCCTGCAGCGTCGAGATTATCGAGCCCCGGTCGCCGTCACCCGCCTCCTATCTGAGCTTTTCCGAAAAGGAAAATCACGCGAATTCGGATAAGTTTCGGAATTCCAGAAGTTCACGCAAAAACGTCAGTCGCGACAAGCCGAGTGCGAAGAAGCAAAGAGACGCGTCGCCTGAAGGACCCAGGAAGAAAAAACGCCCTCTCGCGGAAAATACTACACCAGTCCATGCCGCTGCCGAGGAGAACGCCTTTCTTGACAAAGCAGCGACGTCCAAAGAGAAGATTCCGAAACAACATCCCAGAGCCAGAGCTAAAGAAGGTGTAGACACGAAGAAATATGCCGAAGAGAGGAAGGAATTGGTCGCCGAGAGGCCTACGGTCCTCTCAACCACTGAAAAAAGCCAACCAGTCTTGCACGAGACCAAAGGAATCCCCAAAAACGTCAAAGAACCGTCGCACCAAAAGAGTGAGGCTGTTCCTGGCAAGAATCGTACCGTATCACTGGTTGTGAAGAACAAACGCTTGTCTTCCGAGAGACAGTCACCGGCCAATAGAGCACACGAGTCCGCAGCAAATAAAAGACCAGCCCAGGAAGAAATGCCAGGAAAAGCAAACCCAGAAAGAGCCGACAAGGCTGTAGCTTCTGACTGCAAGAAAGGAAGAGCCATTACTGACGCCAACAAAAGTACCGAAAAAGTTTTGCAACTTACGGGCATCATTAGTCAACTACTCAACGAGAGTGTCTACAACACGGCGGTGAAGACAACCTTGGAGCGCCCACTCGAGAAGATCAAAGCTGAATCCAAGGAGATGGGAAAAATGTCGAGGCAAAATGTCCATGAACCCAATGTTACGTTCCTTCGCCTGTTGTTCAACTGCCCGGAAGGCAGGGACGAGGTGCTGAGTAAGACAAAAGAGGCGTACAAGAGGGCCAGAAAATGGCTACTTACCGGCCATATCGACAAAGACAAATGTGAGAGGGAAGCTGCTAAATGGGCAACGACTTCAACTGGACCTGCTGCAGCATCGCACCATGCGGAGAACGTTTCCAAGCGAGGAAAAGCCACAGAGCCCATGATGGTGGGAAACATGGAAGAAGATTCTGAGAATGAACACTTAGAGGATCCAGCACAACTAGAGGGCTGGGAGACTTTGAAACTATTGAAAGAGCTGATTGGCGAAGACTTTTCGCCCGAGTCGAGTATAGACTGCGTAAAGTTTTTTTCCTGGGACCACAAAACGTCGACTCTTCCGATTTCGCAGAACCTTGTCACTGATTGGTCAAAGATAATCATCAATGGTCTGGACAGCGAAGTCAAGGAGGATTTGCTCAACAACAATCTACCGCCCGAGAACTTCCCGCACTTGCAGGTGCCGCTGTTGAATCCTGACTTGAGACAGATTATGAATGGAGTGTTCCTCAAGAAAGACGACTATCACGCAGCGACGCAGAGGCAGATTGGCTGTGCCCTATCGACGATAGGCAGGGCTGTCACGATTCTCCTGGAATGTAAGGAGCTTGGAACGGATAAGCATGAATGCTTGATCGACATACTGGACGAAACGGCGCAGATGTTGGCTGACCTTTATCACGCCACATTCGACTTTCGGAAATCCTACGTGGTGCCTGGACTGGCCATACTCGCCAATCGACACAGCGATGAGGATGTAGTCAACGGACTGCTGTTCGGCGAAAGTTTTGCGGCCAAATGGAGACAATCGGCAAACGAGGTCAGCGGACGTCAGGAGACTCCGAACGCACCACCGGTCGAAAAAGCAACCTCCAAGATGACACCGAGCGAACGGTCTCCAAGAATCGACGTGGAAATGCTGTCGGCGTCAAGAAAATCGACCGGGACTAAGCCAAAGATTTTGGATGTGCAAATTCTGCCCGGACGCCCGAAAATGGTTGGCAATACGATCCCCAAGATTGTGCCTGCGATGATGAATCCCAGGGCCAAGCCTGGAACGAACATCATATGGGGCATAAATGTGATGTCGCAAGCTGTCGCGAAGGATGCATCGATGATACAAGTCAGACTTCCGACGAAGAAGCGAGGCGAGGCAAACACCATGCCGGAGAGCACCAAAAAGATCGACGCGATCGCGAATGGTCGAGAAAACGCTTGTAAGATTCAGAACTTCAAGAAATCCGATACAAACGAGGGTCTCGAAATTCCCGTCGAAAAAAAAGCCCGAAAATTGCTGGACGGAGGTGTCAGAGCGAACGATTCGGCCGGGAACGCAACTAGGGAGTATCGGAACGACGAGAAATTCGAGTCGGAATGTTCCTCGAGCGACGAAGACGACAAGACTTACACAACGGAGGAGAGCCGTTCCGAGGCGATGATGGAAGGAGAGGTTTTTACCAACGAGGACGACAACGGTACGGCGGACGAGCAGGAAAATGATTGCAAAGAAACGGCGAACGATGCCGCTGAAGAGCACAATGATTGCAAAAACGAGGAGCTGAGCCATTCGAATGTGAAGGAAGAGCAAAATACGAACGATCAAGAGGAACGCAATTCTGACGAGATGGACGAATTTAATTCCGAAGAAGAGAAGCACGCTTCCGAAAAGGAAGAAAACGGCAAGGAGGAAGAGAGGGAAAATTTCACTGTCAACGAGAAAAATTGCGAAGTCGATGATCGCGATGTTGATCAATCGAGCGTCGTCGCCGTTCGTGATGAGGAGGATACAAAGGACGAAAAAGTCGCTATTTCTCACGCCGAGTCTACCAAGGAGCAAGAGGAAAAGAGACTGCCCTTGTCGTTCGAGAGAACCGAAACCTGGATCACCGGGCCCGATGACAACTTGCCGTTGGGTCGAACGCAGATTTCCGAGACTCCGAAAAAATCCGAAAAGCTCACTTCGGAAACGACGAGTGGCAGACAGATCGGTTGTCCGCAGTCCTGGTCGGTCGGAGCGCCGCACGAAGTGCTGGCGAAGATAATGCAGGCCAGGCTGAGATTCGGAAAAAAGATGTCGGGACTTCAAGCCCCGTCGAGCGGCCAAGAGAGCTCGAACGTGCAGCGATCGGACGATTCGACCGCCATCGTTCACAAAGAAACTGACAACGAACAGCACGCGATCGAGAAGCCTTAAAGACTTTTTCAACCCGAGATCGGAAAAAAAACAACAAAAAACTTTGAGAAAATATTTTTATTTTTGTATCCTCGAGTCCATATCAAAATGGACGATAAGTCTTTTATTATCTTTTTTTAATTTTATTCATTCACGTTACAAGCCTTTAAAAAGGCTGAGTCTTGTTCCTTTATAAGAGAAGTTTTAAAAGTTCCTTTTTTTATTATGTAATCCGTTGAGCGCACATGGAAATGAAGAAACATAAATCTTCCTTTGCTCTTTCGTTTTGTGTTTTATTTACCTTCATTCTTTCAGGCTGCGACTATTTTTGTTTGCAACAATACGCAATGCAATGCTGAGAAGAATACGCCTCACTAATGTTTTACTCGTACTTGATTTTTTTGACAGAGTACATTATTAATTTATTTTTCCGGTGTTCAAACATCTTTTTGTCGCAGCATTTATTTGCAAAGGAAAATTGGAGGGGAGAAGGTAATCTTCCATTAAAACATCACTGATTACAAATTGAATAGTTCATTATTATAACGTGTTTTTTGGCTTTATTCTACAGATTCCTGAAGCTTGGGGAACCGTCAAAGTCGATGCAAAGGGTGCCGGATACGCGATTCTACAGATGACTGTGCAGTACAACGTCGATAGGCCCAAATTCCAGACACCCCCGCCCGTCAAGGCGTTCGATCTCGTGGTGCGACCAAATTTCTACGGCAGGAATCAGTCTCACATTAATTACTTCAGCTGTCAACGGTAAATATATCATTATTCGGTCAATTAACAATATTTCCAAAAGCTGTTTATCAACGGATTATACCTGCCTCGTGGCCGCAAAAAAGAGGAATTTTTTGTGGGAATACGTGTGCAGATTTAAAACTTTTTCTTTGCATTAAAGAGTAGGGTTTTAAAAATCATTTGCAATTTTTGTGTGGGAAAATATTTATAAATGTGATAGACTACTGCTGCTCGGAAACAAAACATTCGAAATAAAAAAATTAAACGCATTTAGTTTTTGCATGGAGTTATCTAGTGCTTGGACGAAGGATTTAATAAAATACTGATTTTTGAAAAAATGGCCGCTGTCTGAAGTGAAAGTATCGATTTTCGTTGAAATTTTGTGGTGATCGCAGGTGGCTTTTTTCTGATTTAAATGAACATTTCCAAATATTGGTTCTATTTTTTCGCTTGAATATTGCAGAGCTCCCAAAAACAACGATAAAGTATTTCGTTTTTGAGTTTTTTTTTTCGCTTCCTTCGCACGTAGATGGACGAACGTGAACGAATCATCGCGCTCGGGTATGGCTGTACTGGACGTAACAATACCAACTGGCTACATGATTCAACAGCAAAATCTCGACAAGTACATACTCTCGCGTCAGGTGAGAAATCTTCAGCGAGCACGATTCCAAAATCGCAAGGTCCTTTTCTACTTCGATTACCTCGACGAGGAGGAGACGTGCGTGAATTTCACAATCGAGAGATGGCTTCCCGTGGCAAATATGTCGAGATATCTTCCCATTCGTGTCTACGATTATTACGCACCCGGTGAGTGCCAATTTATTTCAACTCATAATCGAAGGAACGGGCATTGATTTGACGGAGTGTCTGTGCCTATGGAGCCTATGGGACAAAGGTTTCTCCGTCTATCGTCGGAACACAAATATCTGTCTGATAAAATTAAAATAATAGCAGTCGTTTCAGCTTTTGATAAAGTTGATATTTTTCCAAAAATAATCGGTGTCTCTCACGTCCAAGATTTCAAGGCAATTACAAGATTGAAGTTTGCAGTGTTGGAATGCAATGCTAATTAATACTTTCAAATATATTTTTATTTCGTTTCGCAAATGTCTTAAAAAACCCGTCAATAATTTTTTATACACTTGGAGATATACTATCACTCTATTTATATTTTAAAAATATATTTATCTATGCCGCTGATGACTGAGTTTCGGAATTTCTATTTTTCCAGAGCGCTTCAACGAGACAATTTTCGACTCGTTGTCGACTTACATCTTGAACATCTGCGAGGTGTGCGGGAGTTCGCAGTGTCCCTACTGCCACATTTACAATGCCGCTTCATTCCTCGCACCACCCGCCAAATTGTTACTTCTCGCGACTGTATTAGTCGCTTTGACCCGTTACTTCGCGACGCGAGAATTTAGCGTACGTTAGACAATCACCGTCCTATGCTGAGTAAAGAAAACCGAGTAAAAATGATCGAAAGCTCTTCAAACTTCGTGAAGCTAAATGTGGAAGCTTCTTTACAAAAGCCAAACGGAAAATCGAACCCAAGGGTAACGCAGTGTGCTTCAAAAATATTTTTATACGTCACTTTGCAATGAACGTTCGTTCTTAAATTTTTGTATGCAAAAAAAGATGCTTACGATATTCTTGGTGTTAAAAAAAATGGATTCTCAGCACTACGAATCCGACTTGTGCCTTTGGATTAAGTAATTGAGATTTTTGAAGATTTTAATCCAGTATCCAAACTAAAATAGTACAACTGATAAGGTCATTGATCTTATGTTCTTTCCTAATTGCAAACAAGTTTCCGGATCGAATATTTTCGAGTGTTAGCGATACAGAATTCTAGTTTTTTAAGTAACTTTATTACGTCATGCAAGTTCGATTTATATATATATATATATATATATATATATAATTTCCAAGAGGATAGGACACATGTACACTCGACTGCATCATCGCTGTACGATAATTTTCACCGACGAGTGGCAATCTGTACATAGTTAAGAGTGTTATAACGCTGATAGTGTAACCCTCCACAGACGTTGACACGTGACATTTTTTCCGAATTTTCAAATGTTCAAGAATTACGGTACAACAGAACAATCGAATAGTTTTTCTTTTAGCCTTTCTGTTTTTCAATTATATCGATTTTAATCGAGAGGAACACTCGGTGAGCGTGCGCGTGTCGACGCATCGATTAATCGGCGCCGTCCATTTTATACATTAGATCGTCGACAATTACAAAGAACCACAAATATAGTCATTTAAAAGTAGCGTATTTCTCGCGATGATCCGTCCGATCTTATCTTTTTTTCACCGCGACGATCTATTTTTCTCGTAACAAAGCGAGAGCGGAGAAAAAATATTTCATAAGTATAACGGTATGTCGTACAAGGTTATTATATATTTTTTTTTCGCCTCGTATCTTAATTCCATTGTAGAGCACTCACCCGCCAAAGAAACTCGAGAAATTCGATGGAATTTTGGATGGCGAGGCTTGTCATATATTGCGAAAAATTCGAGGCGTACTGTTTTTATGGAAGAGTGAGGTGTTATGTCGCGAGCCACAGTCCGCCCGGACCGTAAGAGAGCTGTAAAACGCAATTTAAGCGGTTGAAAAAAAAAAACGAATTTTAAACCGGCTTTCTGCCATTCCGCGTCAATTGAACAGAATTGCATTTCGATCGTTTGCGCCGTTTGCGAAGCGAAGGCCGCGTTTTTCACGTCGCCTGACTTGAAGACGCCATCTTGCGAAGTTCCAGCGGCACCATTTCAAGCGAGAGTGATGATCATTTTGCGATCTTATAACCATGTTCATAGATGTACCTCGAGGATGCAGGATTCCTTGTTCTTTGTTCGGAACAAAGAATAAGGAATTTTTATTCCTCAAGGAACATCTATGAATACGGGTGTTAGAGCTGTCATTTTATGCTAGAATGGCGATTTCGTTCCTGGATAATGATCGCAGGAAAAAAAGCGTTACCATGCCTTTTCGGAATGACTTATTGCGGGATCCTCCGATCGCTAAAAAATTGACAATTTTTTTTATTTTAAAAGTTTTCGTAGTACCTTAAGGAAAAGTATTGATAACGAAGTCCGTCCAATATATGAAATTCGTTGCTGTTAATTGCGCGCTGATTTTTTTGTTCTACATAACCGTTGTTTCGGGGGTTCCATTTTGTGTTCAACGTGCTATCGGGTCGTTGTTCTTTCAGACAATAGCCTTAATATTATTTTCTTCCCGTTGCTGAGAACGTTCGATTTTATGTAAAAGAATGCATATAAGAGCAAAGATCTGCTGACGTCCGACTTTTTGGCGAATCGTTTTTATTTCACGATTCGAATTTTCGCACAAATAACTTTGCATCGCGCACAATGAAAGTTTTTTTTCTTCATTAAACCTGATTATAGATATAAGTATAAAAGAACGTTGGTTATGTAATTATTACGTTTTCTAAAAGTTTGTAAAAATAAACGATCGAAAAGTTTCATGTGCGTTTTGTTTATTTTTGCATTGCGTTCATTGTATCGAAGCGAAGTAGATTTACTACCCGTATACGAGATAGCTAGAAAAATTGACAGACATTTCTCAGCGATTTATAGTATTTAGGGCAAAAAAAATGGTCAAGCTCTGCGCCAGGAAATTCTTCACACCTTGATGCTTTGTTGTTTCTAAAAAAACTAGATCATCTATGAGAGAAGTCTGTTCGTAAAATTATGAGGTTATGTTGACCTTTTGCTCTTAAAAGCATTATTTGTTCGGGCGAAAAAATGATTACGCGATTCACCGGTAGACGGTGTTTGCCAGTTATTCGTCGACGCAGAGATCTTCGGTTGCGATTTCCATTCGGCGGATAAATAACATTTTGTTATCGTCTCTGCGTACGCTTTCATCGCTCGAATGAGATAAAGAAACGTGAAGAATCATTTTAAATGTACTTTCGACAGAGGAACAAGCACTAATCGAGAAATGAAACCGTTTCCGGTGGAGCGAACACAGTACGCGAAAAAGAAGAGACACTCCAGGTTGAAGGAGAGCTACGAGATTCTTCTCGGATGCGAGGAGCTCGAAAACGAGGTTAGAAAGTTATCTTCGCTGAAGCCAAATTCTCGCAAACGTAAAAGATCGCGATCGGCAAGGATTTCGCACCCGTCGTCCGTAAGCTCGATCGCATGGAAACCTCCCTCCATCCTGTCCAAAAACAATGCCATACAATACGCCCCGATATGGCGGAACGAAGATCGGAAGAAGAAATCGGACGGATCGCGATCGCCAAAGAAAACAGATCGTGCGGAAACAGGGACCGAACGTCGTTCGGGTATTGAGAGCAATTCTGAACGCAAAACATCGCCAATTCCATGCGAAGAAAAGATCGAGAAACGTCGGCGGCGTGAAAAGGACGATACTCTGACTGTCAAAAGTGCGCACACGCAGGAACGCCGCGCGAGGGTGACGAAGCTCGAGACGAGCATCCGAGAAACGTCTTCCCTTGAAGAGGTAAAGAAGAAGGAGATGGTCCACGAAACACTCGCCGCAAAATTGTCTTTGATACTGAGAGACGGATTGTTGGACGAAATAAGAAACGAACTGTCGTCAGAGTACAGTCTGGTGCCTAGTTACGAGTACCTGGAAGCGCCTGTCTTGAATACAGACTTGAAAGCGATTCTGAGCGAGAAACACGTCAAGGCAGATCAGCGTGAATGTTCGGTGCAAAATCAGCTGTCCTTCGCTTTGGTGGCGATTGAGAAAATTCTCACATCCCTTCTGAGCGTTAAAGATGAGTCGCGACTAATGGCACAAACTGTCGCTACTCTTATCGATGTAGAATTAATGCTGGCGGACGTTCATCACTCCTTTACCGTGAAGAGACGAACCGACGTTATTTCGGCGTTCGACATAGGCGACATAGTCGACTTGAGTCGCGTCGAGGCGACTCTTTTCAGCAAGCGATTCTCGAACATTCTCAAGTCTGCGCGGTTACTTGTTGAAGGAGAAGAGAGCAAAATTGAGGTGGAGCAAGTTAAGAAAACGAAAAGACCACAAACTTCAGCTGAGAGAACATTGGTTGCCCCAAATGATCGCGAGGACGAAACGAAAAAGTGTGGAAAAGTTCTGGTGGGAAGGACTAGCGAGGAATCTGAGGCCGATGGGCAGAAAGTCCCCAATGGTGAGAAGAAAGGCACCAATAATGCGATGAAAGTCGCAAACGGTGAGAAGGAAGTCAGCAATGGCAAGACAAAAGTTACCGATAGTGAGCAGAAAGTTACCAATGATGAGAGGAAAGTCACCAATGATGAGCGGAAAGTCATCAACAATGAGAAGAAAGGCACCAATGGCGAGACAAAAGTTACCGATAGTGAGAAGAAAGAAACCAATGATGAGAGGAAAGTCACCAATGGTCAGAAGAAAGTTATAAAAAATGAGAGAAAAGTCACCGATGGCGAAAAAATTTTTTCCAATAGTGAGACGAAAGTTACTAATAATGATGTCAAGAACTCTGTAGAACAATCACAAAGTCACAATGAGGTTGTGACAAATTGTAACGAAAATGCAACCAAAAAGGAAAAAATCTCTGAAGCAACAAAGGTTTACACAACAGGATCTGAGGTGGCCAGAAATAATGGAAAAGATAGTTGCGACGAAAAGCCGAAGAATCACACAAAAAATTCTTCAGACAAAGATCCGTCGGAAAAAGACAAAGATCCTCAAGAAAAAGACAGAGATCCTCCACAAAAAGAGAAAGATCCTCCAGAAAAAGACAAAGATCCTTCAGAAGAAGACAAAGATCCTCAAGAAAAAGGCAAAGATTTTCCAGAAAAAGAGAAAGATCCTTCAGAAAAAGACAAAGTCCTTGCAGAAAGAGACGGTGACCCTGCAGAAAAAGGCAAAGAGCCCGGATCAAAGAGTAACAATGAAAATCAAACTAGCGACATGGAAAATGTTCCAAAAGTTTCTTCTAACGCAATAGAAAAGGTTCCAGAGGAATCCCAGCCTGTACAAAAAACTGCGGTGAAATTCAAGACTAAGCACGAATCTGCTGAAGATCTGCTACTCAATTTGAAAAATGTATCGCTGCGTATTATCGACGAAATAACTGCCGTATATCAAAAGCGCATTGATGCGCTACAGCCACAAGATAAAACATTAAAACCTGAAATGAAGGTAAGAAAAAACGTCTAAATCTGTTGCTTTTGTATTCGCATCTTGGTCGACGAATTTTCTGGTTCGTTAATTGGATTTGGGCTTTGCTCTTTTTTATTTCTGTTAATTTAACATCGAGTTATATTATTTTAGGAGTATTACCTTATTAGCTAGACTATTTAAATTTTTTACGAATAACCAAAACCATTACGGAACAGTAAAAAGATATTGATCAATCTTAAAAAGATATTCTTAAAAAGATATTGATCAATCAATCTAACCATGTTAATGTTCAATTATTTTCCCTTTAATTTTTACAAAACATGAATATTCATTTGTTATTCTCTATAATCATAGCTAACAAATATATTACGGATTCCCGGGGGTTCCCCTGTTCTAGTGATGGTCTCACGGCTCGCAGCGCTCGTGGTGGCAAAACTCTGAAGTAGTGCTCAGCCCGCTAATTTTCGATCACCTTTGAACAAGAGTTTTTAGTCGCAAATGTAAATCGTTTTTCGAGCTATTAGAAAGCCAAAGAACAGCAGCATAATAATTATTAACCGATTTTGTCATGAAAACATTTAAGGGGTAAAGCCACAGTAGAATTTTCAAAAAATCGGTTTTTTTTTCTTTCGCTAAAACGGTGCTTTATCATCATAAGAATAAGTTACTATTCTATTTATAGCAACAAATTTTTTTTTTCACTGACATTGAGCGTATAACGTAAGCCCACCTCTGGCACGGCCATGGAGTACCTAAAACTTTAAACGCGTTTTTCTCGAAACAGCTTTTTTTCCAATTGGCGTGAAAAATAACATCAACAATTTTCACTCGATTTACTTAAAATTTAAAAGTTATGTTCCCAATTCATTTGCAGAGAAGTACGTACGGAATTTCTGATTAATCGAAAACTTTTCATTTTATGAGCAGTTTTATACGAAATTTTTCACTGAAAATTCGTTCAAATACCTACAACTCAATTCAAATACCTAAAACTTCTCTAGGTATCCTAATGTAGATTGACGAGAATTTTTGTTTTTTTTCCTAGGTAAAAAATTGTGGATGCTAAATGTTATGCCGCGGAGCGCCTAAAAAAAAGATAACAAATGAAAATATTAGTAATCGGACATTTTGTACATCGAAAAAAATATATATATATATATTTTCTAACAGCTTGATATTCATGCTGAATAGATGTGTAATATATTTTATGAGTGAATCACTTTTTCATACTAAAAAAAATTGTTAAATTCGCACATCATTTTATACCCGTTACTGTGGCCTAACCTCTTAACAAAACATGGTCCTCCAATTTCCTAGGCCATTTATCAGCGAGAACAGTTAATTAAAATTGAATTGCAATGAAGTGAGGTAAAAAATCTCGGAAATATATAAAAACGCATGTACATTATCAATTCTACAATAAAATTACTTTCGACAATTTCATCAATAACTTGCTCAAATAACAATAGCAAAGAAACGATCAATACTAAAACTACTGAAAGAATGCCATGAAAAATTTGCCAGAAAAAGTCTGCTTTCGAATGAAAGCGCGATAGAAATTTACTAAATGAATAATTACAGGCCTCAAAAGAGTCCACAGAGGTCAAGCCTTTTCCGGGCATACGTGATGCTTTGAGAGGGGCGTACGTAGCCCAAGGTCACTCCGAAGTTGCGGCCGAAACGATGCTGTACAGTCTAGCACCCTCGACGATGAAGGGATACGAGAGGCCGATACGTTACTGGTGGGACTTCTGCGCGAAGCGCAAAATCGACGTTTACCAAGGCACGGTACGTGACGTTATCCAATTCTTCGTCGACCACGAGAACGTGATCTCGTCGCACAACGTATTGGCAATGTGGAGATCGGCGCTTGGCGAATTTACGCTCGAGGACTTGGGAAAGTCCAAGAGCATCGCAAATTACGTCAAGGGTTTTACGTGCGTCAGAGCAGGTAAATACGAACCGAAATGTCGGACGAAGATTCAATCCTGAATATTGACGGGGGCCGATGGAAAGAAAAGTGCCGAGGCCTCTCCGCAACCAGGTGAGTTCCATAAAGAACTAATACAAACAACCATTCAATTGAAGAAAAAAAACCTTTCAATATTTATCGATGTAACTGTCAAAGAGAGAGTTGCGTATTTTTGCAGTTGGAAATATCCGAAAAAGTCTAAGCTCAACCGGGATTTCCGAGTGCCAATTTTATATGTACAGGGTGTGTAGTTGAAAATATTATAAGCTGCTGTTTCGGGGAGTAAGGATTGTAAAAAAATGTTTCTAATAAAAAGCGTTTGGTTTCGGGGCAGAGAAGGGGAGGACCGTCAGTTTGAAAATCTACTCAATATTTCTAATTAGGAGCCATATTTTTTATTGGATATTATTGGAGGGTTATTAATTTGAGGATAATAACTATAAAAATAACGGATATTACTTATGGGGATCAAAGTATATTAATTATTAACGTTGATGGATATTAATTACTAGAATTAAAGAGAATTAATTATTAAAATTGATGGATATTAATTATTAGAATTAAAGGATACCCACAATTTTCAACGGTTAAAGGATATTTGTTATCCTTGAAGTTAATCCTCGGGCTATTAACCCTTTGCGGCTTTGGTGTAACACCTAATTCAATTCAGATTTTGACGACTCAAAAGTGTTTTTTAATTAAATATGGCGGTTGTAAATGCGTTTCAAGGTTCCTAGGTCTTCAATAATTACCAAAACATACCTTTTAAATTTTTATTTTTCACGCAGTGGGTGTCATTAACGAAAGTGCAAAAAACGTGCACGTAAGGAAAAATGTATTCTTCAAAGGGTTAAGATTCAAGGATGTCAATCAACTTCAGGATATTAATAGTTAGGATTGAGGAAATCAATGATTACGAATAACGAGTATTCATCAATTTTAGGGTGCTAATTAAATTATATTAAGGCGGGATATACATTTAGACAAGAAAAAAAATAAGCGATATTGAGGGATTCTTTAAACTAAGAAATAATTATTCTACAATTATCAAACTTTAGGTATACTTCAATAGTATATTTAAGTATACACAACCATTTTTTTCAATTAATTCATCATCAAAATGGCGGAGCTGTGTTACAGCAAGGTCGCCGCGGGAGTTGCGAATCGGCGTGCAGTCTAGCTTACCGTGGACTTTGATTTCCAAAAAAGTTCAAACACTTTTCCAGTTACAATATGTATAGTTTCTATTTGACAGTAATTAAAATGAAGGAAATGTAAATTTAAGAAAATGGCACGCACTTACAAAAAAAGTCAACATTTCACAGAACATTTCTGTAAAATGTGGATTAAAAAAGTAGTTTTTTTTACAAGTTTTTGAAAACAATTCCCGTCAAGTAGAAGGTACCAACGTTATCGATATTTCTACCAAGTTTCAACTCAATCGGCTTAATAGTTTTTGAGTAATCCTGCACGCCAATTTCGATAATGCAGTTTTGAGAAAAACGCGTTTGAAGTTCACGCCCGCTCCGAATCCGAGCGGTGAGGCACAGCGTTGACGGGCTGTAACGTTTTAATTTTTTCGAATTTCGCTTTGAAATTTTGGGAAAATATTCTACACATATAGTTTTACCGTTTAGAGAAGAAAAAAAAAGAAATCGATTTTTTGATCATTGTAAATGTATATCCCGCCTTAATGCTTAGGACTAAAGGACATTTATCAACTTGAATATATTAATTGAAGGATATTAGACCTTCCACTCCGAGCTTTTGAAAAAAAATATCACTTTCATCGACTTCAGGGTATTAAGTAAAGGATATTGACCCATTCGCTTTGCACTTTTACAAAAAAAAACATAACTTTCATCAACTTTATGTTTTAACATAATGAAATGTCAATTGAAAAACAGAAAGTTATTAGTAATATTGCAAGGTGTTCTTTACACTCATATAGTGTCCAGTGTCAAGGGAAAAGTATTACTAAAGAATTTTACAAATATTTTATTTAATTGATACAAAATCATTGCTTCTGGCCTCCTAGACACTATTTAACGTATAACTTCAGAGTTATTTTTCAAATTCACACGGTCACCGCGCGATTACGTTATTATAAGCATAACGCATATCTGGGTTTCTCGGAGCGAGGGGCTTAGTTATTACGAATAAAGGATATTAATCAACTTCAACGATTAAAGAAGCCACACTTTTTACTGGATATTACCAAAGGTTACCTCGCGAACTTTTCAAACATGACATATTTTTTTTTATCGAACACGTTTTGAACTACAAGATTTGAAAGTATGAACATTAGGATTATTCAAAACACAAACACACACGCATACACACACCATTTTAGAAGATTGATGCAATATTATTTAAATCCTATTGCGTAGGTCCAGTGCAAGTCGCAGTCGACATCTCGTACAGACGACTACGAGACTTTTAATCAACATAAGATCTAAAGACAACAGGGTCCAACATTGACAGTCTAGTGTCAAAATCTTTAATTTTTAAGGAATAAATATGCTCGACGAATAGATAAGTTCGAGCGCATATTGCTGAACAAAAAGTTCCTATGTAAACTCTCATTTGAGTGGACGACGATAAAATATATTTTTGTCAATTTATTTTTATAGTAATAAAATAAAAAGATTATTTTCGACCAAAACGAGCTATGTCTAAACAGAAATTGCGTATAGGAAGAGAATCAGTGGCGGACTAAGCCCGTCGGAGGCCCGGGGCGGCATATAAATGAGGCCCCCGGTCTGCTAAAAAATGGATGTATTATTGATGATATGTAATTTTACTATACGCCCTACTTATGATATGGGTAAAAAAGTTAGAATACTGATCAGCATTCAACACAGCACCTAGCAGGTAGAGTGCAAAGAAATAATGAAGACTATAATAAGAAAGTAACTTTTACTGTACTTACATGTTTAAAAACAAAGCTTTTGCTTTGTAACTATTTTACATGTTTTCGTGCTTTCATTTAACTGAACTTCTCGATAACGTCGTTGAAATCTATTTCCCTTGAAACTTTCCTTTCAAATGATAGAATGGACAGATTGACTAGGCGTTCTTGGTTCATCATAGATCGATGAATTTTTTAAATAAATTTCAGTTTAGAAAAACTTCTCTCGCATGATGCGACCGAGAAACAAATGATCAAGAAGTATTGGATTATAAGGGATAAACAGGGCAAAGATTCACTGAAGTCCCATCTAATGATAATAAAGGTTTGATACAGGTTTGGAAAAGACCACGATATGTTAGGCGCGCTAAGTCCATCTACTTTTCTTTACATTTTTCGCCACTACGTGGCATTGCTGTTGGCGGGTACATGTGTGACATGGACATAATATCTTCTGTCTGTCTCTCCCACTCTCCAGATCGAGGCGCATGCGCCGTCGACTTTGCCCCCGAATATTTGATGAGGATACGAACAAAAAACCAAATGAACAAATAATACGTTTACTGAAGACTAAACTGATTAATAGACCCATTCTCTAAAAAGTCGCAGCTACGAAAACTCCTCTGCTAGTCACATATTTCTACGTTTAATTCTGAATATTTTCTCTAAACATTCGGTGACCGGCTGTTTTTATTGTCGCTACGAAATCGTTATAATATTTTACACGTGTGAGCAGTTTATATCTGGCATCTACAGTTATTTAGTGTTTAAATTATTACATAGAAATGTGGCCAGCGCGTTATCTCCATCAAGCGCCGTATAAATGAGACCTTTTCTAGAGTTGTTATTTTTCCTTAAAAGTTCGGTAAATTGGCTTGAAATTTACCCGTATACGGGGATGCATTTTTACTTTATTATAGACGAAAATCAATTAATTGTTAAATATTCGAGATCGTGAAAGAAATGCCTTAAGAGCATGAGATGACACACGGACCGCGATTATCGTTTACATGACAACACGGAAATTATAAGTAGGGTGAAATCACAGAAGACCGTGGGTGGGGGATATCGTCCTATAGGAGCGACGCATGTGGCGGCGAGCGGAATAAAAAGTGGATCTTGTAACGGTGCCTCACAGCAACGGGCGGCTAACAGTGTTGACAACTTAGTGGATTTTTCACGTAAACTGGTGGTTTAGACATCCCTTTTAGTGGATAAAATTTGTTTTTAGTGGCTGGTGGTTTTTCTTAGTGGTGAGCAAGATATTCAACCACTAACGTGTAAACAACTTTATGATACATTATATTTTGCTATGACAAGGCCCTTTGACACAAAGTGTATCAACTTTTATGGTGTAGGCAACACTACGATCTTGTAAATACCTACCAGCGCCATGGGGATTGCCTGAATAATGTTTTGGCTGTATATAGATTTGAATGAATATAGACCACAGGGTATAGTAATTGAATCGAGTTCAATTTGCTTGAAAAAGTATGTTTTGAAATACTTCATAATTTTGTTATGTAAGTGCATCAGATGTAGTTGCTTGCTTACTAGACCGTAAGCCGTAACACCAAGCGGTATTAGAGGTTTTCTGGTGGTTCGCAGAACCGCTTATGGTGGGTATAACAAAACAAGTTGGCAACAGCGGCGGCTACTATATTTATTTTGGCTTCTAACAAGTTACAAGTTATAATGTAATTTTATGACAGTAAGGTTCAGATTGGTTGATTTCCCCTGTTGTTATTCTTTAGTACGTATGGATGTAATTTCTTTAGTACGTATGTATGTCATTTTATTACGAAATTTCTCAATCGTTCAGATCTAGTATTTATGTTTCGCGCCAAAGCCACCATAGAGTGAGCGGGGCCCACCGCGCGGGGCGCACCATTTTTATGGCGTTGGCTATAAGTAGGTAGAGCTTTATGCTATATTGACAATTTCTATCATGACCTGGGGGTCTATTACGGTTCTCTGTTCGAGTGAAAATGACAAAAGTGAGCAGCTCACCCTATTACGGTTCTCTTCACCTAGTGAAAATGTGAGATTATTCACGTAAGTTTACTCGACAGGAAATATCATGTCGAAAATCGAAATGCGCATGAGTGAGCGTCATCCTAACGCAGCGACGACACGTCCAGAGCTAGCACATAACACAAGTTACTATGAAATAGCCGATTCAGAGACGGTAGCATCTCGACACCGAATAATTAATAAAATTCAGCAACTTAAAGTTGATATCGTAGCGAGTTAAGTAATGTCATCCGATAATGATGAATAATTTGCTGATGATTGTGGTTTTGCGAGATCGGAAAAATTGAATGCTTCGTAAACGACGATCACTGTGCAATGCCTTGGATCCCTTTAGTATAACGGAACAAGAATATATTGCATAATAGTTCGATTTATTAACATAAAACAATAATTCTATCACTATATTATAAGAACCGTTTCATGTTCTAATATGAGACAAAAATTACCAGTATTTTTTTATTTGAATGGCTGTGTCGTAATCTGCCTCGTGCTAAATCTTCGTCTTTTTTCATGAAATCTAATGACATTTTTTTTTCGGTAACACGTTGCAAACTGAGATTCTATTTAAACTTGTTGCTTATTAGAGTGAAGAGGTTGTTTTTGTCGATGCGCACGTCTTTCGTTTTGGGCTGGGTTTGATAAGCGTGCTAGTATACCCCTTCTACGGTGTCGTGAAGATGTGAGATCACTAGCCGGATGTTCCTAGTGATCTGACATTTTCACCCGACCGATTCGTAATAGCGTGACTAAACTCACGTGAGATGAAAATGCGAGAAGTGAGAAGTCTCACCCGAGAACCGTAATAGGCCCCCTGATAACAGGTGAATTAGTACCTACCTACCTATAAGGAGTACAACTTTGCAGTGACCGTTTTTTTCAAAAGTTTAAGGCTTTATTATAAAAAAGTGGCAACATATTTTTTAATCAAAGTACTGCCCGTCGCTAGCTACGACCTCGGCCCATCTTTCAGGTAGCATTCGAATCCCGCGTCGATAAAAGTCTTGGTCCTTGGAGGCAATCCAGGAATCGACCCAATTTTTGACTTCTTCGTAAGTACCGAAGTGCTGGTCACCCAAATCGTGTGCCATTGACCGGAACAAGTGATAGTCGGAAGGGGCAATGTCTGGAGAGTACGGCGGGTGGGATAAAACCTCCCATTTCAGCGTTTCCAAGTACTTTTTCACGACATTTGCAACATGGGGTCGGGCATTGTCATGCTGCAGTATCACCTTGTCATGTCTTTCGTTGAATTGTGGCCGTTTCTCTTTGAGTGCCTTACTCAAGCGCATCAACTGACGTCGGTCGAGTTCCCCTGTGATGGTTTCGGATGGTTTGAGCAGCTCATTCTGCGTCTTCAAAAACTTTCTGCCTTCCGCTACCATGCTTGTTCTCGACCTCAAAATCTCCACTTTTGAAGCGTTGAAACCACCGCCGACACGTTTTCTCACTAATAGAATCCTCGCCGTAAGCATCTACAAGCAAACGGTGGGCCTCAGCCGCAGATTTCTTGATGTTGAAGAAGTAAATCATAACCTCCCGCAAATGCTGAGAATTCGGTTCGTAGGTTGCCATGTTTGAGTGCCTATAACTTTATAATGCATACACGTATCCGTTAGCTTTTTTAAATTGTTTACATTGGCAGAGCCTCTAGTTTAAAAAGCCACTTTTTTTATTGAGCTAGGGCCACTACTTCGGCCGCAGTGGCTCTTTAAGTAAAACGGTCACTGCAAAGTTGTACTCCTAATATGTTTATATTTTGCATACGTACCGGGCCTCCAACTCCAAACTGCCCCTTATTGAATATATTTCGGCCTTGGTTGGAATTTGACTAAAAAATGACTTCTCGAGATTTGGAGGCCCCCCAGGACCAGAGGCCCGGGGCGGACCGCCCCCTCCGCCCCCCCCCCCCTTAGTCCGCCACTGAAGAGAATATCCTCGTCTGAAAGAGACGGGAATGGATATAGAGGTAGGAATAAAGGAACGACCCTTGCAAAACTAAGATGGTAACGTGTAATAGTACAAACCCAAACAAAAAATAATCGAAACACAGATTTTTATGTTAAATTCGACGAATCGATCATTGTTAGTGGAATATGGAGGAAAAATTTGGGACTCAATAAAACTACGAAGTAATAAAATCGATATTCAATGATCATTTTTATAATTTTATTATCATCTGAACGCACAGATCCCGTTACAATAATTCGCGATTTTCATAATCTCGTAATCGTTGCATCTAAAATATCTAATATAATTATATTTATATATATATTCATATGCATGATATATATATTTTTGTGCTTGTCGATTTTCGAGATTTTCATTCCTTCTTCTAAAGTAATAATAATAATAATAATAATAATAATGACAGTAAAAAGAAATGATTGTTAATAATATATTATAAATAAATTGGCGAAACATTGCTGAAGTAGCACACAAAAAAAACTTTAAAAAATCATTCGATAATATTAATAATACGACGAGGGTAAACATTCTTAGGAACTTGATTTCTCTTATAATCGCGTATTCGACGAAATGAATTTAACATTTCATTAATTTTTGTTGATTTTTTCTCTTCAATTTCACTTCAATACGCGGGCAGGTACAATAATTTTTTCGTCACGCGTCGACGTTTTTCTCACTAGAATCAACAACAAACTGTGATTGTATATAATTCTCTGAAATGTCACAAAAAAATAGTTTGATTGTTTATTTTTTTATCGTTAATTTTTCCCTTTTTTCCCTTTATAAATTAAAAGTCGAAATTTTCTTCAACGCTCTCATTTTTTTAAAAGGAATCCCCTTATGGGTGAAAGTAAAACCGTATAGGATTTGCCAATTTTCACGCCGACTCGATAAATACTTACAAATTGCTATGTTACTGGCCTTTCTTTTCTCGTTTCTCATTCAATTACTCGCGACTGATCAAAGCCGCCCTTCTAAAGATAGAGCAAGAGAGAGAGAGAGAGAGGGTCGGGGAGACGATTCCAGTATATTCGAGAGAATGTTTCTGCATTTTTTTCGTCTCGTTACCAAACGTTTCTACTCGTTCCCGTGAATCATTTTTTATTTCGAGTGTCCTCGTTAACTTTGCCCACTTACTCATTAATTCCTAATTTAATCGATAGACTTTCCACCCCTCGAAGAATATTGCTCTTAATATTTGATCACTTATGTAGTAACTAAATCGTTCGTCATTTATCGTTAGTCAGATAGTTATGATTATAATTATTATTATTGTTGTTACTATTTTTCTTATCACTATTATTATTATTATTATTATTATTATTATATGTATTGTTATTGGGCTCTGCGTTCATTTCGTTTTAGACTGATTTTTTAAATCGCACGTTTCGTCATTAATTTTAAGCTTTCTCGACAACTATCGGAGAGTCGTTCATTTTCGACTTTTCGTCAATCTCGTGATGGTTTTGAAGAAAATCTCTCGCAGCGATTCACGCAAATCGCTTTTGCTTTTTTAAATCTGTTCTTATTCCTTTTTTCCCCTGCTTGTCTCTTTCTCTTAATTTTCTCCGCCCTTCTTTGTTTTGGGTGGATTTGTTTTCTTTTCTTTAGTCTGCGTCGCGCGGTGATTTACAGGGGCGAGTAACTTGACCCAATCCATCCATCTTTCTACCTAATCGTGTCTCACTCGTCGCAGGTATTTTGTTGTATTTTTTAGTAGAGAAAGTCGATGGGAGTGAAAATGCGGCTTTTTATAAACAAGTGCAGCAATATGCTTGAATAATAATTTTCAGCCTCTTCATCGCTGGTCGATTCAGTGGTACGTGTGTGTGTATGTGCGTATGTTTTTTTAATGAAAGTTAAATTATTTTTATCACAGGAAACTTTTAAACACGTAAAAAAAACTTGAGCGGTTAAAAAATCGAAGTGAACATTCATTCTTATTTTGCGGTCAGCTGTATTCATCTGTTTGGGAAGTCTATTACGCCGCAATCCTTATCGGTATCTTATAAATCTCATACCAGGCCTATAACTTTTTATTCGAAGTATGGAGAAAGAAAAACAACGACCGGCACGTTGCGTGATGTTTTTCCCGGCGAACACGCGAGTGAGCGTTAAGTACTTGATTCGCAATGGTCTCCGATTATTGTACTTTTTCTTCTCGCTCTTTTCACCCGGTAAATGCGTGTAGCGAAAAATCCGGCACTCCTACTGGAAACGCGAAATGTACATTTTTATTGTTTCAAATTTAGTTTTCAATGATCTTACGACGCTGAGAAAAAAAGTATATTTTAAGATCGGAATTTTTGCAGGAATAACATTGACATTTTTCGTTTTGTTTTAAATCCTTAGCAGGAGCGTTGGAGTTTTTCGCTAGAGACATCCGATGAATGGAAAGGAGGAGAACGGAAAATGCTATCAATCGTCGAACTTTGGAAATCAAGTGTATATGGCTCACGTCCGTTTTGGTGTCGTTTCCATCACGAACGTTGGACTTTTCGCGAGAGGCATCAAATTAAATACTAGTCTCGTAATATCCAAATATCCCGCTCGTGCATACATCGAATCTGGAAAAGTCGAATTTCACGGTCAACACTTGACTCATTCGATCGATTATCATCAATATTACTGATATCAATACTAACGTTACAATTACTTAGTCAATAATTAAATTGTTAGGACATTAACTCGCTATCTCAGGCTGCAGCTTTGTACAATTGGCTCGTTTCCTCATTCTTGTACATTTTGGCTATTCGTTCCTTCCTTTCTCTCTGTTTTTTTAAAAAATATATTTGTTTACACCTACGAAATGTGGCGAAATAAAAAGCTCTTCGATATTGAGGAGGAACATTGAAAACGGAATCAGCTACGAGACTGTCGGAGATATGTCCATTTATTGCGCCCGCTTAGCGTTTCGAATTATAATGAATTTTTTTTAGATGCTACTGAAGCTTTTTAGACATACCTTTCATTCGTTTTTTTTCTTATCAAATAATATTACGTAACTTCGCCCTCCTAATTCTACAAAGCAAACGCTGCGTCCGCATTCATCACATTCAAATTATTCTATAACGTATACTCATCGATTGTTTCTTTCTTCTACTCTACACATGTAATTAGTAGGCAGCAAAGAACATAGTAAAAAATTATTTTCTCGAGAATAAATCTCATCAAATTCGTAAAAATAATATACACTATTCGGGCAGGGGGAATTGTGAAAAATGACCGAATGTTGTTTTCAAATTACGCGTGAAACTGGCCATAAAATGTCAATGATAACAAAAACGAATGACACTACCAGTATTGATACGCGGACAGAGATCTCGCATGGAATTGTTCGTAATGGGGAATCGACCAGCGTATTTTTTTCTTTAAAAAAACTCCCGAATTTCCGGGTACTTTTCAATATTAACTATATCAAAAAAACTTGTTGCCCATTTGGATTCGATTCAGCAGGAAGTGACGTAAGTCATCCGAAAGCTTTCGGCAGGGATTTGAGTCACTCAAAGACTGTCGAAGTCGGATTGAGTAATTCAAAAGACCTAAAGAGCAATTTGGGTCGGCTCAAAGCTGTCAAGAGTCGTTTGAGTTATTCGAAAGACCTCAAGATCAATCTGGGTCACTTAAAAGCTGTCAAGAGTCATTTGAGTAATTCAAAAGACCTCAAGAGCAATTTGGATAACCTAAAAGCTGGCGAAGGACCCTTGAGCAACTCAAAAAACCTCAAGAGCAATTTTGATCACCTGAAAGCTGTCAAGAGTCATTTGGGTAATTCGAAAGACCTCAAAAGCAATCTCGGTTACCTCGAAACTGTTAAGAGTCATTTAAGTAATTCAAAAGACCTCAAGACCAATCTGGATATCTTGAAAGCAGTCAAGGATCATTTGAGCCATTCAAAATACGTCGAGAGCAATCTTGGTCACCTGAAAGCTGTCAACAGTCAGTTGAGTAATTCAAAAGACCTCAAGAGCAATCTTGATCACCTGAAAGCTGGTCAAGAGTCATTTGCGTAATTCAAAAGACCTCAAGACCAATCTGGATATCTTGAAAGCAGTCAAGTATCATTTGAGCCATTCAAAAGACCTTGAGAGCAATCTGGGTCACCTAAAAGCTGTCAACAGTCAGTTGAGTAATTCAAAAGACCTCAAGAGTATTCGGGATCACCTAAAAGCTGTCAAGAATCATTTGAGTAATTCAAAAGACCTCAAGAGCAACCCGAGTCAAGACTAACTTGAACTGTCAAGACTAACTTGAGGAATTCAAAAGAACTCGGAAGTAATACGCGTTCCTCAATAGCTGCCAAAACAATTTGAGATGCTCCAAGGTTGTCAAGGGCAATTCGCGTCACTTAAAAGCTGTCAAGTGTAATTTGGGTAACTCGAAAGATGTGATAAGTATTTTGGCCCACTCGATAGGTGCGAAAAGATATTCAAGACACTCGACAGCTGTCAAGATTTATTCGCGTCACAACCCGTGCAGACGGGGCGAACAAAGATTTTCCGAAGAAATCCCATCGTTAAGCAAAAAAGGAAATCGAAGGGGACGATCAGCCTGCTAAGCGCGCCGGAACAAAACGTTCCTTCTTACATTATGCATTTGTCGAAACGGGCATTCCCTTTTTACCACGATGCCTCGTTTAACTCGTTCGTGTCTCGCTTAAAAATTATTTTGGAATGTGTGACTAGGCTCGCGTGTCTTTGACGAGTGTCGCCCTCCTCCTTTTTCCTTTTTCCCCGCGCATTTCTTGTTTCCATTTAGTGTCCCTATTGCATCGTACATAGTTTATGGAAGCCTTGTCTTCAGCGCAATCACTGAAACCTCGAAATAATATAATGTTGAAGTTTCCATCGTTGGAATGCAACGAAACATCTTTTTAGCTTGTATGCGATGTTTGTTTTTATTATTATTCACACATTTTTTAGCACGCTTGTGTTGTAGATCTCTAATCAGGATATTTAAAACTCGCTTGGAAGAATTCCGCGGCCTCGAGCTGCCAAAAATGGGCACTTGAAAAAAATGCATTCCTTTCCCACGATAAAAATTCAACATCATGGAATAATCTGGGTGGACAGGAGTTTTTTCTTCTTCATTTTCGTAATGTAATGGCGAAGCGTCGATCAAGAGAGGCCACCCAAGGTGGTGTTGAAGTTTGCATCGTTGCGATTCTTTTTACATTTTTTTCTGATTCTCCAATCTTTTTTCTCATTTAAATTTGTTTTTCACTTTCTCAATACTTTTTTACTTTCTTACTTCTTTATTTTTACTCTTATTTGAATTCCTTCTGCAAATTCAAGCTGCAGATCTCTAATAAGGATCCTACAAAACGTTCGAGATATTTTTATAGCCTGAGACCCACAAAATTGGGCAATTAAAAAAATGTACTGCACTCCAACGATGGAAACGTGAAACAAAGCGGCAAAAAATCTAATTCGCGAAAAACGCTTTCTATCGTTTTTGGAAATGTATGTCTCTCTCCCACTCGCGCGCTCTTAGTCCGCTGTGGTGGAAAAACTCGCCGCTATGATCGCTTTCGATCAAATCCCCCCTCCCCGTGTTCACTTTTCTTCTAATAATACCGTTAATCGTAATAGTAAAATAATAGGAATAAGCCAATGGTATCGGGCAAACATAAACAAGTATCCAACATTCGCGAAAAAAAAAATAGTTTCATCTAGAAAAGCGTATTATCTATTCCGTTAATTACTAAGCGTTTGATTGTAGGCGTGTTGAACGTAACGTTGCAACGGAAAATTGGCGTTGATCTTTCGTCATGAGATTCTTCTTTTTTTCGCGTTTTAGTTACCTCTTGCGCTTGTGTTTATTTTTTTGTGCTGACTATGGTTTTTTGGTTCTTCTTTCTTTGCTATCCTCCCGTTCCTCTTTAAGGGTTCAGTCTTGCGGTTCAGTCTTAATGTAAATATGGATGTGCAAAAATCATGGATCGTTTACGCAATGGTATAATTAATTTATCGTTCATTCATTCGTGCTTTTGTCTTTCTTTTTTTCTTCTTCGTTATGAATTATAGTTCTGAGAGGGAGAGAATAATATAGTGGCGAAAGTCTTAATCGTCATTCCATGTCTTTCCTGTACGCGCTAAGAGTGTCTAAAAATATAGTATAGATATTCGAGTAATTCGAGAGACGCGAAATTTCATTTGCACATTTTTCCTCTTCCCAATTTTCGTCGTTCAAACGCCATACGCCTTCCCTCCCCCGCTCTCTATCTCTCTCTGTCTCCTCGTCTTTTTGCCCGGTCGCTATCCGGACGCTTATTCAATATCTTTTTTTCTTGTTTTTCGAGGGAGCGAAACGTTTTTTTTCTATGACGCTAAATCGTCCTCTCCTCATCGTCACTCCTTTGTCTATTGGCTTAAAACTACACATCAAGAACGGAAAAAGCCTCGCGATTACGGCAGGCCCGTGCTAAAAAAAAGTTTAAAAATAACCGAAACCTTCTATCGTTATAGACGGAGACTCATTTTTTTGTTGTTCTCACACATCTACGCAAAGATCACTAAAACCCCCGCGAACACTTTTTTCAAACGATGTTCGTTTTAGGACTAAAGTTAATCGTAAATTGAGCGATCTTTTGATCGACAGAGCCACTCGGAAAAATCTTATTTACAATTGGTAAGAAAATATGGCCGTTTCTTTTTTTTGTTATTTTTTTTTTGGAAATTCCATTTTTCGGCCCCGCCTCAGTTTTAAAACGGACGTTGAAAATATGTACTTCCTTCCCCACCCGCCCCTTTGAAAAAAACTTTACGTTCATCGTCGTCTCGACACGTCAAAAGGAATTGATTCCGTCTTTTTTTTTATCATCAGGTGAAAAAAAAGTCCGATCGTTCGATCTCGACTGTTTCCGAAATCAAGAGGGAAACATAAGATCTTCGTCGCCATCGTCTTGCGTCATTCGACGAGATTGCTGACAAACAAAAAAGACTTGGACGCGAATTCATAAGATTCAAATCAAGAGAACGCGATTGTTGCCGAAATCAACGACGGCAATTTTTCCGCTCGGTGTCAACGCAATGCCGGACGGTCTGTCCATCTCGTGCGGAGCTTTCCCGTAAGTGCCGAATTTCCATTTCAAAGTGCCCGTCGAGTCGAATACTTGTATTCTGTGATTGCGCGAATCGGCGATAATCAAATTGCCCTCGTCGTCGATAACGATGCCCTGAGGCCTCAAAAATTGTTTTATACCACCGTTAGCGTCACATCCGAGGACCTTTGCGCTCATAAAGTCCGAGTCGATCACGATAACGCGATGATTGTTGAAATCTGTAGTGACGACGTTGCCCTCGGGATTGAAAGCGACACCTCGCGGCGAGTCAAAGTGTTTCCACATGCTGGGCGTCGTCTCGTAGCCGTATTTACGTAGAAATATTCCCTCGGGACTGAACAATTGAACCCGATGATTGCGAGTGTCCGAGACGACGATTTGACATTCGGTGTTGACTGCAACGTCCCAGGGATAATTGAATTGCCCGCATCGACAACCTTTCTCGCCGAAAGTCAACAGGAACAAGCCTTCCATCGTCAGTATCTGGAAATTCGATCGAACGTTACTCGGAAACTCGAGTCGAAACCCCTTTCGACGTAAACTTCGATGAAACTTATATGAAAATCCCCACGTTCATTGACTCGAGTCGATTCGTTGGTGGTATTTACCTGAATGCGATGATTATCTTTGTCGGCGACGACGATTCGTCTTCTGCCGTCGACGGTAATTCCGGCCGGCCTGTCAAATTGTCCCGGTGCATTGCCATGGGAGCCAAACTGTCTGACCAAGCTACCGTCCTCCCGATAAACTTGTATGCGATTGTTGGATCTGTCGGCCACGATTATGTGGCCGTCCTTGTCGCAGGCGACTCCCCAAGGTCGGCAAAGGTTGTCCTCGCCGTCGCCGTTGCTGCCGATTATCTTGACGGATTTGGGCACCGACGGTACTGTGTTTCTGCCGGTTCTCACGATCACGGGAAAGCTGTTCAGGGCGATTGGTCGTCCACGTGGTGTCGGTCCGCGCGGTGTTATCTGAGACTTCTGCAGCGAATTCTGTGGCGAACTGCCGCGACCTCTGACCGCGCGACGATCCCCTATCGGTCCCGGATTGTTCACCATAATCGAGCCGAAGTTCGCGATCGCGTGCAGCACGGTACTTTCCGGTCCCGAGAACGAGATCCAATTCTCCTCGGGTGGCGGGAGATTCTGTCGATTTTGGCGAATTTGGAACACCTGGTGGTGGAAAACGATGAACGATTTTAGACAAATTCTCGCAATACAAACAGTTGTATGGAGATATCGTTTTTGTTTTGTTCAACTTAGAGTTATAAGTTCGCTGACTCGAGTAGATTGTGACGCGTTTAAAACGAAAAAGTCAAATGCGCCAACTTCTTGGCTAGACCGTTGTAATTCTTTGCTAGGAGGGACTGCATTATTTAACTCAAGTGGCGAAGGTATCCAACTTGAATCACTCGAGCTCTCGGGTTGACCAACTCAAATCCGAAGCTACAATTACTCAAGCTTCGAGCTTGAAAGAGTCAAGTTTGCAGCTTAAATCACCTGAGTCCGCAGCTTTGATGGATCATGCCTGGAGCTTGATTGACTCAAGTTCAAAGCTCGGAGATGCCTGGAGCTTGATTGACTCAAGTCCAAAGCTCGGAAGACTCAGTCCGGAGCTTGAATGACTCTAGTTCGGAATTTTCATGACTCATATCTGGAGCTTGCATTACTTGTCTGGAAAGTCGATTGACTCGAGTCCGGAATTCGAATTACTTAAGTTCGCAACTTCACCGATTCAAGTTGGCAACATGAATTACTCAAGTTCGCAACTCGAATTACTCAAGTCTGAAACTTGAATTACTCAAGTCTGGGATGTGAATTGCTCAAGTCTGGAACTTGAATTACTCAAGTCTGAAACTTGAATTACTCAAGTCTGAAACTTGAATTACTCAAGTCTGAAACTTGAATTACTCAAGTCTGAAATTACTCATATCTGGAACATAAATTTCTCAAGCCGGAACTTGAATGACTTAAGTTCAGAACTTGAATGACTAAAGTCTTGAGCTGGAATGACTAAAATTTGAAGCTTCGTTGCTCAAGTTTCGGCTTGGCCAGCGGGCTCCGAGCTTGATAAACTAAAAACTGAAGCTCGCATGAATCAATTACGCATCTGCAAGAATGAATACGAGAACACGATTCTCCGAAACGAACGACTCGCTTCATTCGTTTGATCGTTTTATCAGCCTAAACAATCGAACTTGAGCAAGTTGCATAACGGAATGGATTGAATCTTTGCGTACCTCTGCCGAAGCCATATCCTTCGTGACCAGAAGATCCAGTGGATTTCCAGTGACGCTCGACGAGTCCATAGCCACGTTCAATTTGTCGACCGCCTTCGAGAGTCTCACTATTCCGTTTCTCAGGCCCTCGTCTCTCACTTTGAGAGACGCGAATTTCGTAACTCTCGCTTTTTCAATTTTTCCCAACAAGTCCTTCTCCCTCGCCTCGAGTGCCGACGCGATTCGTCTCACGCAGAGCATAATGTCCGTGGAGGCCTGTCGCGCTTTGTGCTCGAGAGTTTCCGCGGCCATTTGTACCGCCTCGAGATCCTCACGAAGCAAATTAATGCCGAGCTTTGCTTCGCTCATAACTTGATTCGCCTGTGCCCCGGCGCCTTCCAACGCCTCCATCAGATGCACCGTCATGTGACCGTGATGAAGATTCATGCAGCATTCGCCGCAGAACGTTCGACTGCACGTTTGGCACCACAATGACTGCACGTCTCGATGAATCTCGCAGTAAAGTTGCTGGGAAGACGATGTTGGCGAGGTCGAGGACGGGGCAGTGGCCTGCAATCTTGCCGGTGGACTCGGTATCTCGAACGAACCGCGTTGTAGTGATCCAAAGTGATCGATAAGGTTGCTCGAACCTGGACGATTCTGCGGACATTTTTTGTTTTCGTTATTCTTTGCTTCTATGGTTATCGTTTTTCTTATTATTATTTCTATAATAATTATTATTACTATAATAATTATTATCACTGTTGCTGTTATCATTATTGTCATCGTTGTTCTTATTACTTTTGTTGTTGGTATTGTTATTATTATTATTATCACGATTAAGGGCGTACACGTAGTTGAAATCTTTGAAAATAACGATTTTTGGTTTTCGACGAATTGCCAAAAAATAAAATTTGAAAAATAACGAATGTAGCAAGTAACAGCAATCGTCATTCCAATTGGACATCATCAATCCGAATCACGATCATAAATTATCGCGGCTAATGATTCGTTAAAACATTAAGTATGACATTGGACAATACGTCGACGGGGATATGCAACACTGAATCAAAGGAGTAAATTCGGGGCTTTTGTTACCGGAGAAATGCCAAGACAAGTGTCGCAGAGTGGATCGTTGCAGTCGGGGCTACATTTTGGAATGTTGAAAGCATCGTTGGATGGATTTGTCCGGTCGCAGTTCGAGCCAAAACTGTCGCCGTTCACCACCTGTAGAAGACTGCTGATGAGGGAATCGACGCTAAGATCGTCCGGTGGACTTCCGTAACAGTGGGAATTAGCGCTGCTGCAGGATGACGTTGTGCCGGGTGGACTGGCACTCGAATAGCCGGAATTCATTCTCTCCCACGGCGAGTTGGTCGCTCGCTGTTGATCGATAGAAACATACGAGACTCGTGTCAATAAAGTATGTACATTGTGCACGCCTGTGGTGCAAACATTGGAAGCGAAAATAATATATTTTTAATTTTTTTTACGATCACTTTGGTACTTTGAGTGCCAACAAAAATTGACGTGAGAAACGCAGAAACCGAATTTTTTTCGCAGAGATAACATCACGAACTTTTTTTAAAAGCCACGAAAAAATGTTCAAGCTTCAACTTCGATTATACTTTTGCTCTGATTTTCGTTTTCAAACATGAACCTACGTTGTTCGATAGAGGCAGGCATATGTTGAAATTGGCGGTGGTATCGCGGCGATGAATGCTGAAATCCGCGAAGGGACTCACCCCACGATTATAGCCGTTTTCATGACTATGACTCATCGTGAGGCTTTAACAAGACCCAGGAGTCCCGGGGCTAATTGAGCCAACAATGACGCCTCGATCGCCCACGTCTTCCCTGATCGTAATATTTTCTGTAATCAACCATATACGATAACCATTAGTCATCGAACTCGACAAAACTTGACAAAATTATTCAACGTCCGTCACACCTTCTCATAAACAATTTAAGAGAAAGCAAAATTATGTAAATATATGATATTGAAGTTTGCATCGTTGAAACGCAACGAAAAATTTGTTGCCCAAATTCTTTTATCAAGTTTGGGCTTCGTGTATAACTCGAACGTTTTTTCAGAATCCTCATGGAAGATTCACAGCTTGAATTTAAAAGGAAAGATTTTAGATGCTAATGAAAATGAAGAACTGAAGAAGTAAAATAGAATTTTCGTTGCATTCCAACGATGCAGACTTCCACATCGTTAGAAAATAAGGATACACGACATTTAGTTTACCGAGAAGAGAATGTTGAAAAAAAATTTATGGGACAGTACATATGAACAAACAAAATAGAAGTTGTTTTTATACCGAATTTTGCACACTGTGAATATTATTTTTATAATACTATAATATTTTTATAAATATTATATAAATACACATATTATAAAAATGTGTATTTATATAATAAATTTACACATATTATAAAAATATTTTATAATATTTTTATAATATGTGTGTATATAATTGTAATATAAAACTACTCTACATGTTAGAATTGTCAATGGTCGATTGGTATTAATGATTTTTGTATGTATCGATATTTTTTTCTTCGTTGCCATAGCAAACAATGTTAGTGAATGGCAATGAAAAAAATTCATTCTACTTCAATAGGTGAGGCGGACCATATTTTGGGATATTCATAATTTTTTGCTGAAAATAATGATTTTTCATGTATTTCATTTTCGAACAGTCTTCTAAATAGTTGGTCAAGTTTTTTTAGGAAAAATCTTTTGTCGCAAGTCAAGCATCCCAGTACTCGAAACTCAAAAATATACATTTATTCGCAACAAATAAAGTTGCGATTTTTCAACTTGAATTAACTTTGTTGTTAATTTTTTGTCACTTTGTTAGTTCAACTGAAATTTAATTACTTTGAGTTGAATTAACAAAATGAAAGTACCGCCATAAAGAAATACTACAAAGGATTAAGAATCTCGTTCTCGGAGCTGAGGACGGTTGAGTTTTTTTTTTCCTTTGGATCGTAGGACATGTAGCGTGTGCTCTCTGGGTAGGTAAAAGAAGAGGGAGAAGGAGGGGCCCGGCTCGGAAACGGGCCCACCGAGATCTCTCGGGGCCCGAAAGGTCCTCGGAGCGTTCACAGGAGCCCCTGGAAATCAATAACCAGTGGGAAAATGCTCCGAAAGTTTGCGGGAGCAAGAGAGACGGCAAGATAGCGTGAGTGAGGAAAAAGAGGGAGAAGGAGGAGGGCAGCTATGAGCAGACAGTTCTCATCTATTCGAGCAGCTTGAAATTTCAAGAAGTCTCGAGACTTGTTGCACTACAAATCAGTTTTTTAAAATGCGTCAGCCTTATGAAGTTATTCTCGTTATTTCCCGCCAATTTCAGGCACTGATCGGCTAAATATCCGCACTTTAGAGTTTGTCGATTAAGGCGGGATAGCAGTGTGACCAGTAAAAAAGATCATTTTTTTTTTACATTTTCTGAAAATCCACATATTCAAGAATATGTGAAAAAAAATTCAAGTTGAAATATTGAACAATGACCAAGTTACAGACGACTTAGTGACAGCAGATAGCGCAGCGATTTACGTATACTAAAACGTTCAATCGTATTCTTCTCGAAACGATTTTTCTCGACCACGCCGGAATCATAACGCTAGCTATAATTGTCCGATGTTTAATTTTTTAAAACCAAATTTCCGTAACTGCAGTAACTATCGTTGTACGTAGTCGTTTTTTTAAATGAGTATTTTTTGAGCCTCGAAAAATTTCGCCAAAATTACACTTTTTCCAACAGCCGCCATTTCGTAAAATTTTATGTTTTCGAAGAACGGCTACGTACAACGAGAACAAACATTGATATAGATTATAAAACTTTTTTATTTTTCAGACACATTGTCGTGGTATCGATCCGGCCGTTGGACCACATTTTTTTCACACAAACTCTATTATACCTCAATAACGTCGTTAATTGTCAATCTTTTAAATAAAAATGTACACGATATAAGTTCAATATATGCTTAATAACATTTCATTGTTTCAAATCCTAAATAAATAATACAGTAGTCAAAAAAAAATCGGAAAATACTATCTTTTTCGGCCCGTTAACTACCGTTACGGTAGTATTCTCCCTTAATAAGTACGTCTGCGATAAAGGTTTCCAATGATACGATAGTTTGTTTCTTTGCAATACGATCAGATCGAATGCATTCGGCTCGAGACTATAATATTGTTTATCTCGTCCCATAGCAGCTCGATCCTTCGTGCTAGTACCGTCGGCTACCAAACAATTCGTAAAAATATATTTCAGAATTGATTTTCCCGGATTTTTATTATTATTATTATTGCAATAATTAATCAATATTATTGTTAGTACTATTTTGTCATTTATTGTTTTCATTACTGTTATTATTATCGTGATCGATATTATTATTTACATCGTTACTAATATTTGGTCATTAATTCCGATGCCATTGAGCAATACAATCAAGTAGAACAGGAGACTATGTGATGGCTATTTCACCCTTTCTACCAGAATACATACTTGCAAATGTTTTTTCTAGACCCATATCATACCCCTCATCCCGAAAGGGCATGGCCAAAAACTAGGAATGGTCCGTTTATTTACTCACTGTTTATGTATTTACATTTACAGACTATAACATTTATTTACCAAACTAAAATATCCCTCGTTACGTCTATAAGATTGTCGTAACAAGATTAATGCGACAAATATAATTTACCTGCTATGAAGATATAATATTGAAACAAATAGATCGAAATTAGTTGTACAATGATATAATACCGTGCAAAGAAATATACAAACATTTTAAGTGTATACACAACGTAAGAGGATATCCGATACGTGTCAATAATTCAAATTAACCAGTAGGGTGGAAGAGAGAGGGGGAAGGAAAAGAGGAGAGATAGAATACGGATTGTGTGTGTATGTGTGTGTGTGTGTGTGTGTGTGTGTGTGTGTGTGTGTGTGTGTGTGTGTGTGCGCGCGCGCGCGTGTATGTATGTGTGTGTGTGTGTGTGTGTGTGTGTGTGTGTGTGTGTGTGTGTGTGTGTGTGTGTGTGTGTGTGTGTGTGTGTGTGTGTGTGTGTGTGTGTGTGTGTGTGTGTATATATATATATATATACACATATATAGGGACAGAGGCAGAGAGAGAAAAGGAAAGTAAGCGGAATATTTTGCGGTGTGGTGCCGAAAGTACAAAGGTCCCGAGAGGGCTTAGTGTACTATACATGTGTGTGTGTGTATATATATATATATTCTCGTATGTAGTATTCTATATACGGGATTGAGTACAAAAGGCCTTTCCTCTTTGGGTGGACCTCTTTTCCAAGAAATTTTCACTATGTTCCAACGTAGTCCTATCCCAACTGTACATAGGGCCTGAGCCCATGTAAGCAGGCCCTCAACAGAGACCCCACGTAAGCCTGCTCGAACGCTGCACATGCTCCTCGGGAAAAACAGAAACCGTAGCAGACGGTGCATTTTCTCTCTCTCGTGATATTTTTCAAGGCCCGGGGCATTTATTTCGAGGCTTCCGGAGAGCCGAGAAGAAAAAAAAGCCCCAAAAGTAAAAGACGCATCAATCACGGAGAGCCAGAAACGTCTGCCACTTGATGTTTCCTCCTGCGAGAAAACTGACCAGAACATTTTTTCCTTTCAAAGCCTTCGACGCAGATTTTTTTTCACTGGAGACAAATTGAAAGGGAATTATTGTGGGCGGTTCATTGATTCTTTTTTTTCACATTCCATTAATGCGGGTGAATATTTTCTTTGGAGATTGGAAATAATTCGGTCATTTGATTGGGTCGTTTTCGTTTTTTTTAAGGGGAAAGATGTGCATGTTTTAAAGAGGTATGTATTTTTGTTTTTCGATCGTCACTCTCGTGGAGGGAGCACAAGGAGCCAGTAACATTTCGGAGGGCGGTGAATGGATATATCTGGGAGAGAAGGGAATGAAGAACCCCTACTCTCAAATCCTCGCCCCATGTATCTGCCCGTTTTCCAAAAACCGATAATCAATACCAAATCCATCTCACAGTGCGTCTCGTTTCGGTCGCATACAAAAGCTATTCCATTCATGCACAAACATTGTAAAAGTTCATCTGGACGGTAGGTGCGTAAAACTTTGTGAAAATGTTCGTGTCTTTTCCAAACAATAAATAGTTTCCATACTACGGTTATAGGAGTAAGTACCGGTTGCAAACATTGCCAACAATTATATACGCACATAGACACATTTTATCGTTATATAAATACGTATTAACGTTATATAAAGTACTATTAAATATGTACAGGGTGTCCCAGAAGTAACGTACGTCCTTCTAGCATCTGGTAGGAAAAAAAATTCTGAGACGAAAAGTCCTCAGTCATTTTTTGATCAGACGCATAGATAATTAATTATGAATTGAAATAAATAGCCAATCAGGTGCGCGTTACAGCGGAAAAGCATCGTAGAGGGGAGGGATAGGGGAATACGTTGTAATTGCGTGCGCCTGAAAATTTGTGCGGAGGGAAAATTCCGAAAGCATGTGTGCAAGTGCAATTACACACACGTATGTACACACTTGCACACACGCGCGCGCGCACGCACGTGTGTGTGTGTGTGTGTGTGTACATATACAGGGTGTCCCAGTATATATATATACCCAGTATATATTTTTTTATATTTTATTATATATATATATATATATATATATATATATATATATACATACACATACACACACACAGTCGAACCTCGCTATAACGAATCTCTATGGAAGTTCGTTATTATTGAGGTTTAGTTATATCAAGATAATGTTCATTAAAATGTTCTGTAAAAAAATATATTAGCACTATAAATATAGGGATGTTTTTTCAGGGATAACACCGCTCTAGGATTTTGGAAAAGTCGTTTTTTTTGCTTCAAAAATACTTTGGTGTCATAAAAACAATATGCAATTGGTCCTGTAGCGAAAAAAATATTTGAAAGGTTCAATTATCGCTTTCAGGCGCCTCGTACAACTTTGATCGCATTTTTCTCAAAACCACTTTTTTTCAAACCGGGAGGACGGATTACTCGAACACCTTTGCATGGATCGATTTGAAATTTTGATAGTATTTTCACAATTACATTCTCTATGGGAGTACGTACCCGTTTTTGATTAAATGTAAACTTTTTGTTTATAAACAATTACTGCATATTTTTTGGGCAATAAATCGATTTATTTCTGGCAAAGTGTGCCATTTTTTCAAAATTTGATAACAAAAATCCCTACGCTAATAGCCATAGCTAATAATATATGGATTATATTTCTTTTGGTTTTTGTTCCAGGTCTTATACATTACGAGAAAATTGTCCTCTGGTGAAGCTGTTTGTAAAAACAACACATTTTTCAAGGTGGGCTCGGTCGCCACCATTTTGTATGAAAATTATAATTTTTTTTTTATACTTTCATATGTGTTAAATAAACCCTCTCAAAAAAAAATCCTATTTCTTTTTCATACTCCCAAAATAAATTGTCAAAGTTATGCCTTATTTTCTGCCGCTAGAGAGGTGTTATCCCTTAAGGAAAGAAAGGTTTTAATTAGAGCAATGTTTACACATAATTAGCAATAAGAGCATAATTTATATTATCATGTTGTATCAAGGTTTCGGGTGTCTGTCGGAAGAGAATGAACAAATCTTCGTTATATCGAGGTTCGACTGCCCGACTAGAAATGTTTGTGCGGGGCAGACTAGAGTTACATCCGACATACCGTATTCCGTACCACGGCACAGTACAGGCCGCCGGATCAGAGTTTTACTAGGCGTGAAACGCTTTTTTAAATCCGGTCATGACGCGAATGCCGGTAACGTAACTGATCCGCATACCCTTTTAGGCTCTGATTCGGTTGCCGTATCTATGCCTGAAATGAATAAAAAAAATTCCGAAATTGCGGATAAAAAAAATTCTGGTAGTATTTTTTTGTTTCCATATGCGTTATTTATGATCCTGCCTATATGATAATTGGAATAAAACGTATCCTGCCTCGTTGAAGTTTTTTACCTCCCCTCGGAATCGAACCTACGTCTTCTAATTCTAGAGCTGAGCGCGCTAGCGATTTAGCCATCCCAACACTTGTGTAAACCTTCTTTTTTTCTTTGCATATTTTTATCATTCTAATTCTATTCTGAAGAATGTAAATAATTGTAAAGAATGTCAATATTTATTCATGGGGTTGAAGATTGCATTTATTCATGGGGTTGAATAAATGGGGTTGAAGATTGCATTTATTCATGGGGTTGAAGATTGCATCGCTGCAATGCAACAATAATTCTTTTTTACCGGATTTTTTCTACCTATTTAGGCTGTCAAAATGACTCACACGTTTTTACATATTCTCATTAGAGAGTTACGACCGTAATTTGCAAAAAAGGGTTCTGACGATGATCTTTTAAAAAAAAATCTAAGTTGTGGCAATAAAATTTTATTTTATTGACTTAATTGATTACCTTTTGATGATGATAAAAATAAACGAATGAGAAGGGAAGAAAAAAGCGTTGCATTCCCAGGATGCAAAATTCAAATTTATTTTTATTCGTTCTTTGTATCTTGATTTGATGATGATGGCGTCCGCATGGATACCATATTACTTTTATTAGAATCTTGCCGAAATGATGCACGCAGCAACTCAGTTGTTTACTTTGATGGCCCCGAATAAGGTTAGCCGGTAGACATGCGGCGCAAATCAGTCATACACTTCGAAGTGCATGGCGGATCGGCACTGGATGTCTTCTGGATTAGCCAACCTCGGAGCATGGATGGGAAAAGGGAAAACGATCAGGCCTTGGACAGGTAACCTGAACAGAGCCATGTGAGGGACGCGTTGCGGGTCGTCTGATGTGGGCCTGATTAATGCTGCCTTCTTAATCCGGTATCTGGGTACTACTGATCTGGCAGACATACGGCGCCGATCAGGCACGGACTTCGGCACCCTAACAAGTTGCTCGCAAGATTACCTGATTCAGGACTGTTCAGTTTGTCTTTATTACACCCGTTCTCCGGATTCACTGATCCAGTAAACATCCAGCACAGATCAGGCGGGCGCTTCTACGGTATTCCGAACGGTATATTCAACCCTGCCTGATCAGTGATCGGGCTGCCGGAACAACAATTCCAGTCGGGTGTATAAATATTTGTTTGACAAAAGCTCCTTTTTATTGAGATTTCAATAAATATTATTTAGTTCAAACTCCGCGACCATACTTCATAACATTTTCAGGGGACTGCAAATATGTCGGCCGAAAAGAAAAAAATTATCCTACTAGTTAAAAACGATAAAAGTATAAGGAGAACAAGAAATTCGTGTAAAGGAGGTAGAAACAGAATACAGTGTGGAAGTTTGGTGTGTGAGAGGGTGAAGGAGCATATAATAACTGAGAGAGGGCGAATGAGAGACAGCGAGCGAGACACGGAGGGAGAGGGAGAGAGAGAGAGAGAGAGAGAGAGAGAGAGAGAGAGAGAGAGAGAGAGAGAGGGAGAGAGGCAGGGAGAGCAAGGCTGACTAAGATAGGGATGTACCATTCCCCCGGCGTGGAAAGTAAGATTGTCATGGATACGAAGGTTGCCAGAGAAAAGATATTTAGAAAGACGTAGAGTCCCGAGAAAAAGACTAAGATATTCCCCCAAAAAATATCCCGGGAACGTTGATAAATCTCAAAACCGATAGATACCGACAAAAATTGAATATTCAATAAATATTGGTCGTCTGGCGATGAGCCGTTCTTTCGAAATTCCTAAATTTATAATAAACAAATGCGATGTGCCTCAATCACGAAAGAATAAAACATCCACTTGAAAGATGACTAAAATTCGTGATTGTCCCAAGCCCATTATTTTCAAAAATCAACTGAACGGTAATGATGTTCTTGAATAAAACCCAATTAGGAAAATCTTCATTTTGTGAAATAAATAATTAATCCACGACGATATTTTCAATCTCAAAACGGTGAAATTTGTGTTGGCCGCTAGAGACGCGTTGAGTAATCAAAGTGACGAAAGATACCGAAGTTTTTCTCTCGAGATCGTATTTTTTTCAGCTTCCATACATTCCATACCTAAGATATTTTTGCAAAGTTATTTTTTCGCGTACAACAGTCATGAGCCAAATTTCTTGAAAACTGCCAAGTTCGTTTCCATTAAACTTTGTACTGTCTCACACGAGATCCGGACGAGTTGGCTTTTGTTCCCGTTGAAATACCATTAACTTAACGATAGTATTGAGGTCCTGTATGCGTTTATTCCACTCGATTCCCACTTTTCTCGCGGGAGAATGGCGCTGAGGGTGTTTTGGATGAAGGAACGAGCGACACAGCACGTATGTGCATAGAGAGATAAGCTTTTCTACGTCAGAAGCCAGCCACCCACGCGGACCAATGTATTCGGACTCAAAAGACCCACGAGGGATATTGCTCGAGACACCCACGCGTTTCGTACTACGCCCAATGTATGCTCCAGATGCGATGTTCATTTCCCAGTTTCCGAGAATTGTTTGATGAGGTGGAAAAATGCTTTCTTCTGATGGAACACGACGGTCAAAGAAATATTATTATTTATGGATTTTTCAAAATCATTTTCTGATTTCGATTTACATTGAAATTTTTGTTACGTACTTTTTGTTTTCTGGTCGAATTAATTTTGCCTGTGCAACTTCATTTCATTCACGTACAACAGAAAATTTGTACAAACTTAAACAATATATCGCATTTAAAAAGAAGCCCTACAATAAATCGAAAATATGAAGTCGTACAAAAATGTGTTTCGTATAAAAGTTTTATGGTTTTCAGGGGTTATGGTTTCAGAGATTTTTCAAATTTATCTCACACTTCTAACCCAAGAATTATAATTTTTGTTCTCATACAATAATTCTCTACAGCTCTTGTCCGTAAATAAATATTCATTGGCCGGTTAGAGCTTTCGCGAGGATATTTTGAAAATTGTAAAGCGTAAAATTGATGGGTGAGAAGTGAACGAAAAAAAATCGATTTTTTAATGAAAATTTGAATCTTTGGGAGGTTTGAGCGACCTCTAAATATTTTTTGACGGCGCGCAGCTTTTGCGACGATTTTTTTTTCGTTAAGGAAGATAATTGGATGGTAAGAAAACGGGAAAAAATAGAGCTCAAAATTCGGCCACCCTAAAATACATATATGTATCCTAAATAACTGTTACATATGACGATAAGCAACCGGCACTGGTGAATGGGCGGTCGGGGTTCGGCTCCGGGGGTACATCGAGTTAAGTAGTGCTATGCATTGCCAGTACTCGGAGCGGTGACCGCTTAGTCGTGCACCAGCTGGCGCATCAAGCAGTAAGTGGAAGGCCAATACTTTGAAGACCTTGGGTGTAGATACTTGAGTAAAACGTTTATGCACCAGAGAATCAGAAGAATATGGGGCCGCTTATACCGGTACGGGTTTTCCACACTTTGCCCATACCCTCGGCAATTTCGGTATAGTGTAGCTTAAGACTGCTGTGGACGTCATGGAAGTTAGGTTAGATTAGCGAAGTGCGGGAAGGGAGTGCCAGGAAAGGGTTCAATTGGGAAGGGTAATACGTGAAAACCCGCAAGGAAATACGTTTGAACTAAGGGAAAAAATATATAACGATAACTAAATTATATCCAAGTCTAAAACACTTTTATCAGTATAACATTATTTTCCCCAACATTTTTTATTTTTTATTTGACATTTGTGGGATCAGCGATCTAAAAAAAGGTCGCTCCAGTTTAAGCAAAATGTTTGACAAATTTTTACCATCGACCATACATACGTCTGGTTATATATATTTCTTTTATAATATTCTTAGCACCAACGTATACCCTAGCGGTTTTTTTAGTATTACCGTTCCTAATTGAAGCCTTTCCTATCATTTCCTACCCACACTTCGCCATTCTAACCTAACGTCCGTTGCGTCCACAGCCGTCTTAAGGGATCACTACAGTGTAACGGATCGAAAAAAGCTGATTTCCACGACTTTTTCGATGGTTGAAATACGCTAACTGGTCTGATTTTTTTATGTCGAATCAAAGCACTCATGAAGAACAACAAATATTTTTTTAAACGTTTATTTTGATTTTTTAACATTTTTTTTAACGTTTGAAAATGTCTTCGAAAAAAAGAACCCTCAAGCTGTACACGGTTGTGGCCGTAAATATTACCTGAAGCAAATAAAAAAAAAGATTATTATTCAGTATGGAAGCCACTATCTTGCTATAAAGGTATTTAATCAAAATGAAAAAAATGGCGGAGAATTAAAAAAACATCGCATTTAGCCCATTTTTTCGAAAGTTTTTCGTTAAAAAAATATGATTCAAAAAAACGGTTCAATAGCAAGATAAAAAATGGCGTGAAGAATGTTGTGTCGAAATTTGGGACGGATAGCTTGAAAACTCTGCCTTTGAGAGTGTAACACCGTTTTGTAAAATGACCTTTCGAGAAAAACGCGTTTGAAGTTTCGAGTGAGGAATTTCAATCGTCGATGCTAGGTCCATGTTTATAACCGTCAATATTATCGGATAATGCAAAAAAATCGATTTTTTCAAGTTTTACATGTTGATGATCCCTTAAGCTACACTATACCGCATTTGCCGAGGGCACGGGGAAACTGTGGAAAACCCGCGATAAGGTTCCGAAACGCCCCTCCGCTCGAGCTGAAATTTTCGACAAACCTTCCTTTTAATATTTTAAGACAACCCCTAAAAGGATTTTTGGCGACTCGCAATAGTTTTCGAGATATTGAATGTTAAAGTTTTTTACCGCGCGCCGACTATATCTGTATCTGCTACGTCTCCGTTCATACCTATATAACTTATCACGCTCTTCATTTTGCCCAAACAAACCCAAACAAAGCCAAACTCAAAAACTATTGCGCGTCGCCAAAAATCTCTTTAGGGGTTGTCTTAAAATATTAAAAGGAAGGTTTGTGCAAAATTTCAGCTCGATCGGGAGGGGGGGGGGGGGGTCATAACCTACCCAAAACCCGTACCGATATAGACGGCTCCATATACTTCCGATACTCTGGTGCACAGACGTTTTACTCAAGTATCTACTGCAAGGTCTCAGAAGTATTGGCCCTCCGCTCACTGGTTGATGCGCCAGCCGGTGCACGGCTGAGCGGTCACCGCTCCGAGTATCGGCCATGGACAACGCTGCTCAACTCGAAGGAGCGCCGAAGCCGAACACCGAACGCCCATTTATATATCGACGTAGGTAATTTCATTTTCCCATTGCATGAACGATTCATAATCCCTTATTGGAGCGGTGCCAGAGCTTACAGTTTACCCACGTAAATTAGCGCGACAAATTACTACCAAGCTTGAACAAACGTCTCCTAGAACAAATACGCGAATACGTTATAATGCGATATTCAATCGACTCGATTGTCACATCCCCCCATTATTACAAGCTCAACGTTAACAACGCGCGGATCTCGAAATTAATTCCGGAGCACATTTCAATACCGATAAAAAGAAATATCCAATTTATCGGAGAATATGAATATTTTTTCCCCTCGGTCAAAGCGTCTGAAAATCATTCACTCTTTAAAAATCGCTCCGATTAGTTTCGGGATTCTTGATCGATGAAATCTTAAAAGTTATAGATCAAATTTGTTTTTTCTAAAAAAAAAAGTGAGAGCAGCATCGCCGAATACGAAGAAAAGTAAATAAAGTCACGAAATTATTTGAAAAACGACATCTAAACAGAATTCTGATATGTAGTAATCTTTAGAATAATTGCTAGAGCGATATTGGCATAAAGATGGAAACGAAAAGTAATTTGGAAAAAATTATCATCCACTGTGGAAATCACTCGGGCGATGAACGAAGCAGATATACCTGAAATATCCTGTGAGATCTTTAAAGCTCGAGTCAGGGGAGTATCGAACTGTTCGCTGCTCGGCCGCTTTTCAAGGAAAGCTTTCACTCTCGTTCGAGTCCAATGTCACGGGCAGCGCAAGCCTAGACGTGGCCGAGAATTTTATCCGTATCTTACGTTTCAACGCGCATTTTCGGCAAACATTGGTAATAATCGTTATTTATAAATATATAATTAAACGAATATATATACATCTATATAAAGTTATTCATAATTATTTTAAAATATATATATTGTTTTTAATTATTTACATTCATAGAAATACTTCGTACATAATATCAATAAACCAATAACAGCATTTATTATAATATTTTTCGTATGCGGTTCTTTTTCGATACTAGAAGACTGAAATTGTTTTCTACTAGTGAAAGGTATACTAATATTTTTTATTGTAATAATAATAGTAACAATAATAAATTTCGTTATACTATTTTTATTATTACAAAGTAAACAAAGATGTGAAGCGGGAATGATTTTTTAATAATAATAATAATAAATTTTATTATTATTGCAAATTAAATAAATCATATTGAGGGTTAACTGTGTGTTAATACCCTTAAAAAGTATACCATGGAAAATAAAAAAAACTACCAAACTATAAATGAACTATTATTATAAATTATTATTGTAAATTAAACATCATGATGAATTATTATTATACTACTTTCATAAATGTTGGTACCGGAAAATCTTATCGTCAATCATTGAAATGCCGGTATTGTAAACGCCGGTAAAAAATTGGCTACACGTGCAAGCATATTTTCATCATTCCCACGATGATTCTACCTGAATAAATAAATAAATAAATAAGAACCAAAATATACTTTGATAGAAAAGGAAAATGGTGATTTTTATTCCGCGCAAGATTTCAAAGCCTACGAGAAATGGCCTTGAAAAAGTGGACTGACGAAAGAAAACAAAAAATGTGTGCACGAGCTACACGGTGTTTTTTGTTCGTCTTCCGAATGGTCGTCGATGTCTCGTCTCGAAATTCCTCGTGCCGCCCGGAAGTATCCGTTGCGTCACAAGACATTCCGCTCTATCAATAAACCACTTCCGTTTGCCGAGTATGCTTAAACTGGAGAAATGTTTGTCTTTTCTCTCTTTCCAAAGAAAAATGCCGCTCGTTGAGATAATTCATTCGAAAAGTTGCCTCGCGACAAGAGAATAAATAAACTCGCGAGCAAATGTATTGAGCTAAGACTTAAAAAAAATAAACATTTTTCAATTCGTACAAAGCCTGTATCGATAACGATTGAAAAAAAAATTACGTTCACTTTCATTCCGTTGGATGATAAAATTGTAGTCAGTGCAGAGGATAATCGATATGCCGGAACAGCGATCACGCGAATGATCGAAAAGTATGATAATAACGATTATCGCTTATAAATACCTCAAATTTAAGAAACGTTCTCATAACACGAGCAAGTTCCCAGGTAAGTTGTATCTCGAGATGGCACAGAGAGCGACGATTTGTAGCGGGTTTTCACGGTCACAAAACAAAAACAAAACTAGTATCACCACTAAACACGACGTATAAATATATCCTCGACGATACTTTCGAGCGATTTATTTCTCACAAGTACGATCAATTTGTCCTTTCGATATTACTCTTGTTTTAATCCTCGTGCTCGTCAATTATTGCGCACGCAACGATAATTGAATATTTCATATGTATATCTATGTACGGATAGATATATGGATATATCGAAATTTCGATACGCGTAAAAGTCGTAATTAAGATTACTTAAGCAACGAATTTAACGACGTTTCGTTGCTCCGCGTTTTTTTGTTTTTCAATGATTTTATTATCAGCGCAGAATGATCATTCGTTCGGTCTTTTTTGCCGCATTTATTTCGGGAATGTTGAGCAAAAAAAGAGAATTTCTTTTTTCTCCCGTACTTCCACGAGCCACGAGAGTCTGATTCGCACTAATCGTCGCCGGTTGTACCCGCCGACTCTCTCTCTCTCGCCACTCTTGCCGTGAATCCGAAGCTCGCGGTAAAGCTATTCTCCCCTCTCCGCAACGCTGCGCGCTCTCACTCTCACTCTCTCGCTCTCTCTCTCTCTACATCCCTCTCCCCGTTCGCCCCACTTCGACGTCCTACGTCGTTTCACCCCCTGCGCCTCCTCGCCCTTGCTCCCGCACGCAGGCCACGCGAGAGCCCTCTCCCTTTCGTACGAATTTCCACGTCCCGGTCGATTTTCTTACTGGATGACGATTCTCTTTCTTTTTCTCTTTCTCCTGCCAAATGTTTTCGGGCATTCCAAGACGGGGATGTTTTGGGGGCGAAAAGCCGGTTCCGAAGGTACCACGGACAGGCGCACGTCGAATGATCGGTTGGGGAGACTGGGGGAACAGTCATTGGCCACTGATAGTTTACTTTCCAGCATGCCTTGGTTCACCTTTTTTAAAAATATAATTTTTTGAAAAATGTTCTCCATAATTATTTATCACGTTTCGTCGTAAGGCCCTTGACATTTTCTGATCTTGACCCTTTCACGTATACCTCACACTTGTCAATTGCTTTTTTCGGGGTCTCGAGAGCCTCCCGAGAGTATTGCCCGCGACCGCGTTTTGAAGATGAAAATCATTGATTTTTATTGTTATGGTTCTGCATAGTTTTACGCGTCTGTAAACAAAAATCATTCCGAAATCTCAATTTGGGACGGAGTTGTGAGAGTAAATGTGTCCGCGCGCCCGTGAATGGGACTGGCTCGGGTGCAGGTAGGTTTAAACGCGTTTTCTTTTTCGAAACTACATTTTTCGAGACGGTCTACATGACAGCTTGGACAGGTTTGAATATTTTTCAAGGGGTTAGGCTAGTGTGAAAATGTAAAAAAAAATCGTTCGCCGCTTGAGGTAACTGAAATTTAAGAGGAAGCCCAACATATGGTGCAGGAATTGCAGGTTGTAGGTAAAGTTATGATTACGAGGATAGAACTGCGAGTGAAACTTTGGAAGCGTTTTTCTCGAAACTATGTTTTACAAAACGGTGTACACGATTTCTCAACTGCTAATGCACGGAATGACTGGAAATTTGGTACACTTGTTCAATGTAATAGTAGTTTAGTCTTGACCGACGTTTTTCTTATTAACATTTTTTAAAAATTCGTTATTAGCAACTTTTATGTCATTTCCTACGAAAAATCTAAAAAAAATCCAACATTTTTGTTTTGACGATTGAAACACGATAAAACAAAAAAAAAGCTCGGTCAAGCTTTAGCCAACATTATCTATTTTACGAAAAAAAAACTCGTTTTTTCTGTTTAAGATCAACCGGGTGGCCGAAGTCAAGTACACCGTTGAGGCCCTAATGTTGAAAGGCCCTTCACGATTTCTTATAACTTATTTTATTATGAAATTTGTTACGCAACATTGTTACTGTACATACAACGAACGATTTTTCAATCATGTTACTTATTCCTTCGAAATTAATTTGTTCAAATAGCCCTGATTTTTTATTTGTCACAGTAACCTAACCTCTTAATTCAGATGTTTTTCCTCGACCTTGGAGAGTACATTTTCTATAATCCGTCGAGCCGTTTTTGTATTTTATACTCAAAACTTTTTTTTATATACACTTGAAATGCAAAATTTGACACGAAAAACGATGTGACTTTAAATTACGATAACTTGTTATTTTTTTTCTTAATTAAAAAAATGACTGAACAGACTATAACGATAAATGACTTCAGAAGAATCTTTTTGGATTTTTCGGTCCCATCAAGCCATGGCGCAGTTATCATGCCGAAGGAGTATTTTTTACCAAGACCCGAACAACGAACGCGAGGACGAGTAATTTATTGTTAAAGAAGTATTAATAAATCATCTAGAATGGATAATGTCCCAGTTTCTTTACGATTAACCCTTGAAGAAAAAACAATCCAAAAATGATGAAGTCTCCATCGTTGGAATGCAACGAAAGTCAATTTTGCTTTAATTGCTCACATTTTTGCCGCCGATTTAGGATTCGAAAATCATCATTCAGGAAATGAAGGAATAAAGAAAAAATAAGAAAGAACGTTCGTTGCGTACCAACTATGCAAACTTCAACGCCATGAAAATTGCTATTTTCGGCCCGGGTCGAGGTATGTAATCCGATAAATCGTTTCTTATTGTTTAGATTATATTGCCCTAGAACGTAGCACATTGCCATACTCATTTCTCTCCCTAATACTCTCCGTTTCAAGTATATTTTTGTGAAGAAAATACCAATGTGGCCAATGACTGTCTTCTTTCTTACACCAAAGTTGGGGAGGGGGGGTTCCCCTCTCTTCCCCTCCCTATTCGTATCTCACTTTCACCCCCACTACCCTTGAACCTAGCTGCCCCCACACTTCACCGCTACCTGGGACGACCATCAACCCTTCGCGTTTCATCTACCGACGACGAGGAGTACCCGACGACATTGGACTACGTCAGCAGCAGCCATGACACTGAACTCTAACTATATATGTATCTACTACATGCGCGTATACGCCTATACATGTGTACGTGCTACATATGGGTGCTTCCATCAATTACCCACACAAATAAAATAATCCGAGTGCCCGAATGGCCTGAAACTTTTTTTCCTTCATTTCTATCAATTATGAAGAATACTCGCAGAATTTTGCTCAGAATTTTGCGCCGGCATTTTTTACAGCTATTATAGTTTTATTCGGTTTTACAAAAAAATTCGTAGCCTGGATAAATTTGATGGAATTTTGTTCATCCATATATTTTCTTCGGTTCCCCTGCGTGTGCATCTACCATTAGGGATTTTGCCTGAACATTTTTTTGCATTATATTGCTTGATATAATAATTAAAATATCTGAACATTGTCATATATTTATTATGATTATTTTTATTATTTTTTCTTTGATAGTTACTAAATAAATAATTAAAATAATTATTTGATAATTAATAATGAATTTTATAATAAATAAAATACATTAATGAATCATAAAATAAAATGATTAAATAATCATATTAATAATATCGTAGTATTAGTAGTAGTATTTATTCCTTGTATACCCTTTTCAAGGGTGTTTACATGAATGCCCCTCCCATCTCATTTACATCAATTATTTGAGATTGATTATCTCATATCTATCCCAGTTGCCTATTTCTCAAACTGTCTGATGTAATTGTATAATTGCTTTGCCGGTTTCATTTTCAATTGCGCTTCTATTTTCCGGTCAATTTCTAACCCCCTGCCGTTTTCCAACTATTGCTCTAGTTTATTTACTATTTCTCGCTTTGGTTTTTCCTCAACTTCCATACACTCGCAATTATGTCTCAAATTTTCAATTCCCTGCTTGCATATTCTTTATCCTTATCCTCGCTCACGTTTCTTCTGATTCTCTCCTAATCATTTTGTCCTCCCTATAATTTTCCATGTTTATACCTGTTTTCCTATCTTTATATTCCTTACAGTATGTTGACGCGTCGATTTTGCGCCAATCATATTGAATTTCTTGTTCAATTTTTATATTTACGCCGCTTTCTATTTTTTTTTTCGAATTCTTTCACATTTTCTTTCCATATGACTTGCCAGATTGCCCCCTCACCTACGTTTTCCATTGTTTTATTTGTTTTCCTTATTTTTATGGGTTACCATTTATAATTGCTCTTGCTTCTTCCCTTAGCCATTGTTTTGGCCATCATCACCCATCTCCATTATTCAAGTACATACGTTGCGAGCCCGTTTCCATACTTCAACTTTCTTTTCCCTGCACCCTGCTCCCATTCGCCAAATATAGCTTGGGGTGTTTCTACCCATTCCCATAGACATTTTAATGTACCTTGCTTGAAATGTTTCTACCTGCTTCCTCCTCTTTCACCTCCAAATAAATAATATATTTTAATATTATTATTACTATTATCATAATTACTATAGCTATTTTTTTCATCACAATTATTTGTATTATTGTTGTTATTAATATATATATATACATATATCTTTAAAAATTTAGTGAACGAATCTACAGCAAGATCCCTCACAAGTTACGTCGCCCCCTCTGCATTTCCCATTTCCTGAGCAGGCCAATTTCAAACTTCGGTCGCGACGAATAAATGGGCCCTTCATCTTCCCTGACCAGACGGCGCTATAACTCATAATGAGCGTGAATTAGGAGAGGCAATCGTAATCCTCACAAGAGCACACCGGTGAACCAAGACACGATAAGCTTCCCAAAGCCCAAGCCATAACTCTGCAGGGATGCCTGCTGCCTCCTCCTCATAAGCGGAAATAACTTGTGAGGGATTCTACTGTCGTATCGTCAAGGTGCCCTTTAGGAAAATCAGACTCTGTTGGAATTTCGTCCTTAAGCAAGTTCTTCATCATATATTGCGTCTAGGAGTACACCAAACCCGCGGCTTTTACCGAACCGTTTCACGAACAGCAATGGTAACGACCAAACGTCGCGACGTCTCGCGACCCCGAAGAGTATGCGGCATTTCTATCACGCCCGAGCGCTTACAGGAGGAAAAAAAACGAAGAATAGAATGAAGGCAAAAAAGACAATGTGCCAGCGTTGGCTGGTACGATATATCGTTTGGTGCGATACGGTGCTTTGATTATAAAAAAAAAACATTCGAAATAATTGGGATGATTTTTCTACGAAATTTTGGTCGCGTAAGAGGAGCATCTTTTTTTGTCAATTTTATTTCTCACTTGAGACTTTCGTTGCTGGTAAACACCTAAAGGATCCACGAGAATCGTTAGAAAAGTGTACAGAAAAGAATCGTTAGAAAAGCGTACAGAAAAGAATCGTTAGAAAATCGTACAGAAAAGCAATTGCACTACGAGGGAACTAGGCTCAAGAAGCATTAAAAGCAGCTATTAGTGCTGTAAAAAATGATGAATAGTCGGCTCGTGTGCCCACTAGGACCTACGAAATACCTGGGAAGACCTTAGAAAGACGATACAAGAACAATGACAAAAAAATGTTGCGGAGAAAATTATTATAAAACTCGTCTCATCGAAGACTGGCTTCAGTGGATAGTGAGCCAATTTTGGGTATACAAAAATTATACTGATGTCGGTTATATGTGTTCTAGATGTGGCCAAAATAAAAAACATAAAACCAAAGAGAAAACCGAGAGCATAATGCTTGGTAACTGGCCATCTCACCTCTACTCCTATGGCCATCACACCCGGATACTTCAGGAAAGATAGTCAATCGTGATTTTTTTAAACAGTAATTTTAAGGTTTATCTGACAGGAGTGTGTTTTAATATCGTAAATTATTTTAATGTTAAATGTTCCAAGTTTCATTACAAATAAAGATAAGGTAAGAAACGTATGTACTTTTATTTAGACGGATTCTTGAAAAAACTATGGCCAACTACCCCGGACTTACCCTATAACTATCAATTATAATAGATGTTACACAGTGGTTTAGATTTTTGTGATAGTAATTGGTGTACGGAAGAACTTTTTTGGAAAATTTCATAATTATTTGCTATATAATTATAGGGCAATTAATTGTGATGTGCTGAGATTCTGCTTATTTTCTTCTTTGGCTCCCCCGTACAACCGTACTAAAGTGTATGGCAACGATGCAAGCATATGAGCAGCTCGAAAATTGCAGCGTTCGTGAGGCGCGTCATATTCACTCTCAAGAGTTTCACTCTAATGAAGTTAAATATTCACAAATTTATTGTTAAACGATCGTAAAAAAAAGAAATCTTCAACTGGACGTTCGCAGCTTGGTCTACAAATTATGCCATTTTGGGCTGATTTTTCGTGACATATAGGACATCTATTCGAGAATTTCAAATTTCTGCATCTTTTGCCTGGAATTGTATCTCCCTCCCATCGTTAAAAAAATTTTTATCGAATTAATTAATATTAATTAATTAATTAAATTGTTCAAGAACGAATCAATCAATTGAATTAATTAACGCATTAATTGAGTTATTCAATTAACGTATTCATGAATTTAATTCATTTAAGGACCTAATTAATTTAATACATTATTAATTAACAATTAGTTTTGGGTCCGGGACAGTCCTCGAAATAATATTTACATAAACATGCGTATATGTGGTCAAAAGTAACTGTAAAGACATTGGGTTTCACGTAAAGTTGAGAGTGGGGCAATCGACTACTATGAGGACGGTCCTCGAAGTCGACCGTCTCCAAAATCACTCATATATAAGTGATTTTGGACTTGAATCACTTTGTACAGCAGATCCATATCTAGTTCTCGATACTCGTGAAATTGAAATTACACTCACCTGTCACCCACGAGAGCTACACGCACGTCGACAAAATTTATTTGCCAAACGATGACGCCCTTGAAAAACCTTCACTTCTACACCCCTCTCGATGCCTCGCAGCCCGCGTTTCCCCAAACTTTTCGTTCAACACAATGCCTCGTGGGGACGAAGAGCGCGGCGGAACCCTCGCACGGCACGTGCCTCGGCTGCGACGTAGATCCTCAGGGTGCGTGGCCGCATTTTCGATTTCACGTGGCGGCTCATTGCTGCCCGTTCATGTGTCACGCGAGATGGAATGCTCAATCAATATCCAGAAATGAAACTGAACAACAATATAAACGTGAACTTTTTCGGGTTCATTTGTGAAAGGGTTATTTCTCAATTAGAAAGGTAATTCTTTAGATAAGCAACGTTTCCGAAAAATGAGACCAACATGTTTTTGTTTGCTATTTTCTCATTTATTGGGTTATAAATGATGATATTTGAAGTTTTGAAGTTCGCGGAAACACGTGATAAAATAGGGCGTTTTTGAACATTTCGACGCCTACATTGGGTTTGTTTGGGTCCCACAGCCAAACAATTAAAATTATTTTTGCTCGTAATAATTATTCGTCGAAAAGTCACTTATCTAAAGAATTACCATTACAAAAATATAGTAACTATAATGGAATTGGTTACGTATATAATTATATATTTGCTTTTGTCCGAAACTTCGCTCTCGGAAGTTTAGTTAAAGTGCATGTCGGAAATACATTTCAGGGCTACCTCGTATTAGGGGTGTATACCAAGGTTATTACGATGAATACATTTTCTATACATGGAAAAAAACGTTATCTGTGCAGTTTGAAAAAATGACGTTGAAGTTTGCATCGTTGTAACGCAACGATATGTTTTATTTTATTTTTGATTCCTTAATTTTTAGCATCATGCAAAGTCTTCTTTCGAAAATCGGGATTGTGAATTTCTAATAAAAATACGTAGAAACGTTTGAGCAATTCTCAAAGTCTGAATCACCAAAAAATTGAGTATTTAAAAAAAACTTAATTTTCGTTGCATTTCAACGATGCAAACTTCAACGTCATTTGAAAAAAAATATTTTATCCATGTACTTCAATACACACTCATAATCACCGGACAAAAAACATACAACATTGCGCCAGATAATGATTTAGAAGTCGATATAAGATTGAAATATCAATAACTGACTTTTTTTCGCATAGTTTTATGGCTTAAGGACCACTTCAGGGATGAATTTGCAGACAAGATTTTCGAATTTACCCGTTTTTCTTTACTTTCGGGGTTTACCCGTTTTTCTTGAAACTATGTTTTGTGAACAGTGTAAGTCGTATCTCAAAATCTTTCGGTTCAATTAACTTGAAATTCGGACAGAGCATAGTTTATAACGTTTTCTATCGTGTGATGGAATTCTTTTTTTAAAAGCTAATCCACTTCTTCATAAAAAACTATTGCATTTTTTTCGTCGAAAATCGACCTTTACATCTCTAGCTTGCCTAAGTTCCAAAATTTCAAAAAAAGTATCTAGCCATACGAAATTTTCATTTTTACACTAAAAGTACTTTTAAGACAATTTAAATTAAGGGCTTATCCCTCTCTGGAAAATGTAAAAATATTTTTTTTTGCACATTGTTGTAATGTGAACTTTCAAGAATATTCTAAAGCGAACCGGACCCTGAAATTCCAAAAAAATGACGAATTTACACCTATTTTAGTGGAACAATGCGCGTCGGGTTTACCACGATCCGTTGAGTTTGAAGGCGATCATCTTGAAACTACATATCTTGACACGGCGGGATTGATATCTTGAGTAACTTTCACACTATTGTCTTGAATTTGCACAGTTAGCGTTCAAACAGTAGTCATCTTCGGTTCACAATCGCATTTTTTAATTGGATGAACCATTTGTTAATAACAATGACTTCAGCAAGTTGTTTTTCAAGAGAAAAATAAGGTTTTCTTCGGAGAAGCAGTCATTTTTCGTATTTTTCGAAATTTCGAAAAGTGGATCGTAAACCCATAGACAGTTGGGTATATTTGAAGATTTTTTTTGTTTTCGTTTCAGATTACATTTGAGCCTGCTAGAGATCCGGTCGTTTCGGGCCGCGCCGCTGGAGGACTGCAACGCCAACTGCAGCACCACGAACACTGGAAGATTTTGTTCCGAAAAAAATTACATTGTATCCACAAACATGTATACAACGTGCTGGGGAAAAATAAATGTATTCGAACCAATGTGTTACTAGAAAAAAATCATTCTGACCCTTCAAATTGGGCTTTCAGAGAGGGATACCCCGTTAACATCACCTTACTTGCCAGAACTACCTGCACCGATTGGCATGCAGCGATAGCGGCACTTTGTTTCAATAATAACCGTATTGTTTATCAATATTTTTCAA
>OX101785.1:51184161-51551322 GCA_944452715.1 Ophion slaviceki | reverse complement strand
AAGGACGCTTTCCAAATAGCGGTCTGCACAAACCATTGTATCTACCAAATTTATAAATATTTTTCGATACAAAAATTGTAAAAGATACTCTTTGATGAAAAAAAAAGAATTAGGGAAGTTGCACACGTTGTCCCAGGTAAAAATCTTGTTATTCCCGGCCTGAGTTTGTTGTAGCCCATCCTTTTTTTCGAACTCCATAATACCTATTATACTTTTTTCCAATAATTTTTTGATATATTTTAGAACTTCGACTTTTTGATAAACATAATAAACCCAAACAAACTGAAAAAGGTGAATGACATTAGCCGATGAAAAAATTGACCTATCGTCAAACGCGACATGCGCAGGGCTACGAGCGCTTTTCATTTTCAGCTTTACCGTCGCATTTCTCGAGTTTTCTTTTGGCGCGCGGGAAGAATTAATGGAATGGGCAAGGGTACGCGGTAATTGAACGCGTAGGCGGAATAAGGAGTAGCAGAAAAAAGCTCCAAGAATAAGAATCTAACGGAAAAGAGATTTGCCGTGTGTGTGTCTATACGTATATCCGTATAGCGCGTGCGAACGCCGCGATGCTGCAAGCTCTTGGCGATCGTTACAGCGCGCCGGGGCGCCGGCGTCGCGGTTCCATGTAGCGCGTCAGAGCTTCGCTTTTATCCACAGCGCGCTCGCCGACCTCTTTCATTTCCACCGTCATTCGACCGCTTTCCCCTCGCTCCCTTGCCGTTCATTCCCCTCTTCGAATGTCACGAATCTCCTCGTGCCGAATCGCCCCCCCCCCCCCACCCGCTCACCGCTTTTGCCATCCCACGCGTCCGAACGACCACCGTGTCGAGCGCCGTTTCCGCAGCCGCAGCGCCCGCTTCGCCCAGGATCCTACGTGAGTCGACGTCGCCCATTCATAAAGCTCTTTGCCCCTTCCACCCCTTGCCCCTCCCCCCTTCCACTCGCATCGCCACTTTCCTAGCTAATTTTGCGTGGCGCTTTGCACGCGACGCATTTCTTGCTCCTCCGGATTGAGATTCGTTCTTCCCCGTCGGGTGAGTAACTTTTTCGATGGACTGAAAAAAATTACTTGGGCTGGCTATCTATCCACGGGGGATGCTGAGGAATTATTTTTAAAAAATATGGAATATTGGGTTACTTTGAGAATTTAAAAAAATTTTAATCAAGTTTTGTATTTTTTTATATTTAACAAAAATTAATTGAATTAATTCCTTTTAATAACAATGGAAATAAAATGAATTTATAATGACAACTCGGAATTATAAAATGTTTAAGGGTTTCATCGCAATATTTCGTTGGTCGCCTGTCATTGGACAATTTTGTTGAGACGAGTAATCTTTTTTCTCCGCGTGTGCGCAGGATTTCGAGGCTGCAATGTTATCACTTTTCTATTCCGCTTGGATGTCTTGTTTGCTTGGGATTGTTTGAGTCGGTGCGATGTTGGCTACCACGGGATCCCGTGAGGATTAACCGCAGGTTTGAGTGTCCATTTCCGGTTGATGCGGTCTCCGGAGGATATAGGCGGCGGCGTGCGGCGGGGGGGGGGGGGGGGGTGACTCTATCAAAAGCGAGGACGACAAGTGCGCAGTTTGCAACCTCCTCATGTAACATGTTTCACGTAACCGTCAGCGATGGGAATACTCGTAAAGAAACATCAATAACGAATGATGAACCTGCTGCCGCCCGACTGGAAATGTTGTTCCGGCAGCCGGATCACTGATCAGGCAGGTTTAAAGACACCGCCCGGAATACCGTAGAAGCGCCTGCTGGATCAGTGAATCCGGAGAACGGGTATACTGGATCTGGATTTACTGGTATACTGGATCTGGATTTACTGGTATACTGGATCTGGATTTACTGGTATACTGGATTTACTGGATCAGTGAATCCGGAGAACGGGTATAGTAAAGACAAACTGATCAGTCCTGAATCAGGTAATCTTGCGAGGACCTTGTTAGGGCGCTGAAATCCGAGCTTGATCGGCACCGTATGTCTGCCAGATCAGTAGTACCCAGATACACAGATAGAGCCGATAGGTCTAAAAAGGCAGCATTAATCAGGCCCACATCAGACGACCCGCAACGCGTCCCTCATATGGCTTTGTTCAGGTTACCTGTCCAAGGCCTGATCGATTTTCCTTTTCCCATCCGTGCTCCGAGGTTGGCTGATCCAGTAGACATCCGGTGCCGATCCGCCATGCACTTTGAAGTGTATGTCTGATTTGCGCCGCATGTCTACCGGATAACCTTATTTGGGGCCATCAAAGTAAACAACTGAGTTGCTGCGTGCATAATTTCGGCAAGATTCTAATAAAAGTAATATGGTATCCATGCGGACGCCGTCATCATCAAATCAAGATACAAAGAACGAATAAAAATGAATTCGAAGTTTGCATCGAGGGAATGCAACGCTTCTTTCTTCCCTTTTCATTCGTTTATTTTTTTCATCATCAAGAGGTAATCAATCAATTCAATTAAATTAAATTTTATTGGCACAACTTAACTTTTTTTTTACAAGATCATCATCAGAAGCCTTTTTTTGTAAATTCCGGTCGTAACACTCTGATGAGAATGTGTAAAAACGTGTGAGTTATTTTCACAGCCTTAATAGGCAGAAAAAATCGGATAAAAAAGTATTATTGTTGCATTGCAGCGATGCAATCTTCAACCCCATGAATAAAATTATTGATATCTTTAGAATTATTGACATCCTTTAGAATTATTGACGTTCTACAGAATAGAATTAGAATGATAAAAATATGCAAAGAAAAAAAGAAGGTTTACACAAGTGTTGGAATGGCTAAATAGGTAGCGCGCTCAGCTCTAGAATTAGAACACATAGGTTCAATTCCGAGGGGAGGTATAAAACTTCAACGAGTCAGGATACGTTTTATTCCAATTATCATATAGGCAGGATGATAAATAACGCATATGGAAACAAAAAATACTACCAGAATTGTTTTATTCGTAATTTTTGGATTTTTTTTCATTTCAGGCATAGATACAGCAATCGGATCAGAGCCTGAAAAGATATGCGGATCAGTTATGGTACCGGCATCCACGTCATGGCCAGATTCAAAAAAGGCGTTGCACGCCCGGTAAAACTCTGATCCGGCGGCCTGTACCGTGCCGTGGTACGGAATACGGTTTGCCGGATGCAGCTCTAGTCTGCCCCGCAGCAACATTTTTATCCGGGCGCACGTTATATCCTGTTTATTGATATTCTAGCGACTATGAAGAAAAAAAAATTGTTTTCAAAAGTTAATGAAGCGGTCAAGTGATATCTTATGAGATTGAGGCATCGTTGGAATACAATGAAAATTAATATATCGAAATTTCTTCCGTTTGGCACGTTTTGCCGGCAAATCTCACTTATTGAGAGATCTACAATATAGATCTGCAGAAGATTTGATATAATAATAGAAATAAGGAATTAAAAATACAAAAACAAAAAAATATGGTATTGTGAAAAAACTGAGAACTAAGTGTCGTTTACCAGAAAGAGGCTTTCAAAAACATCGAAATGTCTATCAATATTTGACATGTTTGATGTTTCGAAGCATCAAGCATACGGCGGATGGGATCTTGTCAAATTAAATAGCCTTTTTCTTATTTTTTTCCGAAACCAATTGTTTCGCGGTAATCGCATTAATTACATTCGGAAGTGCTCGCTAGATGTTGTTTTAATGAATTATTTCGGATTTTTCAACGGAAAGGTTGGACGAGTACAGGGAAGGACAGTCCGTTGTTGCAGAAGGACGAACATGGAGACATTTCGAGAGTTCCGAGCGGCTACAGAGCCCTTAAAGTAACACAAAAATACCGAACAGTTCTGAGTACGAGAATCGTATTTATAAAATCTTTGCTCGTCCTAGTGAGTACCAATTCGTTCTAGTAAGTTCCAAAGTCCTAGGAAGTACCATTTCGCTCTTCATGATGAGGTTGAATGCAATGAACACTTCTTCTTCAATTGTCATCTTTTACGCAGGTTAGGGGACGAAAATAACTCGGATGTTCTTTAGGATCCTTGTTCAAAATTTGCAGCCCGAAGGGCCCGAGATTTTGGACAATAAAAGAAATGAAGAGAAAAAACGTTCCTTGCATTACAACCATAGAACTCCAGCACGGTTGTTCTTGACAATGAGCATAGGTGAAAATGCTACCTTAACTCATCATGTAGGGTACCTATTTTCTTCAGGCCTCGCTCATCCAGAGCGGCTCTGCTGATCAACCGAGCGATTTTTAGCGTTCCGTAGTCAAACAGGCAACCCTTATAACTTCGTCGCATTCATCCGTCCGTGTGTCACAGTTTCACAGTTTCTACCGTTTTAGATCTGCATCCGGGAAATTTAAAAATTAGCTGTTTCAAATGAGGATCTCAATTAAAATATAGCAAAACCATTCAAAAAATGTAGGCTATTTCCCCTGTATATAAAATGGGATTTTTTTCGCGCACCCTATCAAGTGGGGTGTCATTGGAGTCCCAAAATGAAATTGAGGTTCTATTTACATAGTTGTTGCGCATTATTGACTGAGAAATTCCCGGACATTTCCGGGTTTTCCACACAGATTTTGCAAATATTCCAGGGAGATTGGGGTCAAATAAAGAACAGACTTTTTTACGATCAAATATGTGATAATGTTAAGTTCTTAAATAAAAGAACTGAAATTCGAAAAATAATTTGAACACTGTAATGGAAGAAAAATATATATTAAAAGCAAATACAGAACCTGTTCTTTATTATAAACAGAAAATTTGATGTCGGCGCCAATAAATAAAAATTGAATATAAACACTTGTCTACAAAAATAATCGAGTGGTTATGTATCGACAGATCGAATGCAAATGTATAGAGCTTTAGAGTGAATTTATTTTTGGTTTTTTAAATTTTCAATGTTTGCCACTAACATAACTTTTTTGTAAACAATGAATAATATAAATATTAAAAATATACGAAAATAATTATTTTTATACTTTTCAGATTTTTTTTCACGTCGGTTTCATTTCTCGTACATCTTGCTGAAAGTAAATTCTTGAAAAATTCCCCAGAATTTTTAAAATTCCCGGATTATCCCAGGAGGAAAGAAATTCCCCGACTTTCCCGGTTTTCCCTGTTTTCTATATGCGTAACAGTCATGATTTGCCATTGTTCATTTTTCAGCCCCGTTTGTAGAATATCAAGCTCAAAAGTAATGTGGTCCTCGTCCCCTCTGAATTGTCGCTCGTGGGTTTCTAAAATCTGAAGAAGTTATAGACACTAGGAATTGATTAGAACTTTCGTTCAGAATTATCAGGTTAAGTTACATTAACAAATTCGGGAGATATAGACACCCAAGTTACCGCTGAGTTGACTTCACTGAATCTCCATAACAGGACTGCGCAAATCATTTTGTCGCATGTCGTCTGAAGTCTCAATAGTAAAATAGCAAACATCAAACAAACCCTTCCTCTGCACCGTGTCTGTACCATTAGAGTATTGAGATTTCGCATTATAAAATGAAATCGACATTGGTATGTAGTAAATGATTATGGTACAGCATAAATACTAATAACTACGTGGTAGATAAACATTGATCCCTACTAATAATTGACCTACAAACAAATGACCACGAAACACCACTTTGTACGTGTTCCGAGTGTTTTTCACGATTTCCGAAGTATTAGATTGGAGTATTGAGATTTCGCATTATAAAATGAAATCGAAATTGATATGTAGTAAATGATTATGGTACAGCATAAATACTAATAACTACATGGTAGCTAAACATTGATCCCTACTAATAATTGACCTACAAACAAATGACCACGAAACACCACTTTGTGCGTGTTCCGAGTGTTTTCCACGATTTCCGAAATCCGTACGAACAGACAGGTCCGCAAATTGATCCTACCAAAAGATTAGTTGGAGAACTATGTACGCGAAACAAAAAAAATCAAATAAATCAAAACCACCCTAACTTCCTCCGCGGCGATTCGAGACAATATTGATCAGAGAAGATGACTTCGTTCGCGAGAATATTAGTCCGTTACGTCGCATACACACGCCGAATAATGAGGGACGATGTGGAAAAAATGTCATAGTTACGGGCCCTAACCCTCAATCGCAAGGCGAGACTTGCAAAAAGTGTCGATTTTTACGCAGTGATTGAACACATAGCGCGAGTACCAAAACGAATGATCTCCTTGAAGTTTCACGAGCGGTTGGGACGTAGGGCGAGATGGGTCGCGGGGGTGGCAATGGGACGCGTCGATGAACGAAACGCACTCCCCTTGCCCTTTTTACTACCCCCGACCGAGCCACCCTCCTCCCCTAGCCTCTTCCCTCGCTTCAATACAGAATCCAAATGCGCACGAGTCGCGAACCTTTCCCCAACATCCCCTCACAACCCCCTATCGCCAACGCGGTTCGGTCGTCGCGTGGGCGCTTTCAAGGTCAGTTCAAGAGCACCCAGCTACGTAGTACGACGCCTCCGTCGCGACGCCCACCTATAAAACGTAGGCGGTACATAGACCCAACAATCTACAGATATAGTTGCGCATCTACTAGCCCACAGTCAGGTATACCGTGGTGCTTGCATGTTGCCTGCGCATGTGTATGTCAGGTGTATATACGAGGCTTTCCGACCCATTTCTACGTCATCCTGCAACGACGAACACTGTTCTTTTAACTTTTCTATGGGATCTGACAACTTTTACCTCGTTTAATCGGTCATGATATATTTTTTAGATTCCTGAAGATTTTTTTTTAATACGCCGTGTCATACAAATACAATCAAACTCTTTGTGACGCGATCATAATCCCACAACGTCGACCATTGTTTTTTCTTTTCGATGGTACCTATCTTTATGGTACCTCAACTTTTACCTCGTTTAGTCGGATATGCCATTTTTTAAAAAGATTCTTGAAGAATTTTTGTAGGTTTGTCTATTTTATACGAACCAAAACAAACTCTTCGTGCCTCGATCGTCATCTTGCAACGACCTTTATCATTTTTTTCTTTCCCATGGTACCAATCTTCATGACATCTAAACTTTTACCTCGTTTATTGGAGTAAGGCGATTTTTTTTAATATTCTTGATGAATTTTTGACGATTTGCGGAATTCATACAAACCCAAACAAATTCTATATATCACGATTGTCATCCCGCAACGTCCGCAACTGTTTTCTTTTCGCTGGTATCTCAACTTTTACTTCGTTGAATCGAGGATAGCGTTTTTTCTAATGATTCTTGAAGAATTTTTGAAGATTTGGGGATTTCATGCAAACCCAAACAAACTCTGTGTCGCGGTCGTCATCTTGCAATGTCCACCATTGTTTTTTTTCGTTGGTACCTATCTTTATGGCACCTGAACTTTTACCTCGAGTATGGCGATTTTTAAATAGATTCTTGAAGAATTTTCAAATATTTGTGGATTTCATACAAACCAAAACACACATTTGTGGTGCGATTGTCGACCCGCAACGTCGGCCGTTGTTTTTCTTCTTCTCCATGGTACCAATCCCTATGGTACCCAAACTTTTACCGAGTTTAACTAATTTCGTCGTATTTTTTAAGATGCTTGAAGAATGTTTGAAGATTTGCGGATTCTACACAAATGCAAACAAGCTCTTCGCATCGCGATCGTCATCCTGCAACGTTCATTGTTGTTTTCTTTTCCATGGTACCCGTAAACTTTTACCTCCTTCAATCGATTACGCCGACTATTTTTTACGATTCTTGTGAAATTTTCGGAGTTTTGCAGATTCGAAATAAACTTAAAGTGCCATGCTCTGCCACTCGAATAGCCCAGATTTTTCAGCCTTGTTTATTTGGAAAAAATTATGTGTAGCGAGGTTGTAATCGTTTTTATAAAGACCCCTTAAAATGTAGCAATAACTCAAACGTTTGATAACGTTTGTGGCAATAACTCAAATTTGAAGCGACTGGTTTTCACGACGATCGTGCGGTTTGCATCGCTGGTATGCGTCGCAAATACTTTTTTCTTCCGTCATTTCTGTTATTATCCGCATCGTGTTACGTAGAGGGACCAAGGATCCCGCAAAACACTTTGTGATTTTCGTAACGTAAACCCGCCAAAAAAATGGGGCATTTCGAAAAAAAGAAAATTCTATTGCATTCTAATTATGCAAAGTTCAATATCGCTCATGAGGAGCTTGATGTACTAAACGAAAAGAAATCTGAAAAGAAATTATCTTGGAATAGATATGTCTAGATAATTATATATGTGGCGCAGAGATTTTCGATTCAATTGTAATCTTAACGTAGTCCTCTTTAATCTAATCGGTCGCTCTAGTTAGGGAATGGAACGTGCCGGAGGTTAAGGAGTGTATGGCAAGTTAATGGAAACAACCAGCACAATCATTTAAATTGTGTAATATCCATGTGTCATATACGTTACGTATTTACTAGGCAAAGAAACGACAGTTTCTCGAGAGGAATAATTGCCTACCTTATTACATACTGCTCGATGAAATCAGCCACTAATTGGTGCGACAAAGTACGACGCACACGGCTCGCAAATTCATCGATTAGCATCAATAAATTAGATGAAAGTACGAAGTACACCATCATATTTTTCCATATTCCTTTCGCATAACATACAAATAATACAGAAAGTGATTGACGTGCACGATGAAATTGAATATCGTGATTTTTGGTCCCAATTATTTTGATTTGATTTTTAATTGGAATATTGGCTAATAGTACATTCGTGCTGTCGCTGAAAAACCCCGTAATCGGAAAAAGTTAGAAGAAGGCCAGTGTTTGACAGGTGATTCTGTAGGCGCCCCGGGTACTAAATCCAAGTTTGCCTAAAAGTCCGAGTGCAGGTTTTTTTTAGGGGATGAAGGGGTATGGGGGTGGATTGATGCCGAACTTCAACCCCTACAAGGTCGGCGCCGTGAGACAAAATGTTCAGAAAAATCCGTGCTTTAGTTTTGTTCACAGCACCGAAGTCGTCAAAGCTCATTTTGGGGGTTAAAAAAATGGTGTGAAATTTTGAAAAATGAGTTTTAATTCAATAACTCTTTAGGAAGCATTCGTACACTTTTTGTTCAAATGTGAACGTTGTACCCCTTGAAAAGACGCGTCGTTCGAGTATTTAATCATCACTCTCCGATAATATCTTGACCTCCAAGAAATTGTTGAAGTACCAAAAAAAAATTGTGTTTGAATAACTCAAAAATTGAATAACTCAAAAACAATCGTTTTCTCGTATATAGTTTAAATGTACGAAATGTAGAGAATAATTTTCTCTATATTTTGGTTTCTATGGACCAACGTTCAATTTTGATTTTCCACACCCCTCGGATACAACTTATAGCTTGAACTTTCAGCTCCATTTTTGTCCACAGCGCCAAACTCGTATCTCTTTATTTTCGGTCAATAGTTTTCCCAGAATTATATTTTGAATTTTCAACCCCCGAGAGGGATTGGAAAAAGCAAAATTCAAGGGTGGTCCATAGAAACAAAAATATAGAGAAAATTATTCTCTAAATTTCGTACCTTTAAACCTACCCCCCAAAAAAATAATTGTTTTTGAGTTATTCAATAAACGATTTTTCTTTGATACTTCAACAATTTTTTTGGCGGTGAAGATATTATCGGAGAGGGATGATCAAATACTCGATCGACGCGTCTTTTCAAGGGCTACAACGTTCCCATGTGAACAAAAATTGTATGAATTTTTCCTAAACAGTTATCGAATTAAAACTGATTTTTCAAAATGTCACCCCACTTTTTCACGCCCAAGATTAACTTCCACGACTTCGGCGCTGTGGACAAAAATAAAGCCCAGATTTTTCTGAATATTTTGTCTCCCGGCGCCAACCTCGTGGGGGTTGTAGTTTGGCATTAATCGACCTCCATCCCCTATAAAAAGACCTACACCCCGATTTTTAGGCAAACTTGGATTTAGCACCCGCGGTACCTACAAAATCATCTGTCAAAAAACTAGCCGTCTAATTTTTTCCGATTCCAATATACAGCACAACTGTACTATTATGCGATTGTTTTCCTTCATTTCTAGAATTCGGGGTCCGATGGAGAATAGAAATCCCGGAGGTTTTTCGAGGCTGTAGAATTTGAATCAGCAGTAGGATCTGTCGACCTGGAACGCGTGCGCGAATTCATGAAAATTTACGAAATCTCGGTGTAAATTCGAGTTCGACTGTCGGAACTCGACTTCGTGTCACTGAACGAAAATTCGGGCATTGGGAAAAAATTTGTTGCTCCTTTGGTACGCGTAAAATCGTGTAGATGATTTTCGCAAGGGTATTCTTGATCAGCCCGATCGTCAGCATCAAAGTTTTCGTCACGCAAAAATTCCTGGGATCTCCCAACGGGAAGCCAAAGAATAAAATGGAGGAGGGGAGGCAAAGAATTTGACATCGTACTGAAATGATTTACAATTGTTCGTGACTGCACAAAAACGATCGACGGTGGATTTTTTTCTTCGTCTCAGCTCGGGCCAATCGCTGAAGGGATGGAGAAAGGATAAAAGGGTTTTCTGTGCTGTCGTCGACTCCGCCTGCATGACAACCCAGGTGATTTCGTCGCAGGTAGCGAGGGTGTATTTTTTACCCGATTGTAATACATTTCGGGACTAGTGTTTGCTTTTTTTGTTCATGTTTACACAAATAGTGATTATTTTCGTGATTTGTTCCACAAAAAAATGTTTGTTTTATCATAATGAATAATGACTCGATTTTTATTTATCTATATCATATTTCGATTATCAACTTATTAATTTATACGAATTCTATTAAATTCAAATGAAAAAATAGGCAAAAATGAATGCGAATAGAAGCACCGAAATATTTGAATCGCGTACCAACAATTATACGTAATATAGAATGTTGTTAAATAAACATCAAAGGGGCTAAACATTCTACTCGAAGTAGTGAGATTTTATGAAGAACGTGTTTGAGAAGCGGCACAAAACCTTTTTATTCTTCCCTTAAACGGATCTCACGAAACCTGATTGATTTTTTAAAGGATCTTTTTTCCTTCCACCGCGCGGCAGTGCACAATTGAAAGGCACGATTCATCGATTCCATTGAAGAGTTTACCAAAAAAATTGAAACCCACGGAATAGCTGGTGCGTAGAGAGATTTGACAAAAAAAAAATGAATAGAGAAGACTCCACCAAAGCAATAAAAAAAATCTCGTGATCTACAATATATGGAACTCGTTCCAATTTCTTTTCTTCAAGCAGGAGTACGCAAGAGATCGATTTTAAACGATCCTGGAAAGGTTGAAAGGCGGATCATTCGATCGTACACTTGTCTGTAGAGAATTTAAAAATCTGATTAGCAGAAACGACCTTTTTTGCTCTGATCTGTCAAAATTGGGGAGTAAAAAATTCTCGTCTGTTCGAAGGTCTTATACGGAAAGGGTCTCTCAAGAAAGAGGACAAAGAGAAGAAAGCATAGCTAATGAGAAAGGGGAATACGCGAGTAACGACTGAATACTCGTAATTATAAATGTACAAAAATGTCATAGGACGTCTCGAAGCTGATGGCGAAAATCTTGACGAACGTGCAGTATACAATCGAACATATATAGGTATATAAAAACGATTGAATAATTCGTCAATAGAGTGCCATCCCTAGAGGGATTTACAAAGAGGTCCGGACATGGTCGGAGAACAATTGCAGGGACCAGTCAACAGTGCACATTCGCGTTTTTCCTAGGAAAGGACATTCCAGGCATGAGCTCTGATTTTGACATTTCCTTCTCTTTCTCTCTCTCTCTGCCATTTTTACTCACAGAATTCTTTTCGTCCTTGTCTATTTGCGTATGCAAGGGAAACGGATTTACTGCTTTGATGTTGGTGCACCGAAAAACTTGTTGTAACACGCGTTGTCAAACGACAAAGAGAACCGAAAATCTGACGTTTCTTTAAGTCTGGTCGACGTCCTTTCGGACTGTTGGATATGTACGAAATTCGAAAGCTCCTGACGAACCGTTGGTGTTGTTCGGTTTCTGTCTCTCTCTCTCTCCCTCTCTCTTGCGCATTGAGTTTCGAAACTTTGCATTTTCGTGCGGGCCCACCTGGACGGGCGTAGGCGTCGAGATTTCTCGAGGGATGCACAATACTCCCCGGAGCTCCTCTTTCAGCCCTATATTTTAACGAGACTTTGTCTGTTTGTTATTTTTATTTTTTTATTTCAGTGTTTTTAAACCCTCGGATTATAAAGTTTTTTTGACAAAATAATTATTTGAGAACCTAAATTTGTAGACGTTACGGAAATCCAAAAAATTACTGATACGGGACGAACTACCAAATCGAAATCAATATCGATGCAACCAATGTCACGAAAATAAATCGAGGTTTGCGAATTGGCTCTTCCAAATTGGACGGAAGATTTTCATGATTTTTATGAAGATGTACCCGCTAGAATTTATCTTTTTCATACAGAAATGTTTTTTGGGAATTGCCATGAAACTTGAAAACATAAGATTAAATGCATGGCTTTTTCTTTTGCGGTTTTCGAACCGGTATAATAGTTTTGGAACAGCGAAATAAATCGAAAAATTCTGAGACATAGTGATTAGAGAGACTTTTAAACTTTTTTATTACGTGGATGTTTTCAAGGCCAACTTAAAAAATGAAAACGTATGTTTTCTATAGCGACATCTTATACTACTTAAAAAAACAGGTTATTCTTGTCCGAATTTTTTTTCGACTTGGCGATCATTATTTTTTAATTGCGTAAGACGAAAATGATGGCCGCTCCACTTTTAAACATAAATGAATACGACGAATAAATAATTGATAAAATAAAAACAAAGTCTCTCTGCCGATACTGAGACAAGTGTTTCGAATAACAGTACCATCATGCTCCTTATTAAATCGTGAGAAAAGTAGCCTAGATCTATACAAAGTCGCTCCGTGTTCGTTAAAAAAAATTATATTCGATAATAATGGACAAATAAAAAAATATCGAACAAAAGCAACCTGTTTTTTTACGCAGAATGAAATGCTACTTTACAAAATATAGATTTCCACATACAGAGTTGAGCTTGAAATCACCTTGAAAACGTGCGCCAAATAAAAAAGTTATCTTGCCATTTTACTCCTCGTTTCAATCTACTCGATGTGTTTCGCGGGATTTTTCGATTTAGTTCGCTGGTCCCAAGCTAGTTCGATGTCTCAAGATAAGTGGGACACCCTGTATATATTTATACTCGGGAAAATATATATTATGTAATTTATTATCGCATTTTCTTTCTTATATATTAATTTAAATGCCTTTAAGGAAGGACACCACTTTGTCGGGCCGAAAAAGGTCGCTTTTCCGATTTTTTTGTCTACTAGATTATTTATTTGGGGTTTAGAAAAAAAGTATGTTATTGAGCATACCTTAAACTTATGACGTGTCAATTTTTGTAAAAAAAATATCAATAACGTTATTGAGGTATACAGAGGTACTTTATACAGAGGCTCTATGCCTCTGTATAAAAAATGTGGTCCAACAGCCGGATCGATAACTTGACAATGATTGGTCTGAAAATTAAAAATAAAAACGTTTAATAATCCCTATAAATGTAGTTCTCATTGTACGTACCCATTTTTCGAAAAAAATAATAATAATTGCACAAAATGGCGGGTGTCCAAAAAGTGTAATTTTGACGAAATTTTTACTTATTTTCAGGAGGATAAAAAAAATATTAAATTTAAAAAAATACGACTCTATACAACGATAGCTACTGCATTTACGAAAATGTTGGTTTAAAAAAAATGAAAATTGGACAATTATAGCTAAAGTTATGATTCTGGTCAGGTCGAGAAAAGCCGTTTTGAGAAAAATGCGATTGAAAATTTTAGTGTATACGTAAATCGTTGCGTTATCTGCCCTCACTAAATTGTCTGCAAATTGGTCAAATTTCAATATTCTATAAAATAGAAGAAAATAATATTAATAAATCAAATAATATACATTTTTCCGAGCATAAATATTTATATATATAATCTATAAAGGAAGGAAATTACTATTGCAAGTATTAAAACCTACTATAGATAAAATGCGTTAAATAAGCTCGTCAAGTCTCGAAAAAATGGTGAAACTACGTGAGTAGAATACCCATTTTTTTAAGATACTGTAGAAAAGCATACAACTACATTTGGAAAGGCCTGTAAAAACCAGGTGCCAGGATGTTCCCAGGTCTCTACGTTCTTATTGTTCGCTCTCTCTCTCTCTTTCTCTCTCATATTTGCCCCGCGTTGTGGAGGACCGAGAGCAGATAATTCGTCCTGCTTTACCTCGTATTTTCATGGAAAACCTTCCACTCTACTCCCGCTAAAAGTACATAGATTTTTCGAGCTCGGTCGAGTGAAAAATCGGATCCGTAAGCTTGTTGCTTCGTATCGTTGAGCTCATTTAATTCTTTCACGTGGAATTAAGTTTTTTCAATAACGGCGCAGGTCAAATTGGTACAGACAAATATCACGCTTTGGTCAGTTTTTTCGTATACTTTCTATTGCATGATAATAAGTCTATTCCATTCTATCGGACAAGCAACATCACTTGAGCATCCACCTTTGATTTTGTCGAACCTCATATATGTGATAAAGCATTGAAAACTATTACACAGGTATTTGTTTTCGGCAAAGAAACGCTTTTAAAGAGGGAAACCACCCCTCAAAGAAAGGCGTGTCGAGGGGGGATTTTGCAGTTTCACCCACAAGCCGTCCACCTATCTGAATGAAACGAAAACCAAAATTCTTCTAATGTAAAGCGATGGAAAATTCACTATACAAGTATTTTGTATAGGGGATGACACGCCTTTCTTCGAGAGGTTGTTTTCCCCCCTTAAACTCGTTTTTCCGCCGATAAAAAAATACTTGTCCCAAAGTTTTCAATGCTTTATTACATATATGAGTTTCAACAAAATCGAAGGCGAACACTCAAGTGATGTTCGTTGTAAGATGAAGATTATTTTCGGAATTTGGGTGGTTTTCGGGTATGCACGTTTTCTTGTAAGATATAATGATAATAATGTTTTTATTCTTATATTAGTATTATTATAAATATTATAATTATTTTAATAGTATATATTTCAAATATCATCAATATTAATTAATTGTTAAATATATCATTATAAATATTACAATTGTTTTTGTATTGTGCCACTTAACAACGGTCCGTATTTTTTCAAATTATTCCCATTTGTTTAATTTACTTTTGCATAACGAACTAATTCATCATTATTGTTCGTCGAAGTTTTCTTTCGTTGCAATGGTCCATGCAAGATTTTCATTATCTGTTACGATGGAATCGCGATCGAAATATTGTGCAAAACTACAATGCTAATTCCAAATCCGTACATCGGATATCCGCAGGTATATAGGTGGAAACTTAATTGCTCGCTCAATGTGAGAAATTGCAATAAAGTACAAAATTGTCCATAGGCGAACTTCCGGTTCTAGACGCTTTAAAACTTTTCGCCGTTTCTTCTAATTTCCACGCGTACAGTCGTTGGTCGGCAAAGTCCTGGGGTTTGTAGGGTCGAATTTCTCGTGCTCTTCCTTTCGGACGTAAATATCAAAGCGAGCAAATGGTCCTTGGCCTATTGTTCTCAAAGCTACGAAAACGACGAAAATAGTCAATGGGCAGTCCTCGATGCACATGGCCATGAAGAGCGCGCTTCGTTGATTTACAGCCCCTCGGCTGCTCGGTTTTCTCCTTCAGTGTGCAGGTCTCGCGACCGGCATCCACTTTCTTGCCAAAGGAAAACACGTGAAAGGTTTGTTATTTCTTCGAGCAAGTGGTCGAAGAACCATAGTTTTTTATTTCTATGTAATGATTGCTATAAAAGACAACCAAATATTTTACAAGTTTCTTTTAGACATCAAAAAGCAGTGCTTGAACGGAGGAATTTTTTTCGATTTATTGCTTTTTTTATCAACAAAAATAGATACTTTCACTTTGCACTGAGACCATTTCTTCACAAATCAATATTTTATTAATTTTTTTAGTTTTTCAAACAGCGCTCTGCACAAACTATTGTACCTACCGCATTTATAAATATTTTCCAATACAAAAATTGTCAAAGATACTTAAAACCATTCTCTTTGAGTAAAAAAAACATGGATAGCTGCACACGTTTGCCCAGAAACAAATTCACGAAAATTCCTCTTTTTTTCCGGCTACGAGCTACCCCTTAAGCAACTCCTCCGGTAAATTTCTCGGGAAAAATATAATTACTTGCTATTACAGTAAAAAAATGCTTATCCATTTTTCGAAAGTATCCAAAAATTCTGAATACACCGTACGGTGAAAGTAATCAGGAATCGTCTAAAATTCTATGCAATTTTACGACCCCCCAGACCAAACCTAGGGTTTAAACGCAATGGAAAGTTTTCACATTTACTGCGCCTTTTCTTCTGAGGATCAGCGTAAAATATAATTCTCCTCGTTCAGGTCCAATGTTTCGAAGTTTATGACCTGCGTCTCTTCTCTCGTGTTTTCTTTTTTTACACATGGCTCGGAATTTGCCGAGAAAGTGGGAAAAATTTATTCCGAGGACGAGGCTTTCTCCGAGGATTAGAGTTTGGTAATCGAAAATACTAATAAATACCTCTGGTGAAATGTTTTTTTGCAGTTCTACAAAAGAATACGTTTATGAAAAAGGGCTGTTTCGATGGCGTTGACGATTGCACTTTTTGTCGGTTTCTTTATAAGTGCCCTTTGGATCTCTCGAAACACGAATTTTCCGTAAAACAATTCACTGGATCAGAATTGTTTGATTTGCTTCGCAAGTAATAATTGTTAACAACGATCGCAGAATTGGAGGCTGAAAAAAAACGGAGGTTAGGCAACAGGATGATACAAAAAATCAACGAAGATTCCGTGAGAGTTCGACAGAATGAAGGAGCGGGGAAGAGAATTCAGTACAGCGACAATGACGAGGAACTGCACAGGGGGTCTCTGCTAAAAGGTGTGCAGGTATTACGTGCTCTTTCGAAAGGTTCGGGTATTAGACGAGGTTCATTCTGAGAAGGACCCATCCGGCAATATCAGCCCCATCAGGGTTAACCCGCACTGTCCGCCCTCCTCTTTTACGTTTCCTGAAAGATTCTCTCTCTTTCACGTCTCTCCCACATTGCAACCAAGCGGGCGAGCTGAAGCGAGAGAGATATAGGGGGGGGGGGGGGGGGGTGATTTTCCCCTCTGTATCTCACAGCCTTGGTGAGAATTCACCACATACAAAAGTTTTAATTTTATATTTACATTTCGGACGAATATTAAAACCGATTAATAACCATTTTTCGAAAAATTATGAAAATATTTTATTCGTTTATAATAATAATGAAGTCGAAGGGTAAAAAAACTCCCCTTAAATTCGAATGATGAATCAATGGCATACAGGAATTCATAAATACTCCATTCAAGTGCCCAGGAAACTCAACTGTAGAGAAAAAAAGCCTTGCTTTTTTGCGATTATTATTAACAAATGCGAATCGTATTTTTTCCGGCTACGATCACGAAACCGTTGTCCTGAAGATCCTTGAGCGAGTCCTCGAACATATCGCGGGTCACCAACTGAACATAAAAAAAAATCAGGATTCGTAATTAGTTAGTTTTTGTTGTTGTTTATATTGGAAAATCTGAATTTCGAAACAAACAAAAACTTCGGTACTGCTAAGGGTTTATTGTCTTAAATTTTATTTCTACTTGACCATCCCCAAGTTCGAACCCTAAAGACTAAATTTTATATCTTTATACTTTCTGACGCTATCTGACATTGACAGTATTCGAGAAATTAAGCATTTACTATGGGGATGATTGAGGGGTCTTCTCACTTTAGAGGCTAACAAGTATATTTTCATGATTTTTTTTTGATAGGTTTATATTATAGATATTGATATAAAAGTTGTTACACTTAATAAAAGTGTTACAAAAGTTGTTACACTTAATAAATACACTTTCGAAAAACATTAAAAAATTTATATGTATTTATGTAACCCAAACAAACTTTAAACGCACTTTTCTCGAAACAACGTTTTTCGACGGCTTGTTGATAAAATCTACGAAACTACTGAACCGACCCTTATGAAATGTTAACCACGTATTCTTTACAACTATAGCTATAGCGCATATCAAGGATATTTTGAAATGTTGATATTTACTATTTTTTTGCCAAAAACGGTGAAAAAACCGATTTTTGGTGTGTCGAAATATGTCCGCCATTTTATTTTTGCATACATAAAAAATCGTATGATATGCGCTTTAGCCATTAACATACAAAATCTAAAGCCGTTTGGTTTTTTTTTTGTTTCGGATGATCCGTCTCCGATATTTCATCAACAGCGCAGACCTACCATTTTTTAATGACATTTTTTAACAACCATGTTCGTTTATAAATAGTGACTTAAATGAATAATTTTTTAAAAATCTATTTCGAAAGTGTATTTATTAAGTGTAACAACTTTTATATCCATATCTATAATATAAAGCTATCAAACAAATTCATGAAAAGAGAATTTTTTAGCGTCTAAAGTGAGAAGATCCCTTAACATTTCTTCCGTAAATTGCAAAGGTTATTTTCATATAGCGAAAAATACTCACGAAATAGAGGAAAAGTGGTCACGTTGACCTCCTCCTCCTCGCGCGTCGAAGTCACATTAAATATAAAAAGCTTTAAGGGGTTAGGCTACTGTAAAAATGACGAACCCTCGTTCGTCTCTGGAGGCGACTCAATTTGAAGAGGAAGGTCCAATATATGGTGCAGGAATCGCAGATTGAAGGTAAACGTATTATTACAACGATAGAACTGTTACCAAAAATTTAAACGCGTTTTTCTCGAGACTATGTTTTTCAAAACGGTGTACACGATTTCTCGACATCTAATAAACGGATTTATTTTAAATGCAGTATTCTCAATCCGTGTTATAGTAATTTAGTCTTGACCAAAGTTTTTCTTTTGAACATTTTTTTCATTAGTTGTTAACAATAATGTCATTTTTCCTCGAAAAATCGAGGAGAAAAATACATTTTTCAAAAAATGATTGGAACACGATAACAAAAGAAGCTCGGTCAAGTCTTAGCCAATATTATCCATTTTAAAAAGAAAAAAATACTTGTTTTTGGTTTTGTTTCAGATCAAACGAGTGGCCAAAATCATGTTCGCCGTTGAGCGCCTCACGTTCAAAGGTCCTCAACGAGATTGTTTATAACTTTTTAAATTATTAATACCTTGTAACGAAATATGGTAAACAGCTTTGTTTACAACAAAGCTGTCCAAACAAACGATTTTTTCAATCATCTCACTTACTCCTTCAAAATTAATATTTTCAAATAACCCTGATTCTGAGGTCGTCGCAGTAGCCTAACCCCTTAAGCAAAATTCTTGGACAGCGAAAACTCAGTGCATAAAAAAACAAAGCAAAGGAAAATGTAACTCACGGTCTGCGAATTTTCCTTCAGTTCCGCAAATACTTTCTGATAATTGAGTGTCTGAACTTTGCCCTTGGAGTCTATGAGCTTTTTCAGAACGTCGGTGAGTTCGAGACGTCGCTTCCTGGCGGCCGCAGACATTCCGGTCGTCAGAATGCTTATGTCGATTTTTCCGCTCAGTGGATCGATCGCTGATTGTTTGAGGGCTTCGCGATGCAATCTGAGAAAAGATTCGCGAAGAGCATATAAAATAAAATCGCGTAATACAGAAAAATCCATTATTTCTCATTTCCAATTAATCAATTTTTAACTGATAATGATAATAATAATCGAATAATAGAGCGAGGGGGCGAGTACTTCGAAACATTAATTTCCCCAAATACCTGCAAGCTTCTTCGACGTCCTCGATCTCGACGATACTGCTCAGGCGAACCTTGGCATGTGCCTCGGCGAGACGTATGAGCGACTCGAGCTGTCTCGGATAAGCTGTTATCTGTCCGCGACCACTACCGACGCGACGCATATCGACGTACGCTTGTACGAGCCTCTGCTGTGCCTCCTCTCCGAGAAGAGGCTGAACATGCTCTTTGGCGAACGCGATGTAATCCCTGAGAATACTCATGTCGATAAGATCGTCCTCCTCCTGCACCGCGGTCTCGCAGTAGAGTGAGACCAAATGGCGGCCGAGGCGACGATCGAACTGCTCGTTGTTCGAGTCGAGCATCAGGAATATTAGGTCGAAACGTGACATCAACGTGTGCGGTAGCATCACGTTTTCCACTACCTGAAACAGATAACGGGCTTCAAAGTCGGAAACACGTGCGTTTAGCGGCGACCTTTTTTTGTACGATAAAAAGATAAACTAGTTGGGAGTATTTAAGTTAATTAAGTTAAGTTCTTACTTATTTAAGTTAATTTCCTACGTATTTAAGTTAATTTCTTTCGTAGATACAAACTACCTACACGAAAAAATGTAAAACATATTGCATCTTTTTTCCATACTTCTTTTTCTTTTTGTATCTGAGAGTGGAACAACGTCCCTTGGGAACGCATGCACAAACTACCACGAATTGAAAGTGTTTTAATTCTTCAACGGGTGGATCGATTCGAATTTTTGTACACGGGTTTAGAACAAAAGGAGTTGTATCTAACTTTTATACCCAGGCCTTATACATCCTTAAGGACTTTTGATACCATTTCTTAGCTGCAAAAATGGGCAGGCTGTCAACTTCTTGTAAATAACAGTTCATGTAAAAAAAACTATTATTGGGCAACTTCCAACTCATAATATTGTTGAAAAATATTCCTATGCCGGGAAATGGTATTTATACTTACCATTTTCGCAATTGGACTTCGATATGTTGCAGTTTTATTCAAGAAAAAATAACCGATAGACTTGACAATAGCGGTTGCCTCTACTACTGGTACGACCGACTATCGCTAAAGCGTCGTCGACTCTAGGTTATTTATACGGTGAAAAACGTTAAACGTTTTATAAAGAGTTTTTTGCTCCACAAAGTCGAGAAAACGTTAAAAATGTCGAACCAACGAATGAATACATTTTATTCTTAAGTTCAAATGCTGTGATACTATGTACGCTACAAACACCCGCTAATTTTTAAATACCCGTCAATACTTGACTGTGAGTGGCTCACTTGACTGAGTTATTTAACGCGGTGTTGCCACGTTTAACCTACAAGTTTCGTTAATGTCCGAAAACAAACCGTTCGGGGTCAAAATACAAATATTTTTTCAAATATTATTAACTAAACTAGCATTTCGTTTTTCAATGAATCAGAAGATTATGGTTCGTTGGTTGGTTAAATTTCTCTTTAGTTTAGTGATTCTTTCGGAACTATGTTTGATGGCAAGTCTTTTGTCAAAACGAAACGTCAAACTCGAACCATATAGGTAGCTATGCAGCTACTTTCATATTTCGATTTTGTATGTTTCGTCATCTGCCAAGAGAACTCACGGAGAGAGGTAGAGTATGCCATGGAGAGAGTAGAGTAGAGTATGCCATGGAATAACAGCTATACATGTATCCGTATAGCGACTATTTGATGTTCCAAAATGAAGATTTTCGAAACTAAACGTTGAAGTGCCAAATCTCATCATTAAATTATAATAATCTCTAATATTATAATAATTATTATAAAAATATTAGATGTTAAATTAGATATTAGTATAATATTTGATATTATATTATATTCTATTTTAATAGTGTTTATTTCGTTTGTATTCTATAATCATTTAAATTTCATTATTATATTAGATTCGAGTATAATATTGGGAGTACAAATAAGTCTCCGCCATGTAACAAAAGATGGCCCCACCAGGAGGGTACGGTTGAAATTGTCAGATGTAAATCGTCATATCGTAAAGTTGGACATCTGGCAAGAAACCTTACTGTTAACCTTGACATAACCTTGAAATATTAACGATTTTGTACCAGCATCACATAATTTTTTTCGTGCGAGAACGTCGAGTTTTCAGCCGAATAAGCGTCATTTGCGTGAACTTTTGATGTACTTCTTTAATTTGAAGAAATCTGCAGGTAAGACGCATCGATTGCTTGTCGAAGCATATAGTGAGGCTGCTTTAAGTGGAAGTTGTCGTGAGTGGTTTAAAAAGTTTAAGAACTGTGAGTTTGACGTCGAAGACAAAGAACATAGCGGAAGGCCGAAAGTGTACGAAGACGCGGAATTGGAAGCATTATTGGAGGGAAATTCGTGCCAAACGCAAGAAGAACTTGCACTTACATTGAGAGTGGCTGAACAAGCAATTTCACATCGTTTGAAAACGTTGGGAACGATTGAAAAGCAAGGAAATAGGGTTCCATATGAACTGAAGCCGAGAAACGTTGAACGCCGATTTTGCACATGTGAAATGCTGCTTGCCAGGCATAGGTCAAAACCTGCTTGGAAATACTCAATTGGGAAGTTTTACCCCACCCGCCGTATTCACCGGACATTGCTCCCGCTATAATTTATTTCGATCGCTGACGCACGGCCTGTCTGAGCAGCACTTTACATCATATGAAGATACCAGAAATTGTGTCGATTTGTGGATAGCCTCAAAAGATGAACCGTACTTCCGACGCGATATCCATATGCTGCCAGAAAGATGGGGAAAAGTAGTGGCTAGCGATGGACAATACTTTAAATAAAACATAAAGTACCGTTCTTTCACAATAAATGCCTAATTTTTTTATTTAGAAAGAAAACGGGGGAGACAATCTACTCCAAATATAATTAGAAAAATATTGGATATGAGAATGAAAAGTATCCCATGTGTTAATCCAGATCATAAGCTATCTACATGTTGAATTTCATTTAAGTCTGTCAAGCCGTTTTGGCGTGATTGAGTATCAAAAAGACAAACAGACATACAGACTTTCAGATTTATAATATTAGTTAGGAAATTAGGATGAACGAAGTAGAGAAACCGCTTAATTTTTTGACACGACATTCCCAACACTATAATCACTGTTTGCTCAGTTTTCCACTTAAATCGAAGTATTATTTAAGCCCCGAAAGCCCTACAACTACTGTTTACGAAGTGCCATGTGTATTACTAAATGAATAAAGGTTCATCTTGAACATTTAAAATCTTCAAAACTATATTGTGCAACGGATTAATTTTTGGACAGTCAATGCATCCTGAATTAATCGCTCGGAGATATATATTTCAATCGTCTACAAGCATTTCGATTTTCATGTAAAAACTCCTTAACCCTTTCGCTGCCATCGTAGCAAATTTGCTACGTTCACTTTGATCCCGTCGGTAAAAGCGTAAGGACGCTATAGAGGACAAGCTACTTCACAGTTCCATCAATCTATACGAAATGCAGCTACAAATAGCCGGGATAGCTGGCAATTCAAACGTAAACATATGAATAATGTTAATATGGCAACAATGTTGTCGTGAAAATTTACGACGCTTGCTCCAGCATTCGATCTGCTGCCCGTTTTTTGTTCAAAAAAAGTAAGTAAATGGACATTCTTGAATTTTTTTTTGATAGAATGGTGTAAAGGAAGCTTGACTGGACGAACTAGGCTTTGAAGATTTTTGATTGAATTAGCATAATAGTTCGAACCGAGCGGGTGAAAATGTTAGTAGGAAATTTGCTACAGTCCGAAAATTGTACTTCCCAGGCCCTTATCGACAAAATTATGGTTGGACATTCATATTTAACCCTTTTTTAGCTATACTACCAGAGGAAATGATTTTGAACCAACCAGAAATAGGCGTGGCCGTTAAAGTGTTGAAGCGCTGTAAAAATGCATCATTTATCAGTTCATTTTGGTGCAAAAATTACAATACCGTCTGATACTTGCGAACGTTCGTTTTCCGAGTTGACTTACAGTTTTGTTCTTATTCCATTGGGACTCGCAAGGATTCGCCGCTGCCAGTATGCTCGTGCGTGCGTTCAATTGGCAAATGATACCAGCCTTGGCAATCGACAACGTCTGCTGCTCCATGACCTCGTGGAGAACGGATCGTGTACTTTCGTTCATCTTGTCGAACTCGTCGATGCAACATATGCCGTTGTCGGCGAGTACGAGAGCTCCTGTCTGCAGTATCAATTGACGGGTTTCCGGGTCCTTGGTGACGTAAGCAGTTAGACCGACCGCACTCGAACCTGCATCATGTTTAGGGTCAAGCTCCTTTATACATGTTTGATTTAAGCGTTAAAGTTCCTCGTGGAAGACACAAACTTAACGTAGTACTCGTGTTTCGGTAGTGTAAAAAAGGTTTACTTCTAGAGAGTTCTAGAGGTATATTTTTCTAGGGAGTTCTAGAGATTTCTGAAACATATTCGAAAAATTTTCAGATATTCAGGAAAACTTGTGTCTCGAATGTCAGGAGATAATCGATTTCGAATACAAAACATTATTTTGAACGCAGCGATGCCTGAAAATTGGATAGTAACTTTCGCGGTGAATGAAGGCGCACCTTTTCCACTGGTGTACTGTGACCGCGGCACGAGATTGAAGACGAACTGCAGAAGCTGAGATTTGCTGGTGCCAGGATCACCGCAGAGCAGAATATTGAGTTCCGATCTGAAGTGCGTTCTGCCGAAGGACGTGTGAGTCTTTTTCGTTCCGCCGAACAATTGCAGCAGTATACCTTTTTTGATATCGTCATTTTCATATATGCTCGGAGCGATATTACGGGCCAATCGATCGTAAACGTCCTCCTTCTGGGACAACAATTTCAAGAGTTCCACGCGTTCGGGCGGAAAAGCGTGATCTTTGCCCTCCTCCTGATCGTAAAGGCGCTTCGAGTCCTGCTTGCGGAAGTGTACAACGTCTATGTGAGTCTTATAGACGGCGCGAACGTTGGAGATCCGAGGATTCACTTGAAGCGGAAGTGCCCGATAAATGCCGGTGACGGCGACTCGATCGCCCGGTGAAACGGCATCGACGAGATCGTTGCGCGCGAAGCAGTGAACGGTATGGGGTGTTTGGCCGGCCGCCATGTCGTCAGGTGCCTCTTGAAGCTTGATCATTTGCTGATCGGAGAAATGGCTACGATTGTGAATAAGCGAGAAGCAATAATTGTTGTTGCAATGGGTGCAAACGGTAGGCTCGGCTATACGACCGCGATCGATCTCCACCATCGTGGAAAAAGAGCATACGATGCACTTGAAAAAAGCCTCTCTCATCTCCGGCATTACGTTGGATGTTCGGGTCACCATGCCGCTTACGGTGATCAATTGATCGATATCCTCGGGATTCAATTGACGCATGTTCCGCGTTCTCGCCACGTTGAACGGGCGAACTTGTATCTGATGGTCGAGAACGGCGGCCGGATATTTCTCGAAGAACATCTCGTTCACCGCCATATCCATGGTGGGTATGACCTCCTGCGGATAACAGACCAACTGGCGATACAGTTGCTCGTCGAACGTCTCCAAATGGCCACAATTCACGTTTAGATACGGCTCCTCGAGGGAGTGGATCTCGTCGAGTTTTTGCAGATAAAGCGGCTCAGCGAGATTCATGTTGTCGGGTAACTCGTCGTTCTCTGCCTCCGGATCGATGAAACGATTGATAAAACGCTTGAATTGTTCCTTGCAACGATTCACAACGACGTTCGTGCCCCAGATGACCAGCTGAGGTCCAGCGTTCTCGCTCTCCGAAGACGGTTGAGCCTCGTTTGCCTCCTCGGTTATCTGTCGACAAACGATAAGCAATCCTTAAGGACGTATACAACATCCCAATGATTGCTGCTACTTTTCGGAATTGTGCAAAAGTATCCGTGCGATTTGATTTATCAATGGTGTGCATAATAGCAAAAAGGGAATTTAAACCGAAAACATAAATGAAAAGACGGAATTTATACTAAGAATAAACGCACATATGAAGATAACTACGAAGTTGAACTAGATATATTGTAGCAAACCGAAGTAAGCCAGCTTATCGGAGTTGGAAACTTCCACATTGCTTCATCGTTAATTTATTCCCCTCCGAAAGCTACTTTTGGGGTAAGTCTGAAGTTCAATAGTCAGTACCACCAGTGCGATCATGTTAAAGTTTGCATGCAACCGTTGGAACTTCGTTGGAACGCAACGAAAATTAATTTTTTCGAATCATTAAAGCCTTATACACCTTTGCAAAAAAATATCTTTTTTTATCAGCTTAAATGATGTATAAACATTTCAAGAATGAAAAAAAAATGGTTTTGGAACTTTAAACTCTTTTTTCTGGAAACCATGGTCCCAAAATGGACTCGTAGCTCCTACAATTCTCATCCGATTGACTAAAAATTTAAACTGTAGCTTCTTAGATAGATTTTCTAGCGAAGTACACACGATTTTGACGATCGATCAATAATTACGGTTTTTATAAATAAATTAAAGCCGTCTTTTTAGTCGAAAATGCGACTTTTTTTTAATGGTGCCAAATTTGCAACAATCGATCTTTTGTAATAATAGTGTATCCTTTACTAGCGAAGTTCATATAGATTACGAAAAATTTCAATTTCTTTCTCTAGGTGCTCATTTGCGTCACCAACGAGTCCGCCCGTGGGGCCAAAAAGACGAGTTCTTTGTCTACCGGCCCTTAGGCCGCCATTTCGTATTTTTTTTTTTTTAATAAAAAATTCATACAAGTATGTATGAATATGTAAAATAAACTTTCCAAACTCTCCCTTTGATTGCTTTATTAGTATTGTCAAACGAGAATCCCCAAAAAGCCTTGCTTGCCGACTATCCAAAGGTATATAAAGCCTTAACTTGTCTTCAAATTTTTTGGCAGTGCTGGGCTACGAGAATCAGGCGTACGTTTTGTGGATACTTTTGCAAGTTTTACAACCTAAATATGCAAAAAAATATCTTGGGTGATAAAAGAGTCCAAAAATCAAGCGGAATTTTCTTTACATTCTTTTATGAGGATTTATGTGGAAAAAACCAAACTTACACACGTGATCAACTTTATCAGTCGAACAAATAAATGAGGAAGCAATATGCAATTCTCCAGCTTGCACAATTTTATTTTGTATAATAAAATTAAACGAAATTCCTTTATATGCAGCGATTACCTCGTTAACCTTTCTTTTAAATTTTAAATTATAAACGCTATTAATAAAAATTTTAAACACTTTCAGAAACTCAACCTTTTCTTTGTTTTCCACAAATCAAATCACTATATTTCTCTCATAATACTCTCCTTGTGTACAAAGAGTTATTCAAGTATCTTAAATGTTGAGAAAGAGCTCTTAATCATGAAAGTATTTTATTGAAAATTCAAACCCCTTCAAAATCCAACAACATTTCTGAAATTGCTATAAACAAACTCACAAAAACAAGGCAAAATCCGAGGGAAACAAAAAAAACGAAATTTATACAATCAGCAAACACATAAACGAAGAAATCTACGAAGTTGAACTAGAAATACCACAGCGTAGTAGAGTACAAAAGGAAACGTAAAAATACTAACGGGTTCTCCGACATTGACCTGGCGCATTCTCTTCTCCGACCGTATATCTGATCTTTGTCTCACAGGAGTGCCGCGTATTCCGCTCCTGGGCGTTCTTATGGAGCCCATAGAGCTCGGAGTACCATAATTCAACGGCGATGAAAGATCTATCTCGCTCATACCCGCCTGCAAAGGACTCGTCTGCAATATACGATTGGGCGACAATCCAGGCTGCGACGAGGGACCCTCCGACGAAGCGGCTATCGTTTCCTGCGTTCTTCGACTGCCCCATCTTAATGGTGTTTCCACACCGGCCGAGCCACCCGAGGCTTTTTGAGGTGTGGCTGTTGCAACATTTACATAATAAAAACGTTTTTATTATTTTATTTCGTCATACTGGGTATTTAATTTTTTTTCCCGTTCAAATCGTATTTAAAATAGCATGGAAAATACAAAGCTTATTATTATTAGAGTGAGGTGAAAAAAAAGCGATACGATTTCTAGGACTAACCTTGTTTGCTCGGAGTCGGGTGTTTGTTCGGTGTCCCGCGAATCGAGGACGCCCGAGAGCTTGGTGTTCGTGGTTGTCTTCTCGGTGTTACATTTCTTGTGGCATTTTCGTCGTCTTGAGGAGGCGGCGTACGCGGCGGTTTCATAGGACTCGTCATTTTCAAAAGTTTCGACGACACGAATAAACGATTGTGTAAATCTGCAGTTTATTTACGTGGAGAACAGTGACGAAAAATCATGGGAAATATTCCGTTTAGAGCGGCGCGAACAGCAGCGATACTTTTTCCCGCGTAAAGTTTCGCGAAATTGGGAAAGCGCGCGCAGCACCACCCGTGGGCCGAGGAAAACACTAACCATCCGATAGCACCGCTGAGCGTCGCCTCGATCGACGGCAAGTTTGAACAACGCGCGAAATACAAACGATCAGAAGTTATTAGTCAAATAGAAACAAAGAACATTTGATTGAATGTCCGGAAGACTGCGCCACAGTAGACAAATGAAAAGTGTCGATAATTTGCCACATAGGTAATAGAAATGTTTCGATCCTACATTGATTTGAATTTCTCAACATTCCGTTCTGGCCCTTGACTGTCCCAACTTTTGGAACGAGGTAACACTTTGTACCCATATCATTGAAGTAGCAGTGATAAGAGAATGAATTCCGAACTCGAATTTAGTGCGAATCGACTAAGGGATCAATACTTCGTAAAACGTTTTAAGGGCTTACCCCTAGTTGAAATTTAAAAAAATATCGATATTTGGTTTTCTACGGATTTCGAAAACATTCTCTGAAAATTTCAAGTCGATGTGTTCAAAATTGAGGGAGTTATGGGCGTTTATAGGTAGGTTCCGCGAACCGGGGAACTTTAAACGCGTTTTTCTCAAAATGGGGTTTTTCAAGATCGGTGACCACGATATCTCAACAATCACTGCACCGATCAATTTTACAAGCTTCTTTTGCATATCAAAAAGCAGTGCTTGAACGAAGAATTTTTTTTCGATGCAGTTTTTTTAATCAACGAAAATAGAGTTTTTTCACCGAAGATCGATACTTTCACTTTGGATTGCGGCGATTTTTTCAAAAATCAATATTTCATTGAATCCTTCGTCCAAGCACTAGATAATGTAATGCAAAATCTAAATGCGTTTGGTTTTTAATTTCGGATGATTGGTTTCCGAGCAGCAGGGGTCACCGCGAAAGGCGTTTTTCAATCAGCGGTCTGCAAAAACCATTGTATCTACACGTTTATAAATATTTTTAGATACAAAAATTGTGAAAGATACTTAAAACACTACTCAAATACTCTTCAAAGCGAACAAAAATTTGAAAACCTGCAAGTTTTCCGATCAAAAGTTCACGAAAATTCCTTGTATTTTCAGTCACGAGCTAGGAGTAACCGTTAAAGAATTTAGTGACAAATGTTCGCTGTGACTTTCGCAAGTATGCAGCTACCGAGACCGCATTTTCCACAGACTGACGTTACGAAAAGGATTTCCCGTTGATCCAAGGAATTTCTATCGAATAAAAAGGTGAATACGGGATATAACACACGATGAATCTTTGACTTGATTTTATATGCGGGTTCACTGGATACAAAATTGTCAACGCTCCGTTATTACCCTCGCTTACACACCTACCCTCCTCCCTCTTACTCGCTACAACGCAATATCGCATAAATAATTCGTTAACGTCGTTTTGTTTCCTACTTTATTTCTTTTTTTTTAGGTTGCGTTACTATGTACAGAATAATTATAATAATATTAATAGTTCATGATATCCTGATGTTTTTTTTTACAGAGTCCCATTACGACGATCAGCATTGTTGCGAACGTATGCTCGATACGTTCCGGACAAATCCACCACACCGCATAACAGCGAGAGTCGATAGAGATACTTGAGTTTCGATTTTCCCCCCGCTTTTTTTCGTCCATCCTTGCGGACATCTGAGCGTTATAAATTTTCGCATAGCTTTTTTATTCCACTTGCCTCACATGCCAAAGCGTTCGATTTCGTAACGCTCTCTCACTTTATGCACGAGAGAAACGTTGGGTTTTACGAAGTAATTGAGTAAAAAAAAAAAGACCGATTATTTATGAGATCAAATAGTTATAAAAAATAATTTGGGGGGGGGGGGCACGGGAGAGGGAAATTACTTAGATCTAAGTATAGAAAGTCGAATAATCACAAGTCTCGTGGAGCAGCGATTTGCTGTCTTAAACGAGAAAAATAATAATAATAATAACATTTTTGTTTCTTCGATACGACCTCGTCGCGATTAACTGCTACAATCGCACCGCATCGATAAAATTAATTATTGATTGCTAAAACGTTTCTTTCTCTCTCTTTTTTTCTTCCGCGGTGTCATTTCTTTGGCGGCAGTCTCTGTCCTGTCGCGATTTCCTCCAACGGCCGATTTACCTCATAATGACTTGCGGCAAAGAAAAGAAGAAAAGACAAAAAAGGTTGACTCCTTAAACTGCGGTTGAGGTCCATTTCTTTGGGCGCTAACTATATATAGTTATAGATGTGTGGTTGGGTGTATATATAAATATATACATACGCACACATATATATACACCGTCAGGGATAGACGTTTTGCCCAATTGCATCTAGTGATTCTGAGTTCTACGTTCACCGATGAGATTTTCAAGTTTTCTCGTGAGAAATGGTGTGTTTAGTGTTTTCTTCACTGGCGACGGTCCCTCGTTCGACGGATCGACGTCCATTTCGTCGGACAGAAGCCGCTTGCCGACTGCCTTACGCGCGTCCACGGATATCATCATTCGATTTATGGCCTCGAGATCCTGTATAAACGACGAAATAAAAAAAAATATGGATATTTCATCAGATTCAAGGTATTTCAGTCAAGATAATGCTTGAGTCCTAGTTAAGAATTTTTTAAATATTTGTTAAGGAATTTCTATACCTTTTTTAAGCTGCAAGAGTGGGGATAAAAATAATGACTTTTCGGCAGACTGCCAACTTTTTGTGAATACAATTTCATGTCAATATAAACTATGCCGGGCAATTTCCAACTGATGATATTCTTGAAAAATATCTCTAAGCTGGGAAATGATTGTAATAGTTATCATTTTAGCAATTGTACATAAAGATGTTGCAGCTTTATTCAAGAAAAAATAATCGACAGATTTGGGAATAGCGGCCGTTTATGACTATCGCTAAAGCGCCGTCGCCTCCAAGTTATTCATACGGTGCAAAGCGTTCAACGTTTTATAAAGAGTTTTTATTCGACAAGGTCGAGGAAACGTTTAAAATATCGAGCAGACGAATAAATACATTTTATTATTAATGAACGAAGTAGAGAAACCGCTTAATTTTTCGACTCGACATTCTCAACACTATAATCACTGTTTGTTCAGGTTGTTATTTAGACCGAAGTATAATTTTAACCCCTACAGCCCTACACTAGTTATAACTAGTGTTTACGAGGTATACCGTATTACCAAATGGATAAAGGTTCAACTCGAACATTAAAAATCCTCGAAACTATGTTGTTGAACGGATTAATTTTTGGACCGTTAACGCATCCTGAATGAATCTCTCGGTGGTATAAAATTCAATCAGATTCAAGATCAATTTTAACCAGACATTGTTCCGTCATTATGCATGTTCGACTGAAATTTTAGAACAATCGACTATGTAGATTGGGAGATAATGGGTTTTAAAATTGAAATTTTTAACACTGCAGGGTCTGCATTGACCGAAAGTCAGGTCACATAATTCCTCGTACCATTCTATTGTGTTTATAAATTTTGAAGAAAAAATATGTTCAGATAGCAAACTAATTTGGGAATGAGTGAAAAAAGTTTGGATTGCCTTTACTATTCAGTTCTACTAAAACCGTTCAGTAAAGACAGAATAATTCTCCGTAAAACATATTTATCCCCTATAATAAGAAGACATATGGCAGCACCGCAGAACAGTATTGTTTAATATTTCGAGAAAAAAAATTATTTGCGTTATTAAAATTAATATTTTATATTATTTATGTTATATTCATTGACAAATAAAGGAGTTGGTTAATTCATAACTAATTAAAAACTTTGTTCGATTAAAAATAACTTCCAAACAAAAATTTGTGTTGCATTATTATTTTGAATATGCCGCGCAAATTTACGTCATTGGATATATGGAACGTTGCGGTGTTGCCATATGTCTTCTATTATAGGGGACACATATTTTTTACGAAAAATTATTGTCTGAATTTCAATTCAAACCCTGCAGTGTTAAAAGCTGCAATTTTAAAACCCATTATCTCCCAATCTAAATAGTCGACTGTTCCGAAATTTCACTTAAACATTATGCATAATGATATGAACAATGGCTGGTTAAAATTTGAACAAAATCTATTCAAATCAAGAGCGCGCGCTCGTTTTACCTTAAGGGGAGAAAGATACCTTTAGGCGAGGAAAAAATTGGCTCATTTTCATGATTTTTTAAAATAAGGAACGCTTCACCATTTTTGAGACTCAGGATATGTTTCATTCCTACTTTTGGCTGTGACATGGCATTTCTTTTATCTTTAAAACTGGGGGAGGTATAGTACGGTCTTCTAAACTGCTTTTTCAAAACTTGCGTGACATATAGCTAGAAACTATTGGACCGATTCGGATAACATTTGGTATACATCTTTCTAACCTTTTTGTATAAAACATGGCACTAAATGTTTTTGAAGATGAAAAAAAAAGTATTTATTTTATTGCAAAATGTACCTATTTTTCGGAAAATTCGATCTTTTTGTTTCAAAGCGTACCATTTCATCGATTTTTAACATGCTCACTTTTTTTTTACTTCATATTCTGTGGATGATGTTAATGGCAGACATATCTGCCGCAACCCGTTTGAAAGACCGTGCGATATTTGAAAATGAATTTAAAAAACATACCATGCAACAGCCAAAAGTAGTTTAAAAAAAATTATCCTAAGTCTAAAATCTTTCCTTTAACCGTTCCCTGACACACTTATATTTGGCCACGGCTTCGACACACTGGGTCAATTTGACCCGGATAGTGCTTCATCCTCCTGCCCTTAACCCTTCGGTCGGCTTTTATTGAAAAAAATCCGGGATACACTTTAAACATTTCCTAATATGTATGCATAATTAAAATTCGGAAAGTATAAAATTGAATTGATGCAAAAAATTATTGAAACATTTCAATTTTACACATAGTGAGCATTTTATTTCAAATTCGTCCGGGTCAAAATGACCCAGTGTGTCAAGAAAGGGTTAAAAAATCATGAAAATAAACTTTTTCTTCTCCTACGGGTATTTTCCCCCTTAAGTTACACTTGAGACGTTTGCACACTGTTGCAGCACAATAGCTACGCCGCGGCAGCTTCACCGAAGTGTTTGTAAACGAAAATAAATAAAATAAAAAAAAAAAAACCCACGAGAATGTAATCGTTCGTGTTGTTTCTTACCTTGGCAGGACTGCGACTGAAGCAGTAAGTGAGCTGAGGAGCCGGCGAGGCCATTATCGCCTTGGGATCGAGTGTCCTCGTCATGACGCTGCTCGTGACGCGTCTCACCGGTGAATTGATGGTCGGTTGGCTTCGGGGCAATGGGCTAAGCGTGAGGCTGGTCACCGAGCCGGTGCGAGACAGTCCGAGCCGGTTGGCCACCTCCTTGACGACCGGTACGTAAACTTCGTTGTAAAATTTGATGAGATCGCCGCGTCTCTCGTCGCCAAAGCTCTGCTCCGTTCCTGCCATATTCGAGGGCGTGGGAGGAGCTACGGTGGCGCTATGGTTACCGCCGGTTTCCGTTGTGTTCGCGTCGGACGGTTGCATCACCGTGTTCGCAGCGTTCTTCGGCGTTTTGCCGATATAAACCGAGCGGTATATGTGAGACTCCGCCTGCGGTTGAAATCTGTAACATCTCATGATCTCCGTGAATGAGTTACGATCGATTATCGCCAGCTTGCAAATTACGTATATCGCACACATGAGAATCTGATCGAGATGACGATCCTTCATTAATTCCGTGCGATCCTTTATCGAATACTCGAATATCGTCCATATCTTTTTCTTCAAATCGGTGTCGGTTATTACGAGGGAATTGCAGAGATTCTGCATTCTCACGAAGCCGAGCATGTAAAATTTGCGGAAGAACAAAGCGGCCGAGCCCGTTTTACGCGGTCTCATAGTGTCACGATTGCCTGCCTGGCTCGTAGTCGCGGCTGAGTTTGACGTGGCGATCGTAACGTTATTCGTGACCCGATTAACGTTCGATTGGTCGGAAAATGCCACGAGAATTCGCGGCGTTCCGTCGACGGTCATTAGCTTCGGCGAACACTTCTCCTTCAGGATACTCTGACCGCAGTTACGATTATCGAACAGACGCTTCTTGACGGGTACGGAAGCCGCAGGCGGCGATTGAAATCTGTAAAGAAAACATTCGCAGTTGTAGAAGGAGAAACAATTGCAATTTTTGTATACTTTGTTCGAAGTCCGTGTGAAAAATGCGAAACGATAAAAAATATTAAGTTTTACATTTGAATTGAATTGAAGGTGAATATTTAATTGCACACCCGTTAACCCTTCTACACTATCTGTAGAAGGGTTAATCTGTAGAATCTAACTATGTGTAGAATCTACACTATCCGTAGAATCTGTAGAATCTACCTGTAAAAAACAAATAACCTACACTGGGGTTACCCACACCCCAGCACTTCAAATCAATGCTGCTAACGAACTGTTTGTCGTAGAGACATTTTTTTTTAATCGAACGCTCGAGAACTTACAAACAGAATAGGCTTTGCGAGAAAAACCTGATGCAAATTTATCACCGTGAAAAGTGCGATTGAACAAAGCAAGAAAAATGATGTTAGCATTTCTCACTAATGATGTGCGGTTTACGGTACCCATGTGTAGGGTCCTAGGATTAAGGGATCAGTGTAAAATTTTCAAAACATTGATTTTTTTGCATTATCCGATAGTATGGACGATTATAAACATGCTTTAAATTTTTTGGCGCGAAATTCGAATTATTCTGGTTTTTCCAGCTTTCTCGGAAAAGGGATTCGACCAGCTGCGTGAGATCTAGCGCGGACGGACGCGTTTGTCTCGAAATGTCGTTTTTGAAAAAGGTGTACACTCTCAGAGGAAGAGTTTTCAAGCTATCTGTCTCAAATTTTGACACGACATTCTTCATGCCATTTCTTATCTTGCTATCGAAGCTTCTTTATCAAATCTTTATATTTTTTTAACGCAAAACTCGATAAAATAGGCTACATTCGATACGTTTCATTCAAACCGCCGCCATTTTGTGAATTTTGATTTAAAAACAAACCTCCACAGCAAGATAGCGGCTTTCATGCTGATTAATAATCTTTTTACAAATTTTGTTTCAGATAATATTGACGGCCACAACCGTATACACCGTGAGGACTCCTTTTTTTCGAAGACATTTTCAACCGTTAAAAAACTAAAAAAGAAAAAATATATTTTTAAGATTTATTTGCTGTTCTTCACGAGTGCTTTGATTTGACACAAAAAATCTTTCAAATTTGTCGACCCGTAACACTGTGATGATCCCCTGATTTAAGCCGATATTGCCTCATTTTCTCATGTACAAACGCAAATATAGCTTAAAAACCAAGTATGACACGTAACGGAATTTTTATTATGTCGTATATTTTGAAAATACCTTTCGGAAGCGGAAGATATCGGACTCTGCTGGACGTCGTGAATGGTGCCGCGATCGAGGGCGATCCTTCTCAGCACCGGTTGTCCCGGTGCATTTGAATCATCGGGATCAAGAGTTCCCGGCAGGGAGACATCCGCGCAGCTTGGAACGCCTCCCGGCGTCTGTTCTATAGCTTGCCATAGAGGACTATCGGATTTCCACGCGAGTGACTCGAGTATTTTTTCCTCGATGTTGTTCAGGTGCTTGACAACGTCGCGGGGCAATTGCTCGGCTCGTACGATGATTTCGATCACTTTGTAGAAGTAATAAGGCTCGACGTTCAGTGACTGGAGTATCCAAGGGAAGAGGCGATCGTTGTTCTTGTAGGACCATATTACGATCTCCAGACAACAAGCGAAGAGGCATTGTACAAATATCTCGTTCAACAGCAGATTCTGGAAATCGATCAAGTACCACGAGCTTAACGAAATATTCGGAATTTTTTAGCTACGACACATAAAAAAGACGCATCATGAACAAATCTAAACGAAAATTTTTAAGTGTCGTAAGGGAGGGGAAGACACTTTGTTTTTACCGTTATATCGTAATTGGGCTTCATGCGTTTTTCCTCGATGAGTATGATCTCGAGTAGCTTGTAGAACAAGGTTTGTCCGAGTATGAGACGCTGTTTGCCAAAATCGAGACTGGTCGAATCACCGTCTTCGGGATTTTGCGTGTAAGTCATATAAAATGTTCGGCTCATAGCGGTGATTTTTCCATCCACGAGGCTCTTCACGTCCTGCGAACAGTCGTTGAACATCTCGAGGAGGGCGTCGCTGGCCGACGCCTGTCGTCCAGCGAGCAAAGCCTGGAGGCGAATAACACTCTGCGTTGCCGTCGACAAACCGGGCGACGAATTTCCCACGTCTTTCGTTCTCAAATACTTTCTTCCCGTCAGAGGTGTCGGAGGAGCAAGATGCTGGATAGCCTTGAAATGAAAAAGACCTTATTGAAATTAGAGAAGTTATTTTGAAAAAGCTAACGATCAAGTTGTCAAACGCAGCTGTGGATTGTCATTATTGGAAGGGGAGTAAATGAATAAGAATGAGCAATGAGTTGATTTATTAGGAAAAGGCCACTTCTTCATTCGACTCGCTGTAAATAATCGGTTGCTTTTAAGGTATTCCTTTCACAAATCCGAATATTCAACAAGTAATTTTCGTCTATAATGAAGTGAAAATACATCCCAGTATGCTGGTAAAATTTGAAGCGAAGTTCCGGACTTTCATCGAAAAATTACGACTCTAAAACTCTTCTCATTTATACGGTGTTTTACGGAGATGTCACGCTGGCCGCATTTCTATGTAATAACTTTTACACGAAATAACTCTAGTTGCCTGCTGTGAACTGCTCACGCGTGTTAAAAAATCTAAAAATTCCGTAACGACAATAAAAACAGGGGGTCCCCGAATGTTTAAACGCAAATGATAAAACTTAGAAAAATGTGACTTGCAGAAGAATTTTCGTAGCCGCGACTTTTCATAGAACATGTTAAAAAGTCCAAACTTACTGATATAACGCGAAATTTTTTATTCCAGTTTATAGTTGGGTATAATAATTGATTATGACTGATGTTTATTACGCGCCACTGTAATTTACCAATGATTCAGAACGGGCCGCCTTATGCCCCCACAAAATGCGGCCCTCCGCGAAAGGAATACCTTTAGTAAGTCTCAATTGAGCTCAACATTGTTGGATTTCAAATTAAAGTTGGTTTTTTACGTTGATACATTACAGGTTATGTATATACATTCGAAACACGGTTTTCACGTCACATGTTACGTTTTTACGTTTATTACCGGTTTCTTTACCTAAATTATAATTTTGCTTTAAACTCACGCTGAATTCTTCCCTCTTCATCTGGAACTGTTCTCGCAAGTCACCAAAGTTCGGCATTTTTGTTGGCGAGCCTATATTATCACTCGCGTCAGCGCCTAAAAAATGGTCAGCAAAGGACGTTTCAAGCAAGACGTTTGAAACTAAAAATGAATTTAAAAAGAACTTAATGGAATTCCTATCGCTTCAATGTTGTACGTTAAACGTGTGCTTTCTCTCAACACGCCAAGATATATTTTCGCAAAGAAAATACACGAACAAAAGCGGAACGAAACAAGAGAAGCACAAACGAGAAACGATCGTCATTTTGATACGACGCACGAAAAGTATATCTAATTTTCTTTTATCATTCAATTTCCGCAAATTTGTGTATTGGATTTCCTAAATTGAATGCGTACCTAGAAATATCCTCTCGTCAAAGTCACCGACACTCAGTACATGCTGCTCGTAGGCTCGGTTTATCGCTTTATGATTTCCATCGAAGTTCAAAGCGTCGAGAATGCCGGAGAAATTTGACTGCTCGCCGTGTAAAATTTTCTCGTTAAACAAGCGATTTATATGCTTTTTAAGGGTGTACTCCTTGATCACTTTGGCCTCGAAGCCAATCGCGTGGTGGCGTTCGCAGAGAAGATTGATGATGCATTCGGGCGTTTTTGGGGGAAGAAACGATTCGTCGTTGAAATTTGGGGGCAGGCCTGAAACAATAAACGGGCAAAACACTTCAATCTAATGTAGGGTCAAAGTGGGAACAGTGGCAACAGTGGGTACACTGAACTTTTCCTGTCTCTCACAAGTGGACATGTATATATGTGCGTCTTTTTCACATTAGAACCGCCCTCGCGTGCCAATAGGTTTGAACCTGTCTGTGAGTCGCTTCCGCGCAATTCGGTTGTGAGAGGTGATTTTATATTATTTTTTGTAAAGTTGAAAAACCAGCTGAGAGTGTATGTTTTCGGCTTCTTTACCTATCGCAGTTCGAAGTCATTGTTTTCCCGCAGTATACAGCTATATTGCGGTATTTGAGCATTGTGTTTTTTCAAACCTAACAAAAATAGAAACTTGTCAGTACCCGCTTTAGAAAAAAAAGAGAGGGTCGGTACTCAGTGGCTCAATTTTTCGAGATACACAGAGGTAAGTCATAATATGAATATTTTCGTGTTGTGATTTAGATAGGTACTGGTTCCTCATTAGGTAGGTACTCATTGTTGATTAATACTCAATAAATGATTGTGATTGATCTCATATGCTGTTTTCTTTTTAATTAATTTTTCTTAGTTTACTGTACAATATTCCCCATTGTATAGAGAAAAGCACTCCATTACCTATAAGTGTACAATGGATCAAGGTCATTTTCTTAAAATTTTGCATGTTTCAGTGTGTACACCCCCAAGTACACAGTGGATCAAATCCCATTTTTTTAAATGGTTATTATCTCAATATCTATTGGGTTAGGCCCTATGGTGTCTTTTAACAAAATGAAACCATTGAACACACCTCACATTTGGTCAAGGTTTCATTGAGATTGTGTAAACGGTTAAGCAGGTATAGACCTCTGAAAAAAATGAGCCACTGATCCCACTCTGACCCTATACATAGAATCGATTCGACTAAACTTATATATCGAAGGAATAAATGAACCGAATCTGTTGTGAAACACTTTGAGGTCTTATATGCCGCTGAACGAAAAGAATCGCTTTATTTTCTATTAGTTTAAATGATGTATAAATATCCGAAGAATCATATTCTTGATATGTATAAACATCCCAAGTATGATATGGTCGGGAGGAAAATTGTTTTTAAACTTTAAACGCTTTTTTTTGACACCATGTTTTCAAAATCGGGCGGACTCGTAGTTCCTACAACTTTGAACCGATTGACTTTAAACTTGAATTGTAACTTCGTAGATAGATTTTCTAGAGAAGTACACACGATCGTTACGGTCGATTACCAATTACGTCTTTTATAAACAAATTACGGCCGTTTTGTAGTCGAAAGGGTACTTTATTCACAATGGTACAAAACTTGCAAAAATCAATATTTTGTCATAATCGAGTGCACATTGTAGTAGAGTCCATTCGTGTAGATTACGTAAAATATTTTCTTTTTATTCTCGGTGCTCATCTGCGTTTCCAACGAGTCCGCGAGTGGTTAGACTAAAAAAAGGCGTTCTCTACCTACCGACAACTGGGCCGCCATTTTGTATATTTTTGAAAAATATAAAATTGAGTTGAGTATCTACAGACATGTAAAATAAACCCTCCAAACCGCATTTTGATTGCTTTAATAGTATTTTTTAAATTGCACAAAGTCTTGTTTTCCATTAAATATCGGGAAAGGATTACTGATTCGTTACGTACGAAACATCATTGAGTACCTCCTGATACTGAACGACTAACAATTTCTATCTATATAAAATAAAGTACTCTTACCTCTACAAAAACTGCTGAGATAAAGAGAGAAAAAAAAACGTCGCCTCACCTGGGAATTTCGGATTGAGAAGATCCTTTCGATTGGCCATGAGGGCATTGCTGTAAACGAGATCGCAGCATCCGATCAGCAGATGATACGAGTTGACAAGATCGTCCGATATTCCGGGAAATGCGCCTTTGACGCATATGAACAGCGTCCAACAGAATTCAAAGACCCTCGAGGGTGTGCACGGCGTGGGTTTGTGTCGTCTCGAGCGAGCCGCGCGTGCGTTGTCGTCGTTCGGATTTTTGAATATGTCGACGAACATTGGCTGATACTTTTGAAATATCACCATCGAAACGGAAAAATTGCGCTCGAGTTTATCGATCTTCGTGCGGAAGTCCTGCGGCATATTCGCCATGTCGGCCCATGATTTGCATTTCGAAAAGAATTGTATCAAAGAGAGATTGCAGAGCCGCAAAAGACGAGTCAGGGAAACGCAATTGCCTTCAACGCTAGTGCCTGTACGCCCGACTGTCGGTGTCGATGTGCTCCGGCAAGCCACGTAAAGAGCGCATCCTATCCAGTGTAACTGTTCACCCTGGGAATAAATTATATCGTTTTTTTATTACTTGGAAATGAGGTCTGGACGGAAAGTGCAGAACGAGCTATTATTACCATAATTATTGTAATTATAGTCGTTCATCACCGTCACTGCTATTATTATCACTATTGTCGTTAGAAAAATCATTGTTTTCATCATTATCATCAGTTATGATTATCACTATGGTTATCATTACGACTAGCAATATTTCTATAATCATTATTATCAGTAATTTTTATAACTGTGATAGTAACAATAATTGTTATGAAAATAATCAACATTAATGTTGTCATTATTATCATGATGGTCATTATAATCCCCATCATTATAATAACTCTTATTTTAACTATTGTTGTATGTTGTCAGCATTATGGTCATCATTATTATCAATGAATTGAGATGTGAGATATCTCCATGCAATTGTAAAAAAATACTGATGACCTTTCAAAGCAGAAAGGGGTGACAAGCTCTCAATACGTTGTTGAAGCTTGTATCATTGGAATGCAACAGAATTTTTTTTACTACCCTTTTATCTCCATTTTTATCGAGATCTAAAATCATTCTTGATAGATTTAGGTTGTAGGTCTAATGGAGATCTTAAAAAACGCTTGCCGCAGTTTTGTTCTGCCAAAGAAACTTGGCAATTAAAAAAAAATTATTTCCATTGCACTCCATGGGTCAAAACTTCATACCTTTCAATATGACTCATTTTCGAGAATTTAATGGTTATTCAATTCAAATTTCTAGTTGTGTTTCCGAAAAGTAGAGAATTCAAACTTCGGAACTTTTATTTGTTCCTGCATGAATACATTTATTCAAAGCACAATATTTTTCAAGGTTGCAGAATAAGCAGCAACATTCAATTATCTATACATACAAATCAGTTTCGTGACTGACTGACTGACATAGACAAGGCACAGCCTCAACCGCTAAAGATAGAAACATGAAATTTGAAAATATGTTCCTAAGAAAGGATTTTTCTAAAATAAACTCTTGAGGGGGTGAAAATGGGACATAAAAGTTTACATGGAAAATCATATTCCTTGCGTGTATAAACATGGGCAAAGCTGTGGGTGGAAGCTAGTTCTGTATATTCTAATCAACTTTAGAATCTTTTTCGAGGGTCTTGCAAATACCGAAGATATTGAATCTGAAAAGCCAATCATTTCCATATCTGCTTTTTATTTTGTATGTCTAGAGACATTAAAAGAAAAGAGTCGGAGAATAACAAACAAACCAACCGCTTTTAGTTAAGCGACAGAACTTGAATTTCTCCAAGCTTTGTTAATTACTATTCGTTATGTTTTGTTAAAATGTATTAATTTTTTTCAATTATATCAATGTTGTTAAGTTAATTTCATAGGAAATTCATTGGACCTAATTTCCTATAAAATTCCTGGGAATATAGCGCAACATAAATTTTTGTCTGATATTAGTTCGGCCAAAAACCACACATTCGAAAAGGACTTTGCAGCAAGGATAGCTGAACCGTACAGAACTTTGGATTCCCCGATCGAACATGCAAAATAGAATAAGGAACATATTCTCGTTACGCAGCAGTTGTTCTAAACCGATAAAAAAAAGCTACATAAATCTGAAATTCAAAAGGACCCTGGTCTTCTCGTTATTCTTTTTGTATCGAGGCCTGATTCAACAATCTCATTGACAAAAATCGCAATTCCAGCCATCGATTACTATACCATTATTCGAAAATATAAAAAGGTAGTTTTTGAAGTCGAAAAAACTCGAGTGTAATTATGGCGATCAAAAGTATCCATGAAAACAGATGACAACCGAGCTTTCTGAGAAAAAAAAGAAAAAGAATGGACAAGATCGAATTTCGAGAAATGTCGGCCAAAGGCGGGAAAGAGACGGCTCAGAAAGTTTTTTTTTCGCCAGCGACGAGATAAAAATACGAGAGAAAACAAAAATAAATCAAGAGGACGGATAAGAGAGCGAGGGGGCGAGAACGCGGCGGAGTAGCGCGAGGGGGAGGAAGAGAAACAAGGCGATGTACACAATATAACAAACCTCGAGCGTGTATCTTTGTCGAATTGTTGAATAAGATTTCCAGGCATCGGACGCTGCGGTAGCGTCCATATTGAGCTTCTGGCATAATTCCTGATGTCTGCTGTACGTGGAATCCTCGACGTCGTCCGATTGTCCCATGTTCCTTAACTTTTTTTCGTCGACTCTTCTTCTCGTTTTTCGTTTTGTGTTTTATATTATCTTTCGGAACACGCTCGCAAACAACACTGGAACGCGCGTCACTGCGAACTTTTCAACGTCAACGTTGATTTCCGTGGGTGAAAAACTATTTCGTTTTTTTTTCCTCAACGCAACGGAGAAGAACGCGATTAGCAAGCCTGGGGTGCGCCATACACGAGTGAGGAACACGGGCGTTCGTTTGGCGGGAAAATCACGGAGGGCGGCCATCTTTGGAAGTTTGGCGGGAGAACAAGAGGGGGTGAATTTTTCCCTCGCGGCACACGCGCATAAAACTTGTAAACACCAAGTATTCCTGGACGCGTCAATTTTAATTAAAAGGCCTGTAGTTAAAGCCGAAAATTAATTATATCGTATAACCATTGCGGATTTGGGACACAAGAGGCGAAAGTTATTAATGCATGGGCTTGTTTTGTTATATCTGTATATACGAGAATCGCCTTATTTAGGGAACCCCAGCGCCATCCAACGGCACGCGCCATCTTTAAAACGCCGATAGCTTGCTAAAGCTAACGATAGATAGCGCTGATGGCGCTTCCAAGCGCTCGCGTCTTTCACCACATCACTAAAAGCGATATAGAACGCTAATTTGCGCTACAATATTCCGAATGTTTTTTTTCCACTAAAAAACATCGATAACACTTTCTTTACGTGGCAAATTGAAATTAAGATTATTGCGGAACTTTTTGACAGTTACGGCAACGTCCGAGTTTGTCCGAGTGAATCGTGACGTCAGCCGACCGCGAGGCGCATGCTCGGATCTAAGCAACATAGCCGCGAACGAGATTTAAATTCACTTTTGGGAAAATCGGTCGGTTGTTTTTGCGTCTCGGATTGAGACTCTTATACCTGTAAATTGAATGAAGATTGTTTTTCTTCACGACGCTAACACCTACAAGATTTTTTCCTGTAAATTTGCCTACAATTTAATCGGCAACGCAATATTACGAAGTTTCCAGTATTTTCTGTGATGGCTTTATCTGTCGTTGGAAATCTTCCAAATGCGAGGAATGTCGGCCCTGCGGAGAATCATTGTCGAATTTAGTGATCGAAAGATAGAAAACAAAAACAATTGAATATTCGAAGCCCGAAGAATGGTAGTCGTCAGTCTTGAATGAATCAAGTTGCGTGCGGGACTTCCAAAACAAACAAGTATCCATTACTCGTTCTCCAACTCCCTTTGCTTGTTGTGTTATAACGAAGAGAGGCGACGACTCCCTTCACCCCGACCTTCAATTAATAAAATAAAAAGTTATCGAGGAAAAATGATAAAACTGTACGATACAATAAAAATGTTTGGGTGAATTTCGCATGCTTCGAAGCCGTGAGTTAAATTCGTCAGCTCCGACCTAACCTCTTCTAACTTTCGTAGTTCCATTGTTTCGTGAAAACTAAACTTTCCCCACAAAAATTCGAGTTCTATCACACCGCAATGTTTTTCTGCGTCTAGGTATTCCCTCACGACGGATAAATTGATGAAATCATGGCAGCGTCGTCGAGAATACTCTTGTCCTATAACCTCAAACGTTGCATTTGCACGACTACGAGAAATTCCGCAAAATATGCCTATAGGGAGGGAAGATTCATGGGCAAGATGCTGGGTAGCGATGGAGGCAAAAGGTTCATTGATAAATCATTGGTTACTTTTACAAATGATTATATTTTGAATGGAACTCGTAACTCGTGTTCTTGTACAGCTTTTCCATTTCTCGACAAGATGCCATAATTGATGGTGGATTTGTCCGACTAGCGAGTAACAATTACCGTTGTTACAAACGAAATGTTGAGAAACATTCTCCAAAAAATTATGCAAATTTGAATTCTCATAGCTCGCTTGTTATTGAGTTCCTTTCCCTCAACTCAGGCGAGGAAGCTACCGTTGAAGAAACATTATGCTTCAATCCGCACAATTCTATGTTCAACTGCAGGAAATGGTACGAGAACAAGCAACGTCCGTCAGGCGCTGTCACAGCCGAGAAGTTGACGAGCAATCACATTACTCGGAGAATGACTGTGCTGAACAAACTTTTTATGCAGCACATAACAGAATTAATGGCGAGCGGCGAAGTGTCGTCAGAATTACTCGGCAGAAGCATAGAAGTCAGTCACGTCAAGGTGACCCCGGATTTTATGCAAGTCCTCGTCTTTTGGTTCTCCAAGCGGGAAGAAACGCATGCCGAGACCGTAAAACTACTGCACGATTGCGCCTATAGATTGCGTCACGAATTGACGCAATTGCGTGTTATCGGTCGGGTGCCTGTCATCAAATTCGTCCAGAACAAACATCTGGCGGCCTTGGAAGAGCTCGAGAAGAGATTGAAACACGCCGATTACGGCGACGACCATCAACCGATCTTGCCGGACTTAGTTCCCAAAGAAGAACTGATGCTCAGCACCAAACTTTCCCCCGAAGTGAGGCAACAAATTTTAGAGCTTGACCCCGTGAAGGATACAGAAGACGAAGAAGACAACGAGGACGCGTTCAGCGATTTGCCACCGATGAGACACGATGTCCTGGGCCTCGATCATCATGCAATCATGTCAAGGGTAAGGACTGAGTCACTATTGCTATCCTTCGTGATTATTCCGTCAAACGGAATCTTTTCCGGCAATACAATGCGAAAGATACGCACAATGTTATCATCGTTTCAAAATTGTATTCGTGCAACTTTAAGGCAGTTTGTTCCAGTGATGCACAGTTTTCGGCGTAAACTCACAGGGATTTATCCATTTTTCAACATCTTCCTACTTATAAACTTATTGTTTTACATTTTTATCGAAATTGACAAATACGCAAATATCGAAATTTAAAAAACTGATATCAGAATTGTGACAAATCTGAACGAACCCAAACACAATGGAGTTGGTAGTCCCTCAGACACACGCTGGAAATTTAAAAAACGAAATGTATTCGTGATTAGTATAAATGTACCGAGAACCGGAATGCTTTAAAAAAATATTTACGATCCTACGTTTCAAACTGAAAAAACTTCCTAAAATTTTCCTACGCTTCCCATCAAAAAACGAAAATTTGACTTTTTCCAGAATTTCGGAGATTCAATACCTCCTGAACGCTTTTATCTTCAATTTAAAAAAAAAACCCGTGTCAAGCGATTCATTATTTTTCGAGATATTTGTTTCCAGCTTTTAAAATCATTTTCAAAGGATTGAAGAATTTTCAAAATTTTTATTTTTTCCAATCTTTTGTACCGAAATCTTCTTCCAAAATGAAAATTCTGCTACAATGTTTGAGTGATCGATTATGATAAGATAATACAGTGATCAATCGTTAAAGTAAATAGAAAACATCGTCAATTATCGAAATTAATTGTTAAGGTGAAAAGAAAACACTGTGTAAAATTGACTTATTGTAACCACTCAATCACCTATGAGGTTCAACGACGTTAAAGTTCACATTGTTGAGATTCTTTCATTTCAATTTCATTATTTCTATCATCCAAAGCTTTTTTCGCAAATTAAGGTCGTAAATTTCTAACAACAACACGTAAAGACGTTCAGGCGATTTTCACAGCCTAGATGGAGAACCAAACATTTGAATAAAAACCAATTAATTTACGTTGCATTCCAACGCTAAAAATTTCAACGTCATGAAATTCGCACGTAATGGCTACATTAGACCTTAATTACAAGCAGGACCAACATCGCGCTGACTCTTGTCTTTTTCTCATCCCACTTTTATGGCTCTCAGGTGAAGCACTCGTTGAGCAAATCTCAGGATGCGGCGAAAAACCGTCTCTCGAACGTTGTCACATTTACGCCAACTGGAATAAACGCGGCGGTATTCGACCCGGCGGCTTTCGAATCCGCAAAAAATGATTCCAAAGCTTTCGCGAATTTCCTGTCTAAGCGACGAATAGAGGAGAGGCAGAAGGTACGCCGTGAAAGACGGGTAAATCTCCGAGAGAATGAGGAGAACGATTATTACGACGACGACGTCGACGAGTACGTGAAAGACGATAGGGATGTGGATGATCTCGAGGATATTAGCCTCGAGTCCATCAGGGGAATGGAGTAAAATAATCAATTATGACGATAATCCTTAATAAAAGAAATTCGAGAAGAATGAGATAGCGATATTCTTTTGCCTGACATTTATCGTACGTACGCGCGCAATTTTTCCATTCCTTTCCACAGCGTATATTTTTCTTATTTGCAATAAATAAGAACACGGCCCGCCACACAGAATTAATAATAAACAAAGCACGCAAAGCAACATATATGCCGTCTGGAATTTTTGGCTGGAACAATAAAATAAATGAAAATACAAAAATACAAACTCAACAGCGTTTGCATACTACGTATACTAGACTACGGATTAGACTGCCTACTCCCTCTGCACAGCCACAATAACTCGAAGAAGTAATTGTGGCTTTATAGCCTATACAAAATACAAAAAATACCCAGTAAGCTACCAAAAAACTTCTTCGGGCAAGCACTATACAAAATGCTGAACGAGGTGAACTTTGGAGAACGAGCCAAAAAGTAAGTTAGCAGCATATCTTTGAAGACTAGCAACGTTTGACAAGAACCTGACTGGAATTGATAACGAGGTCCCAAGACCCTAAAACTCAGTGTTAGAGCAAAGACGTTAGTACACATGTAGCCACTATACCATTTGTAAAAAAAGTTTCATCCCATACCTTGACCACTTACAGTCACGAAACATCAAACTATAAACAGCACCCACTAGTCAGAAACGACAAACAATGTAAGCCAACTATAGTCGTAAGATATGACTAACAAGAAACATCATTTAAGTCCGCGCTTCCGATTTTGTTGAAACTCATGTATGTGATGAAGCATTGAAAACTATTGGACACGTATTTTTTGATCGGTGAAAAAACGGTTTTGAGGGGTGAAAGCACTCCTCAAAGAAAGGTGTGTCGAAGGGTGATTTTGCAGTTTCACCCACAAGCAGTCCACCGATCTTAATAAAACAAAAACCAAAATTCTTCCAATGTAACGCGATGAAAAATCCACTATAGAAGTATTGAAAAAATTAAATTAGCGAGTGACATGTCTTCCTTTGAAGGATCGTTATGCAGTTTTTATTTCGTACACTGAAACATGATAATAAGTCCACTCCAGATTATTTAACGGGAGATATACACCTAGATGGTCGAGGTCGAGGATTTAGAAGCTATGAACATCCCGTCGACCGTAGAAGACCTACACTATGGGCCTGGTATCGATGATTCCATGTAAGTTGACAAATTTCATGATTTATTCATTCCCAACTTTTCAAACGCGTTTTTCTCAAAACCACTTTTTTCAAATCGGTACCCAAAATTTCTCGAAAACCAATGAACCGATTGTCTTGAGGTTTTTTGTGGTTATTCTATACACCATTATCTAGCACTTGTCATAGGATTTTTTTTCCGTTAGTTTTTTGTTTTATAGGCAAAATAATAACTAATTTTTGGCCCAAAAATCACTATTTATGTTCAAACGTCCGCGATTTTGTCATAAATCGATATTTTCAAAATCGGTTATAACAAGTACTAGATTATAGTATCTAATTTAATAATCTTTTTGGTTATTTTTTTCAGATGATTTTTGAAGAAACGCCAATGGGTACCGCCATACGCAGATTTTTTTACGACGCTCCAAGGATCATACAATATCCTTGTATATTTTTGATATTTTCAAATAAAGAAAATTAAACATATTTTTGAATGTATATACTTTTAGATAAATAAAACCCCGACCCGAAATTTCAAATAGTTTTCCTTGAAAAAATTCACAAAAATGACCTTTTTCCGGCTCCTAGGTGTATATCTCCCCCTTAAGGATATGGCTTATACGTCCAGTCGGTAAAAAATCCTACTGCCAAGTTCTCTTTCAGACGGACCGCATTTCGGGCAAACGAAGAGAAAGACGTTGTTCGTCGTTCAACAGAGTGGAAGGTATTTTTCTCCTTTTTTCCAAAAAATCAACCGTTTAGTAGAACACTGGAAATCGGTCAACCGGCTATCTCTCTCGCAACTCGTAGCGGCTCGGTCGGTGGGACACATGGCCTTAACAAGGAACATCGCTTGAGTGTCCTCGTTTGATTTAGTCGAAAAATCCATATATGTGATAAAGCATTGAAAACTATTAAACAGGTATTTTTTTATCGGCGAAAAAACGGTTTTAAGAGGCGAAACTACCCTTCAAAGAAAGGCGGTTCGAGAAACAAGAACCAAAATTCTTCTTATGTAAAGCTATGAAAAATTCGTGGTGGAAGTATAAGAAAAAAATTGATAAATTAAGGGGTGGCACGCCTTTCTTCGAGGGGCGGTTTCCCCCCTTACAACAGTTTTTTCGCTGATTAAAAAAATAGGTATCTAATAGTTTCCAATGCTTTATCACATATATAAGTTACAACAAAATCGAAGACGGACACTTAAGTGATTTACCTTGTAAGTCGCAAGATAATTGAGGAGCCAGTCCACTTTGGAGCCACAAAAAAGGCTATTTTCGCGATTTTTTTGAGCATTTTATAAAAGATATGAATATAAAAGTTGTTGGGCTTGATAAATAAAGTCTTGAAAAACATTTTTTTTTTAATTTTATTCATTTTTATTCATTTTTTAGTACAAAAACTATAATTTAACGTAACGCGTCCAAAATAGGTGGGCTAGGTAGCTCTATCACAACTCGGCAACGGCTTTTCTGAAACAAAAAAATCAAAGTCCATTAGATTCAGTATGACACCAGCTACAAAATGACTATTGGATATAAAGTTTTATCAAAAAATAAAGAAATGGCAGATGAAAAACAAAAAAGTATTTTAAAAACGCGTTTTTATCGCACTTTTTCGCAAAAAAAGAGTAAAAATAAAAACTTTAAAACCATCGACGGTCGTCTTGTTGCGAATTATGTTTACAAGTTGTGGTTCAAATTTCAAGAGAATCGGTTTTAGAGATACGATGGGGCTAGATTTTCAAAACGTTGTTTCGATAAAAACGCGTTTGAAGTTTATACTATGAAAAACTCTTACCTAAACTCAATCGGCAATTCCCGCACCGTACAAAATCCCTTCTGATTGCTCATCATCGTCGGCTTCTTCACAACTTGCTTGCTTCCGATTTTTTTAAATTTTCAAAGTGGACTGGCCCCTCAACAACTGAGGATCCTATCACACATTTTCGATCAATGAAAGCCACAGCGGCAGGCATGAACACATAACCAGACATACACATATACACATAACCGAAGAATAAAATCATTTATTCATAAAATAAATAAACCCATACACTGCGACAACGTGGTCACGTCTCGGTGGAAATTACTAGTCTGAGTTTTTCAAGGTCTCTTGTCGCAATAATTTTGGACAAAACTCTCGCGATTAAAATAGGGTGGAGTCTACGGGTTGCCCGGAGAATGCGGTAGTATTCGATTTTTGTGGGACATTGTATTGAACAATTTGTTTTTAACGTTCATCCGAAATACAAAGTCGAAATTTCGCCATTGCAATGGGAAAAAAAAATCTTCCGCGTAACTCGTTCACCTCAACTTTTCGTACGATTAAATATAGTGACGGGCACTTGGCTGAATTTTTTTCATTGGCTTTTATGTACTCTCGGTGTAATACTTGCTAGCCTATCTGTGCGGCTCTTACGCATACGTTTGTATGCCATTAAACGATTTTATATACACATGTATACGGGATATTCTAGACATTTCTAGATGATATATTTTTGCAACTTTCATACGACGATTTTTGGTTCCCACTTTTTTCCTCGCGACATTTTATGCAAATTCTCAAAGTATCTACACTTTTCGCCGACAGTATACGTGTGTATGCTGACGTTAAGTATCGTACAACGATAATCAAGGCAATTATTATACATTTTTATTGTACATGTGTTCAACCAGCGAAAAAAAATATACTCGCACTCGCAACTCTTTCGTTTCTCAATCGTTTATTCACGCTTTTGCGTTGATTTCCGATCGACCGTTGCTTTCTCCGCTTCGAGCTCCCGGTAAGCTCGCGTGAAAAACAAGGGCAATTCAACGAACGTGTCATCTTCAGCGTCACCGTCGTTAACAATAATTACAACAATAAACTGTACAAGCAGACGATTCGCCTCTGGGAATCGACGTATCCGAGAAGATTTCTTGCACGTGGCAGGCTTAAAAAGGGATTCACCTTTCGCTCTCACGTGTAAAAGAAAACGACAACTCTTTTTTACGTCTCGCAATTCGTTGACTAAGGATTGTACAATAAAAAGAGATAGAAGGGGAAAACAATTGCCTAATCTCAACTGGATTTTTGCGGCTCGGGCTCGCGCGAGTCGATCGGCAGCGCGGGTATGACCTTGGTCCTCCTCGCGGACGTCGGCGTACCTGTTGTCGATGGGCGTACATTGGCCGCCGTAAGCTTCGGTATCGCGTCGCTCAAGGCGCACGCTTCTCTCACGTGCTTGTTGAATATCTCACTCTTGTCGGCGTAGACGTGATGACCGGCTCCCGAGATTACCTGAATGGCAGATAAAGCGGAAACGAATGATTACCAGAACATTGTTTATTTAAGGTGTTAGGCTACTGTGAAAATGACAAACACTTGTTCGTTGCTTGAAGCAACTTAAAGCTAAGAGGAAGATCCGACATATGGTGGAGGAATCGCAGATTGAAGGTAGACTTATGATTACAACGATAGAACTGCTAATAAAACTTTAAACGCGGTTTTCTCGAAACTATATTGTTCAAAACCGTATACACGATTTCTCGACATCTAATGAACGGATTCAAATTTGGTACACTTATTCAGTGTAATAGTAGGTTAGTCTTGACCGACGTTTTTCTTAACATCTTTTTATTAGTTATTACCAACAATCTGACAACTTTTCCTCGGAAAGTCGGTAAAAAAAATGCATTTTTTGTTATGATTAAGGCACTATAACAAAAAAGCTCAGTCAAGGCTTAGCCAAAATGATGTATTTTAAGAAAGAACTCGTTTTTTTGTTTTAGATTAACCGAGTGGCCAAAATGAAGTATACCGTTGAGCCCTTCGCGTGATTGCTTATAACTTCGGTAATTATCAATATTTTTCAATGAAACTTGGTACACAACTTTGTTAATGGATATACAAATAAATGTCCAAACGACTTTTCAACCATCTTACTTATTCCTTCAAAATTACGTCTCTTTTAATAACCCAGACCTTTGGGCCGTCACAGTAGCCTAACCCCTTAAGGCATCTGTCAGAAGTTTGCTCTGCTTTGTTGTTTAAATTTCGTTTCATCGCTGCTCACCTGTACATTGACGTAAAACGCGGACCTCGTCTGTTTGATCGTTTCACCGGCCGAATTGTCGACCCACGATCGACTGCCGTAGAGCAACGTGATCGGTATATCCGGGCTCATCTTGTCCATTCGCTTGACTATAGGATTTTTCGCCCAGCCGAAGCCTTGCATCATCGAGTGAAAAGCACTCTCACCGCTAATTCACCCAAAGCGTTTTAAATCGTGTTACGTTACGAACGTTATTGTCACTGACGAACATTGATGAAAACGAAAAACCATCGAGCATGAAGAAATTTATTCTCGATCGCACGACCTCAGAGATAAGGCATTCCATGACGAATTGACGGTTCAATTTTTTCGCCTAATAATCGCTCGTGAAAGTCGTTCGCGGTAAATGAGTGTGCAAAGCTAAAAATAAAATCGTAAAAGGGCATACTTAAGGGCGGTTCCCCCATACATTTTCAATTAAAAAATTGCAATGCAGAATTCATTATACAGCGATATAAAAAAAAAAACACAAAAAAATGTACTCCAAATGTTGAGTTTATCGATTTTCAGTATAAATAATTTATCGATATATTTGTCTGAACGACGAGTCTTTGAATAACAAAAAATAATGCCGCTATAGCGGATCTCGACCCCCGGGTATACAAACGAATCTATCGTTCATTTTTCTCTATTTATTGAAATAAATAGAAACCCGGTAAGTTTATAATAATCACGCAAAATTACTAGAACTCCGTGGAATGCCTTGTTCACATAAAATTCTTCATTCACAAAAAGGCTATTGCGGTATTTGCAGGAGTAGAACGGATCATTTGGGCACTTACGAAGGAGTTTGAGCGTTACACTGATGGATATATTTGGATATGACGTTGACGTCGTCTTTGAGAATGGGGGCGAATTTCTTGGCCATGTCGGGCCTCGTCGTTTCGATCAACCATTGGCCTGTCGGGGAACGGAAAAATCAAAGCATCTTAACACGAAATGTTATGTAATCTCGACGGATAGCCTCCGTAGACGAATATAATTGAACAGAAGAAACAATACAATAAATATTAAATCACTAAACTAACAACACACCAACGTTAATAGCAATAATAATAATAATAATAATAATGATAGTAATAAAATTAACAATAATGAACAAGAAGTAAAACGGACGTAAGATGATAATTTATCATGGGAATGTAGTAATAGGGAAAAAGAGATTAATACAAACCAGAGACAACATTATATGTAGACTTAAAAGTAGTACAACAGAGAACTATGTAACCGCTGTAAAAGGATGTAATATTCTCAACCCCGAGAGGCAATAATGACTAAATAAATTTATCTATCAAACAATAATAATGATAAAAAGTAAAATAAGAATAACGAAAATAAATCCCAATATAAATAATAAATTAACTTTTAAAATGTATCGTTGTTAATTTTATTACAATTATTATAATATTATATATATCATAACTTATAATTAATAATTAGACTAGTAGTAATCTTTATTTTCAGGGTGTACCTTTTAAGGGTGTTTACACATGTGCCCCGCCTCCTCACATTTTCTTATCAGTATTGATTGTTGAAGTAATAGTTATTAATAAATACATCCAAAACAATAACAACAATAATCATAATACGTTGGAATTTATTGAAATGCGAATGCAAGACATTTCCGCAACAATATCTAATCTACTATTATTAAGGAACCCTTCCAGTGTACATTGTTTGAAAATCTTTTTTTTGTTGCATTATCCAAAAATATGGACTTTTATAAACATGCTGTTAAACCCTGATCGCGAAATTCGAATTATTCCGGTCGCTAGAACCTATGTTAGAAAAAGAGATTCGACCAACTGCGTGAGACCTGGCGCGCGAAAAAGCGTTTTTCTCGAAAAGTCGTTTTTTAAAACGGTGTAAGATTTTAAACGAAGAGTTTACAAGCTATCTGTCTCAAATGTTGCCGCACGATTCTTTACGCCGTTCCTTAACGTCGTAAAGAAGCATTTTTTTTTCGAAAATTTCACTTTTTTCAATCGATTAACTGTCGAAAAAGACGGAATTCGACACTTAATTTTGAACTGGCCACCATTTGGTTAATTTTCATTAAAAAATTCTCCGTACGCCTCTACAGTCTTTCATACTGATTGACAATCTTTTTGGTTTTTGTTTTTTAGACAATTTTTGGACGAGTAGAACTTTCCACCGTCAGACGCTACTTTTTTAGACATCATTTTACAATGGCCAAAAAAATTATGTAATAAATAACACTATGACATTTTAAAAAAATATGTACAACATAAGTCATATGAATAAACGAAAAAAATCGAACTGATTATCGATTTTTTTTTAAGAATGAGAACCAGTAATTTTCAAGCCAGTTGTACTGGAATAGTCCCTTAATACTACTACTATAAGGTACGTAAACATAGGGGGGAAAAGTAATGAAGGATAAGGAGCCAATAGCTGCCGGATATGCAGGGAAGAGGTGGATAGTGGAACACATTCGTGGCTGGGAGGCGGCGAAGGCAGACATCTGAGCGGAAGTAGTGGAAATACTAGAAGAAGTGCTGAAATACAAAAAGGGGGAAGAACTACAGGGAAAATTAGAGAGCTATGTGCGTATGTTAAGGAGTTCGAGATATCGATAAAGCATGTAGTGCAAAGAGAAGGAAATTCCAGTATATAAAGTTTTATGAAAACGGAAGCTCGTGTACATGTGTAAGAAAAATTATAACGGGGAAGAGTACTATATGTAAACACCTTTAAAGGGTATACTAAAGAAATAAATGTAAAAAACTACCCAAACTACTACTATTAGAACGAATACATTATTATTGATGTAATATAAAACTATTATTTGTGTCCATTTATTAGGCAATTCGAGAAACTGATTGAAAAAGTTGCAAATGAGGAAACGAATGCGAGGGGAAACGAAAAGCAAAACGAAAGTAGAGTGTAAGTTAGAAATAAGAAAATATTGTGAGGGCAAACATATATGTAGGGGGGCAGGGGGATCTCTTGTGTAAACACCCTAAACGGGTATACCTGGAATAATAAAACGATCAAACTTTATATGCTCTTATTGAGGTGGAAGAACTAAGGCAACAATTAGAAGAGTTAGTGAGGAAGAAGCCGGTCAAACAGATATGGGCGTATATACCGGTGTATAAAAAATGTTGCGAAAACTGAAGGCATGGAAATAAATTGTAAGAAGTGTAAAGGTGAAGAGAAAGTGACAGGGAGTATAGATGTAAACACCCTTACAGGATATACCTCGGAATAAATACTACTACTACTACTATAAAGCTCTCATTACTGTAATATTATAAAAGTAATTGCTACCACTAGTAATAATGGTAATAGTTGCAATAATAATAGCGTTGTTGAAAAAAAAGTCATTATTATTTCAATTATTATCATGATTATTAGGGCTGTTTTTATTATTACAAACATAATAATAACAATAATCCCAGGAGGTTTGAATTCATTGGAATGCGAATGCTCGGTAATTTTTGTTAATTTTTTAATGAATGAAAAAAAACTAACCGAATGGACCGGCCGCTCTAATGGCCCAGAGGGGATTCAACGGCTGAACTATAAAGAAGATAGCCTTGACCCAGAGCGGTACATGAGCTCGGGCAGAGTCTGGCGGTGGTTTTTCTGGAAAACCCCATGGATCGGCAAGTATAAGATGATTAACCCTCTCGGGATACTGTATCGCATACGAGGCAGCGAGAAAGCCGCCCATCGAGTGACCGAGAAGAACGAATCTTTCCAGCTGCATCTCCCGCCTCCATTCCTCGACGGAACGTACGAGCTGCGCCTCGGCCTCTTCTGCCTTCTTACTGAAAGTCGGTCGACTGCTCCTCCCGAAGCCTATCGAAATAACGAAGAGAATCGATCGAGACCATTCGACAAGAGATTTTCTTTTTGGTTTTGATTTTCTTTTCGGATTCATGATTCGAAACTCGATTGGTATTTTTGTATTTTACAGTCGACGGAGGAAATTGTTTTTTTACGCTTCCGGTTTAAGATTTTTCTGCCGAAGGGTAATCGCGTTTGGTGTGGTTGGAATTTGCATCGTTGGAATGCAACGGGATTTTTTTACATTCCCATTTCCTGATTTTTATTATGCAAAATATTTTTTTGCAGATTTATATTGTAGATTTCGAATAAGTATATTCAATAATGGTTGAAGTCTCATTGTAGGTAAAATCTGCCAGAAGAAATTAAAACAATTTAGAAATATTCTCGTTGGCATCCAACGATGCAAACTGCACTCTCATTTGCGCTTCTTCCGTTCTACGCTTTTTGCCCAGTACTGGTGAATCTTCGGCGAACAAAGAGAAATCTTCTCGCGCTCAGTTACGAGGCAAGAAATCAAAGGTCGTTGCGTCACTTCGAGTTTAATCACCGGATGAATCATCTCCTTGTTTACAAAATACGCACGACTAATATTCGGAAATCTCATTGTCGCTGTTTGGATGAAGAGTTATCGTTTTTACGTAGAAATATATATACGCGGCAGGCGGCCCCGCATAACGATATAAATTAAAAGTGCAAAGCTTATCACCACGAAACGCCGAAAGTCGAGTAGAAAATAATCTTAGACTCAGCGCCTTCACTATTGTTACTCTTTTGTTATTTCGCCAAACAATTTGTAACACAATTGTGTACCCCCAACGAATGCTTTTATTTTCCTCCTAAATTAATGTCACAAAATCGTAAACATATTTTAAAAGCGTTCCCATTTTTTCCTAACGTCTGTAAAATCCGGTCGGTCTAGACATTTCAATGACGTTGAAGTTTGCATCGTTGGAGTGCAACGGATTTTTTTTAGTGGCATGTATTAAATTGGCCGATTTAGGCTGTGAAAATGACTCAAACGGTTTTACGTATTATTTTTCAGATATTAACAATCTCATGTTGCAAAAGACAGCTTTGAACAATGATAAAAATAAAAAAAAAACGAAATGTGAAAGAAAAAAACGTTGCATTCCAACGATGCAAACTTCAACGTCGTGCATTTATGCTGTTAAAGTTTGCTTCGATGTAATGGAACGAAAATTCTTTTTTATATTTTTATTTCCTTATTCTTATTATTATACCGTTTCTTTTTTGCAGGTGCTGTTCGTGAATTTAAGATAAAAAATGAGTTTTTTCGAAAAATTTATTTCCATTGCATTCCATCGATCGAAACTTCGACCTCATGATATTTCGCCTGGTCCTCACGACTGATACATTCTCCTCCTTTTTATCTCCGCTCTGTTTGCCTCAAGGCGCGTGGGATCAACAATTTTTTTCGACGATCATTACATTATTACCCAAAAGATCTATTGCGTAGACGGGTCGATCCGCGGCAAGATGATCGAGATTGAGACACCAGAAGGCGACACCGGCGCCAAAGCCGTGCAGCAGAACGATCGGCGTCTTCGGCGATTCCTCGTTCAACGATATAGTCCATATTTTGTCGGACGCGCTCACCACCGGTCCAATGTCAACGTACCATCCCCGATACGCGGTTTTGAGACCTTCAAAGTATAAAAGATTACACGTCGACTTATGGAAAGGAGTTCTTTCGGATATTCTTTGCGAATATATGAAAGTAAATATATTATTTCAAATTGAATCTTCAAGAAGGGCTAATTTACGGAATGGTTTTTTTTCTAATTTGGATCATCAGTTGGACGAGTATTTGATTAGGTTTAATTTAATTGTACGTATCATTGCAGCAAGTAGTAGTAGTAGTAGTGGTAATAGTAGTACGAAGTTTTATTTGCATCGGCTTTTCGACTTTTTACAAAGCTACACCGTTAAACATTGGTCTTTTACAATCCAACTTATATCTTTCCGCGGTGAAGGCAGAAATCAGAGCGGAAGTAGTGGAAAGACTAGAAATAGTGCTGGAATACAAAGGGTGGGGGTAGGGGAGGGGGATTACGGCAAAAATTAGAGGGCTGTGTGCGTATGTAAGGGAGTTCGAGGTATCGATGAAGCATGTAGTGCAAAGAGAAGAAAATTCCAGTATATAAAATTTTATAAAAAACGGAAGCTGGTGTACATAATGTGTAAGAAAATTTGTAACGAAGAATAGTACGTGAGGGAGGATTATATATAAACACCCTTAAAGGGTATAACAAAGAAATAAATTTAAAAACTACCAAAGCTACTACTACTATTAGAACGAACATATTTATATTAATATAATATAAAACTATTATTTGTGTCCATTTATTAGGCAATTCGAGAAACTGTTTTGAAAAGTTGCAAATGAGGCAATGAATGCGAGAGGAAACGAAAGGCAAAACGAGAGTAGAGTATAAGTTAGAACTAAGAAAATATTGTAAGGGAAAATATATATGTGGGGAGGGGGTCGATCTCTTGTGTAAACACCCTAAAGGGGTTTAACTGGAATAATAAAACGATCAAACTATATAACACTCTTATTACTGTAATATTATAAAAAATAGTTGCTACCACTAGTAATTATGGTAATAGTTGCAATAGTAATAGCAATGCTGGAAAATAAGGTTAAACCGTTAAAAACCGCTCTATTACAATCTAACTTATATTTTTCGTCTTTAAGGCGTTACCCCCACTTGTAGCGCAAAAAAAGGCCTTTTTCACGAATTTTTTAAAAGAAAACTACAAAACTTTTTTAATCGGTCAATATACCATCTTAAAGAACACATCTTGAAGAACTTTCAGTAATTTTTTATTGAAAAATATTACATTGTTTAGTGGCAAATGGCCGTCAATGAAATAATGTTTTTATATACACGGTTTGCGGTGACCAACATTGCGGCGAAGTGGATCATCTGAAAAAAATGCGGATGGATTTAGTCAAATATAAGTACAAACTAGTCTTTAATCGAAGGATTTTAAAAAATATTCATTTTTCACAAAATGGCGGACAGTCAAAGTTAATGGTTCGATTTTAACGAAAAAAAAATCGAACGATTAAAGACTACATTTGTATGTATTAAATAAGCCTGCAAAATTTCAAGAAGATCGGTTCATCAGTGTTCGAGTAATCTTGGTCACCGACTTCAGAAATGCCATTTTGAGAAAAACGCACTTAAAGTTTCAATTTCAGTTTACACGAAGAAAATATTTTTTTTTGCAAACTTACATAGAGTCATCTATTCCGGGCCCATACGGAAGTATGGGCCTCGCTCCCCATTACCACGGTTTCTTTTTACTTACACTCTCTTTATATTTCTCTAAAAAATTTACACATGTTAACATTCATCTCCCCTCTCAGCAAACCTATAAATTTATTTTTATTGGATTATGGGATCGGTTTAATGAATAAAATACAGCGTCTTATTAATGTAGAGCAATATCTTTTTATTCCGACTTCTTATTCTATCAAGAGTCGTCGAAGGACTGAGACTGAGAGTGAGACTGCAGGAAAAGAGTCACATATGCTTCAAGAACAAAGCAAACCCAAAACGACTTCTTATATATACTCTTATGTATACTTTCTTTTACTAATGTAAACTGCGTCGCCTCGATAGTTATCGATAGGCCACACGTGCTCTTTATTCTCACTGCATATATACACACATACTCTTTAATAATATAACTAATATTCTTATTTGTATTCTCTTATTATAAAAGATTATTTTTGCCATATTCCAACAATTTTCTATTCCTCTCTTATCCCTTTTCCCTTTTGCCCACTTCTCTATATGTGTTTTCGCTTCCTTCGATATTACCCCTCTTCCTTTTTTACATGTAATCATGTGCTCCATTCTCTTCCTCGTTTACATATCCTACAAGTCCATTCCACTTCCCCCTTTTCTCCATACCTTCCTATATTGCCACACCTTATCTTCGCCTATGTTTCCTTATCTATCATTGCAGCAATGATATTTAGTTTGTATTTTATAGTAGCGAATTTTTACTTGTAGTAATCATTGATGAAAAATACTTGATATGAATTTAGCTTATATAAAACAAAAAGTAAACTATATGTACTTTGGACGATATTGAAGTTTGTATCGTCCGAATGCAACGAAGATTAATTCTTCTTCTAATGCTCACATTTATTTCGCCGCTTTACGATACAAAAGTCACCTAAACGATTTTTTCATTCTCATTAGAGTTCCACGATCTGGATATATTAAAAAAATTATGAATCATAATAAAAATGAAATAATTACATTTTTTTAGAACTTCCGTTGCATCCAACGAAGCAGACTTCAACGCCGCGAAAATCAATTCTTTTTAATTGTGCGAATTTTTTTGGTCTGTGATAATCACCCAACCGTTTTTATATTTTTTAAACCGAGATTTGCTATCTAAATTTGCAAAGGCAATCCGGTATTGGTTGTGCATAAAAATACAGAAATGAAAAATGAAGGAACGAATCGGCGAACTCAACGATACAAACTTGAACGTCATCTTTTTGGCCCTAATTTTGCCAAAAACATGCAATTATTTTATTATCATTCGCTTTGAGAAATAATAATGAAATGCAGTGATACCAATAATAATTGTCATAGCAATAACAATAGTGGAATATAATAATAATAATAATAATAATAATAATAATAATAATGATGATGATTGGTATTATCATTGTGGTGGTTAACTATAAAAATAATCATAATTATTGTGGAAACGTAGTAATAGAGGAAGAGAGTAATGTAAACCAAAGACAAGATTATATGTAGAGTATGATAAGAGAAAAGTGTGTAACTTCTGTAAATCGATCTTTGTAGAAACCTGCCGAAGATAAATCCCGGCAGAGAGAAAAAATGCTAAACGTATTTATTTTAGCATTAATTATAAAATGTTGCCACTCTTTCGCAGAGTGTGACTCAATCGATCTCGTTCGCTCGCGAATTTGGTCGGCTGTAGACAACCTGCCGAAAATAAGCCATGGCAGGGAGAAAACTTCCGAATGCATTTATTTAAACAATGAGCATTGTAAAATTTTACAAGTCTTTGTAGAGTGAATCTCGAGCGATCTCGCTCGCTCGAGATTTTGGCAGAGAACGAATTTGTCGACGATAAGCAGCATCGAGATTCCAAATAGTCCTCGAGCTTATTTGTTTAAAGTAATTAAAAAAGGATGGGAGAATACCAGCATCCTTTCACAATTCGAGTCTCTAGCAAACACCCCGTTTGCTAGACAGTTCAACCGTAGGGGAATTTACACCGATGACCGCCGTCGACAAAAGAAATCGATTCGAGGCCATTTATTTAAACAATTCGCGATCGAAATATTTTCCCGCTCTTCCGTAGAGCGAGGCAAGCGATTTTTATTGCTCGAGACGTTGACCCTCCGAGAACCTGCCGAAGATCAACCCTGGCAGAGATAAAAATGCCGAACGCATTTATTTAAACGATGAGCATTGTAAAATTTTACCACTCTTTTATGGAGTGAGCTTCAAGTAATTTCGTTCAGTCGAAATTTTGCCAGAGATCGAATTCGTCGACGATAAGCGGCATTGAGATTACAAATATTGCTCGAGCTTATTTGTTTAAATTCATTAAGAAATCATGGGAAAATTCCAGCACCCTGCCACAAGACGAGTCTCTAGCAAACCTCGTTAGCCAGATAGTTCAATCGTCATGAAATTTCTACCGATGATCGTCGTCAAAAAAGGAAGTCGATTCGATGCCATTTGCATATACAATGTAAAATGTAACAAAGTTTGACTGCTCTCCTGCCGAGCGAGCGCATGCTATTCTAATACAAGCGTACGATGGTCGCTAAGCATAATTGTGTGTATTGTGCAATACACACACATAGAGATAAAGTGTTTGCGTATGACCGAACTGCGTGCGAGAAGATTTCTTCTGTTTGCCCCGGCCGGCTCGGCGTAGCGAACACACACACGCGCTCAGCGATCGTCGGTATTCGGCTTCGACTCTTTGTCCCAGTGCGAAGCATCGAGGCCGAATTCGCGAGCGCTGCGCCGTCCGTCGGTAGTGACTCGTAGTTAAAAACTGCGAGAACTGCACTACCAACGTAACGAGAGGCCGCGTCGAAATTTTCTGGCATGTGGCACATGGCCTTAAGACGGAATGACACCTCATCGCGGTCGGTATGGTAGAGCAATTGTAGATACCCAAAAATCTCTGAAACGGCTCTTTAGATCCCGTCGAAACTTTGCCAAACGACGTCAAATAGATAGACGAACAGCTGTCTGCCCCTCAATTTTTCGGAATTTGAGAAAAAAAACGTAGATCGGGTTATCATAAGCCAATCTACGGTTTTTTTCTCAAATTCAGAAAATTTGAGGGGCAGACAGCTGTTCGTCTATCTATTTGACGTCGTTTGGCAAAGTTTCGACGGGATCTGAAGAGCAGTTTCAGAGATTTTTGGGAATTTATAATTGTTCTATCATACCGACCACGATGAGGTGTCATTCCGTCTTAAGCCCGAGAGGCAAGAATGGCTAAATAAATAATAATAATCATTAAGGCCGCAAGGTGGGGATCGATTGGGGATGTAGAGTAGAGCAAATGGTGAGGAATGCAATAAGGGGAAATATCCTATACATGGAAGCTACAATAAGCGAAGCGTTCGCCGTAGCAGAGACAATAATAAAAAAATAATAATCATCATAATCATCATAATTATTATTATTAAATTCAATCATAATGATTACCAAATAATAGCAACAATAATAATCAATAATAATAATAACAAATATTATTATTATTTACTATTACTATGATTATAAAAATAATAATAGTCATGTCAATGAGAAATATAAGTACGACAGTATTGTAAAAACTTTTTCCAAGCAAACATTTATTCTGGGAATAAAATTTTATATACGGAAGTGTTCTCTCTCTCTCTCTCTCTCTCTCTCTCTCTCTCTCTCTCTCTCTCTCTCTGCATATAACAACTTAATAATTAATAAATTAAATATTCCGTCCGAAATTCGCCCGTCTCCAGGGAATCGTCAATCAATTTGAAACAGAATCGAAAAAAAGAAAATGCTACTCACAAGAAAGAATTTTTTTTTCGGCAACTCTCAGCATAGTTGCCGAAGACCGCGACCAGTTGAACCAGCTCCAGAACCAACTGCAATCATTCCAAAAGTAGCGGTCTCAACGGCCGTGGAAAATTTGATTGCTTAATGCTTAGCAATTCGGTATATGTTAATATGCGAGAGGTTTACCCCACATCCCGTATTCCGTGAAAGCCTGAAGATAGATGGAGCTCTCGGTACTATTTTTGGATTTTGATAAGTGAATTTATTAAAAAATGAAATCATATATATTTCTGTAAGTATCTGTCTGTACGTAAATCTGCGTTTATTGCATTAAAAAAAATTCTTGACCGCCGGTTCGGTTTGCTGCAAACGTCAAATGTACACTCAAAATTCCGTATTTGCAACAGCTCTACCATGCCCGAATATATTTTATTCGGACGATAAAATTGAATTTTCGAACAGATCGTTCTTGATTTCATGCTCGGGTGTTTTCATAACAGCTCGTTAAAAAAACAAAACCGTTTTCATTTAATTGAGCGACTTGAATGGAATATTTGTTTATTTTTCTAATGCCTCGTGTGAAAAATAAAAATTCCAATGAAAAATGTAAGAAAAAATCTCTCTCTCTACCCCCCCCCCCCCCAGAAGACCTTTAATCCCTCAGAAAAAAGACCATCATTATTGAGAAAGCTTCGTTCTCATATCGGTAATTTGCATTATCCATGAGCGAATATTTAAAAAAAAACCGAAACTCAAACGAAAGCATTTCCTAAATTGAAGGAAAAAAAAACACTTTTTGGATTAAAGGTCCGAGCGGACCTTTTTTCTTACGTTATACATTTTTTTTAAATATTTTTTCGTGATTTTCAAAATAAATATTCGTTTATCGACTATACCCTTCAAGCGTTGTTGCATTTTTATCTGTTTTTTCTACTTTAACGGCTATAGTTATTTTCCAAGTATTCATTGATTCAAAATAGAATGAATTTTTTTTAAGGAATTTAAAAAATCATCTTTTTTTTTAATTGATCTAATTTTACTACGACAAAGAAGTACGATGTGTAATAAATATGCCATACGTTTCGTTAAAATATTGCGTAGTTATAGAATTGACGCGCAAAACAATACCCAGATGGAGTCGGGAAAAGAAAACAAGCGAAATAGTAAAACACGGAAGAGCAGGCAAACGCGTGTGCAACAAGACGATCGCGGGGAGGAGTTCACGATTACAAAACCGCTAAGGCGAAAAATAAAATAGTTCCGATCGACAATCTAAACGAATGTGGAAGGCCGAATGCTATGAGAATAAGATCGAGCGAGGTGCGAAAAAGAAAAAAAACGGAGGTACACGGGATAAACATAAAAAAGAACGGTCAATACGTCGCGGACAAAAATAATAAAAAGCAGAGTAAAATTGCTTGAAAGTAATGCTACGCACGTGAACTGATAAGAAACGTATCAGCGAAACGTAAAGAGAAATATTCGAGAGCATTGATTTAAAAAAGCCGAGATGATAAGCACTATCGGAAAAAAACATTGAAGAGAAAAAAGACTTTATCAATCGTGCAATTCAGAAGCAAAGGGGACTAATAAAGAAGCCAAAGCAATTAGAATGAAAAATTACTGAATAATTACTTACGATAAATCGAAACATAAATAAAAACAATAGTACTACGAATTTCTTGTAGTAGAACTAAAATACTTGCTAACGACCCGAAGAAATTCTCGACTCGTCCAACGATCGAGAGATTAATTAAGGAGGTTGGAGCGGACCAGTTGAGTCAAATTACGGTTTATGAATTTTTTTCAATGAACCTACAGAAAATGTATACGAGGTACACATTTATTCTGTAGATGGAAATTTTTTCATAAAATATGTAATTAAAAGGCAAAATTATGCATATTTATATTTTTAATACGTAAATGAGAAAAACTTTTCTGTTACTACCAACTTGAAAAAGTATAACATTGTCGATAACTATTATGAAAAAACTGCGTCGGCGGTTGGCAGCCAAGATTCGTCGTCCTTCATCAAACCTTGATGGTTCAATATTGAATATATATTACGATGGGACAGAGGGTTTTTTTCTTCCAAATGTTTACAAAGGTTTGCGTTAATCCGTTAGAAACGGTGTATCTTGGAGCTAAAGAATAAAAAAAAATACATCACCATAATGTATGTAAAATTACACACATTCAACTATTTATTATCTCTGGTGTTTGTAGTGAAAAATTTCGATAGATTTGTCAAGTCGCAGTATAATCAAGACAATAAAATATATTTTCTAAAAATGTAATCTTCGATTGTGGCTAACGCTCCAAACTTCTCAACAGAAATTCCCGACAACAGCATTTCGAACGAATTATGTAATTGACATAACTACGTGAATAAATCAAAATCAAGTGGCGCAAAATATTTAGGGCAAAAAAACAGACATTACCGATCGGCAATCGGAATACGCATTTGTACCTTTACCAAGTAACCATTTATTAAACAATTTTGAGCATTTCTTTTTTTTCATTTGAAAGAAAAAAGTTGTTTATAAAAAAACGGTGAATAAAAAATTGAACCCTCTTTTGCATTATTAATAAAAATATCTTGAATACAAAATTCAACCCATTCTGTGTATTATCTTCAATGAAAAAACTTCTTAAATAAACTTTCCTCCTAAATATTACCCGAAAATTGCCCAAGTCTCGGAATAAGCATATTTATATTTTCAAAGATATTTCGCCTATGGGAAAGAGTAAAGAAATCATGGATACACCATAAGATCCTAACCTATCGTTTCCAATCATGATGTTTCATTTCCGGAAGTCGAAGCCGGATATTATGCACGTTGTTTCACCACTCGCGTAATAACGTCACTGGCCCTGAGATAAAAATACGATAAAAAAGAAGCCGAACGCGCCCTTGACACGAACTTCACTGGACGAATGCGCGGGGCGTGGGAGGAAGTTCGCACTGACAGCGATAAAAAGAGGACGAGAAAGGAAAAACAAAAGATGCAGATAGAATTTTCGCGTGATCTGTTTAAATTGAAATAGGAGATGGGGACGCGATAAGGCCTGTCAGTGACGTAATCGACCACGGGTATCCGACGACTAGCGAAACTAGCAACGAGAAGAATGTCAAGACGCGATCGAACAAAAAATACGCGCGTGTACTACGCGATCAAGAGCGTAAGGCCACATGTACGCACTGTACGCGGCACACACGCTGGTCCCATATATTTATAAATACGTTGCGGATAGACGCGCAATCTGCTGGTGTGCGAGGAGTGGGGGAAGCGGCACAGGGTGAGGAGAGCGTTGAAAACAGAGGAGCGTGGACTTCTCTCTGACTCTTCTAGTCAGTGAAGATGAGAATGAAGTTTCCATCGTTGGAATGAAATGAACATTTTTTCGCATTTCTTGTAGCTAATCATCGTTACGAAAAATCCTTTATAATTTTTTACGCCGCTTATTTAAAAATCGAGAATTTAAATCTTCAAAAAAATATTCTGTTAAATAATAAAAATGAGGAAATATAAATATGAAAAAGAATTTTCGAGGCATTTCAACGATGCAAACTTCAAGACCATCAGTGGCGACAGCTGTGAAAAGAAGAGCGGCGGGAGGATTGTACGTAAATAAATGTATGAAGAATTTTAACAACTTTTATTGAACTTTTCCCTAGATTTTTGTTCTATCAACCATTCTTCTTTCGAGCTTTCAACTTTTGTACAACAAAAAATATGGAAATCTTCGATGCATTTAGAAGAGCCCCAATTTTTCGGAACTACGTGTACGGGTATAATGGGGACGGGTTGAAATTTCGAACTTTGAATGATCACAACGCTCGAAACTCCGAAAGAATACTACCCCGAAAGACCAAAACTCCTAAAAACTGAACACCGTCAAAATAATTCGGCTATGGAAGTTTTAAAAGTTTCAAAATTCTTAATAAATCGACGAATGATTCCGAGAATTTTATTTATTAAGAAGTGATTTTGAAATTTTGAAATTTGTCTAGACAATGTTATACGTTCTACATAATTTACAGTCAACTGTAAAATTAGGAATTTTAAACCGTCGGAGCCTTCAAAGTTCGGAATTTCAACCCGGCCCCCATGTCAAGATCATTCCAGCGACAGTGAACACAGTTGACTGTAAATGATGTAGAACGTATAACATCGTCTAGACAAATTTCAAAATTGACGAAAATTCACTTCTTAATAGAAAATAATTCTTGAAATAATTCGTCGATTTATTGAAAAATATGAAACTTTTAAAACTTCGATAGCAGAATTATTTTGACAGTGTTCAGATTTTCAGAGTTTTGGTCTTTCGTGTAAAATTCTTTCAGAGTTTTGATCTTTCGGGGTAGTATTCTTTCGAAGTTTTGAGCGTCCTGGTCATTCAAAGTTCGGAATTTCAACTCGGCCCCATCTTCAATTTCGGAACATTAAAATTAGGAATTTTAAACCGTCGGAGCATTTAAAGTTCGGAATTTCAACCCGGCCCCGGTATAATTAATTTCAACTTTGACGATTGCCGGAGTTTCGGTTTGGATTTATTTCGCTTGCAGACGCATCGGTGACGTTTACTGGAGTTAAAAATTCAGCACGGTACGAATAGACGGAGGAATTTCAAGGGGTTAAGCTACTGTGAAAATTTCGAAAAATCGTCCGTCTCTTGAGGGTACCCAAATTGAAGGGGAAGGACCAACAAACGGTGCAGAAAACGTAGATTGAAGGTGAACTTATTATTACAACAGAAATCGCACATTGAAGGTGAACTTATGCCAACAGAGATTGGAGAACAACAAAAAAATGTAAACTTCGTTCCCATTGAGCAAGAGCGACTGAGAGAAATATGGCATTGAAGTTTGCATCGTTGGAATGCAACGAAACTTCTTCCTTATTCTTTAATTTCCATACTTTTATTGCTATGCCAAATCCTATTTCATATACTTATATTGTAGATCTTCGAATAATTATCTTAAGAAATAATAAAGATATTTTGTAGGCAAATTTCGCAGGAAGAAATACATAAGTATTTATTTTCGTTGCGGTCCAACGATGTAAACTTCAATCTCATCGGAGAATAAAAGAACCCCATAGGTCGATGGGATTGCAAAGAGATGACAAAATGACAATAAAATGCTTAATGTATTCCGATAAAATTGCGAATTAATTGAATAATTTTGTAGACAGTGTGCAAAATCGTAAGACGAAGAAAAAGTGTTTAATTCTATCGTAAAATGAGTCGTCAGTCGGTCTGATCTGAGCACCTGTGAACCGCAAAATGACAAGACGGGCCGAACAGATGATCGATGTTTATCGCGTCCTGTACGTGCGTGTGTCGACATATGTATAGAGACAGGCACGAATAAGATTGTGCACGGTCAAGGTCACGTGCCAGACGCAAGACATCTCGGTAAACGTGAGAATTAATTATTTGAAAACTTCTCAATGGAAAGTCCAAATTAAATGATAAAATAAAAGATAAAATGGAAAAAATGACATGCCACATAAAATGAAAGATAAAATAGATAAAACAATCCCAAATAAAAATAAATCATCGCATATTACAATATCAATGCATTCAAATGTCTTTTATTAGCTTTTTTCCCACGATAATGAACTCAGTTCAAAGTTTGTAGATTTTTAATTCGTGGTGTGGAAATTTGCATTGTTGGAATGCAACGAAAGTTCTTTTCTATATTTTCATTTCCTTATATTTATCATCGTGCGAAATCTTTTTCGTGCATGTTTCATTTTTAAATATCTGAATAAGTATCTTTGAATAAAGGTTAGAGAATTTTTTCAAGAAAAATCTCCCGAAAGTTATTGAAGAGAGATTTTGAAATATTAAGGGTTTTGCATTAACTCGAAAAAAATGCGATTTTTTCAACGCATATTTTTTTAGCCTAGGGTCTTAACTTTAATGTGCAACAAAGATTTTGGCAAAATAAAAAAAATTGAGTTATGACGATTTTTGTCTAGGATTTCGAAACTATGTTTTATAAAACATAGTTTTATAACATTTTCTATCCCATGATCGGATGTTTTTTTCGTGTTTATACTTTTGTTAATAACAAATGATGAAAGTTGTTTTTTAAAATAAAAAATCCAACTTTTTTTTCTCCACCCTGCCATTTTCCTAACTTCCAAAATTCAAAAAAGGATAAGGTCATACGAAAGTTTCATTATTATACTCAAAGTACACTTTTCATTTTTCATTCCAGATCGTCCTAGTGGCCAGAAGCACCTACACCGCACCGACTGGCCATGCACCAACAGCGGCACTTTCTTCAAATAATAATAACTTCATCGTTTATTAATATTTTCCAATAAAAAACTCTTGGCTCTTGACAAGACTACGTATTAATCGTGTGTAAAATTCCGACCTCATCATCCCAATACTCTGATAGGACAAGAAATGTGTAAATCGACCTATTTTGCGTGTCAGTTTGTGGCGTTCTTTCGCATGGACCCCGCTGTTCTTGTTAAGTTTTGAACCTCTACGAGTTCGGAATAATCTATGCAAATGCCTATGCAAATGCCTTGAAATTCCATTCGTATATTTAAGTGGACAAAAGGTGGATATCTTCGGCACGTACAGCGATAGCGCGAGTAAGATAAGTTTTCAAAATATTACATTTCGCTGCAAAAATGTTCTGCAGTGAAACATTGGAAAAAAATATTTACCTCTTCGGTTTGACCTCTTCTAGTTCTCCCATTTGTTTATTTGAATTCGTGTCTTCGAAAATACAATAAATATATATGCTCGTGTGTATATATATGTATATATATCTATATATTTATTCCGTCACTGATGTACCTCTCGTGTTTCTGATTTCGCTTTGTATACAGACGACGAGAAGTGGTTGATTCACACAGGAGAGAAAAACATTTTCTTCAACGAAACACACCCCACACTGTCGGCAAACGATGGAAAGGATATTACTCTAAATGTTGTTATTCACTGTACGGTGTATCATGCACCAACGTGTTAAACATTTAATTATTCATCGGAAAAAACGAAACGAGAATCTCGGGCGCGCGACCTCATACTCCTGCTAACTGTTCGTCACTGTTCGCCGCATGGAGACTAAATACAGGAGGCCACACTCCGCCTTATAACTCGTCCCGACAACGGTATCAAGATAGATGGCGCTGAGGTGCTCCGGACCAGATGTATAGATATACGCAAAACATGCGTCCGATGAAGACGCTTCACAGCTGATGGATCTAACTTTCATTCATCTTTAAGTGTCAGAGTTCGAAAATTTAAGAAAAAGTGATACGGTATTTGATTAATACGCATACAGTACAGATAAAGCATAGTTTTTAAAATAAAAAACTTTAGGTTTTTATTCTTGTGTATTATTTTTCAGAGTACAAACCGAGTGTGTGTGACCAAAATTGAGTGTGCAGATATAATTCAATTTCTAGATCACCAATTACGTACATAATTACAAAAAAATCTTCCCCATCGCTACACAATAATTTTTATATAAAATTTAAATCATGCCGAGTTATATTAAAAAAATTATTCGATCCGAAACGGGTCGAAAAATAGTTGATTTTCGCTATTTATTTTTCGACGGTTAAAATACATTGATCTTTCTGATTTTTCATGCCAAATCTAAGGACTCATGAAAAACAGCAAATACATTTTTAATCGTTTATTTCTATTTCTTTTACATTTTTGTAACGATTGAAAATGTCTTCGACAAAAGCGGTGTTCTCATGGTGTACATGGTTGTGGCCGGCACGATTACGATATCTCGGGCGCCTTAATTTGACCGTGGATTATTCATATTTGGCCAAAAAGAAACACTTTTTCAAGCATAAAAAATCCCGATTTTGGCTTCCTTTAAAAGACGCAAGACATTTTACGAATTATTCGTTATCAAGCGATTTGACTGGTTTATGTTAATGTAGCTTTCTTCGGAATGCGCTATGTCGAGAAAAAAAACAAGAACGGAAACATAACTTAAAAAAAAATTTGTTGCGAATCGCCTCACTGGTGTTTTTGAGGGAATACTGGTTTTTTGTTTTCAAATTTAATGGAGAATTCATTGGTACTCGAACAAACCCATTATACCCAAACAAACTCGGATATGTGGAATCGTGGGGTGCTTAGTACACTGGGATGGGCGCAGAGCACTGCGAATGGGTGTGTGAAATTGTGGGGTGCGTAGAACACTGTGGTGGGCGCAAGGCATCTCGGGGGAGTGTGCGGAATCGTGGGGTGCGCAGAACACTGGGGTGGGCGCAGGGCACTTCAGATGGGTGTGTGAAATGGAGGGATGAGTAGAACACTTGGGTGGGTGGAAGCACTTCGGATGGGTGCGTGGAATTGTGGGGTGCGTTGAATACTGGAGTGGGTGCAGGGCACCTCGGATGGGTGCGTGGAATCGTGGGATGCGTAGAAAACCACGGTGGCCGCAGAGCACCGCTTCCATTTTTTAAATCCTGTAGTGTCACGAATCTCGACCCGAGCGATGCGAATTTCCCAACTGTTCAAACCAAAAATGTGTCAATTGCGAATGACAAATAATCCCAGTTTCGGTGAATATGAACGTAAGCACAAATATACAGCGGAGAGGATTTTGAGTGGATACAAATGTAGGAGTGACGCCCCACGGTTCCTAATCTCCGCTATCACAGACACGCACACACAAAACAGCCCTTTTCAAGGCCAAAGTATACCAATGCAGACAACCTCCACGTGGTGTATTCTGGATAACGCTAATGATCTGCAGGCAACTTCGTTAAATCAACGACAAAGTACGACGAAACAATGTAAAACACGCGGAAAATTCGATTTACATCGAAAATCGGAAAAATACATTTTTTCTCTTCGAAGCGCTGTAAATCCGAAACAAAGGCTGAAAACGAAAAAGGTTATTCTTGTTTTTCGTATTTTTTCCGGCCATATTTCATAATCCAATGGTCAAATTGAGGTGCCAGAGATATCGTAATCTCCCCTTGTTGCCGTAAATATTATCTGAAACAAAATTTGTAAAAAGATTATTAATCAGTATGCAAGTGGCTATCTTGCTATGGAGGCTTATTTATAATAAAAATTGACAAAATGGCGGCGGTTGGATAAAAAGTATACAATTTAGCCTATTTTTTCGCGTTTTTCGTTAAAAAAAATATGAAGATTTAAAAAAAGCTTCCATAGCAAGATAAAGAATGGTGTGAAGAATGTTATGTGAACATTTGAGACAAATAGCTTGAAAACTCTTCCTTTGAGAGTGTACACCATTTTGAAAAACGACATTTGGAGAAAAACGCATTTAAAGTATCGACGTCACACGCCGCTGCTTGAATCACTTTCTCTAAGAAAGGCTGTAGCGACCAAAATTATTCGAATTTCGCACCAAAAATTGAACAGCATGTTTACAACCGACTAACTATCAGATAATGCAAAAACAAATGGATTTTAAGAAAATTTTACACCAATGATCCCTTAAGGTAAGCGCCCACAGGTTTGCATTGTACACATCGGACGGATGGCATCAAATGGATTAATTAGGCATAATGCGTCCACTATATGCGCAGCATTCAGATAGCCGATTGTCATCAGCATGCATCGGATTAGTTGCCCCTCTGATAAATTGCGTCAGAATTACCACCAAGCCGGTGTATGCGGTCCGTCCAGGGCGGATCATTGGACGCACTTGTATAGCATGCATAGAGTTCTAAAATCTGTTTGATGCCATCCATCCGACATGTACCGTGCGAACTTGTAGATGCTTACCTTTGAATAAGAGAAAATTCAAATAGAAGACAATGGCATGCATTTACAAAGAAAAAACACCATTTCACGCAAAGTTCCTTTAAAATTTGGATTAAAAGTAGTTTTTTTTCTTATTTTTCAAAAACAATTCTCGTCAAGTAGAAGGTAGCGATATTAACAATTAATTTACCAAGTTTTAACTCAATCGGCTTAACAGTTTTTGAGTAATTCTGCACTCCAATTTCGAAAATGCAGTTTTGAGAAAAAGCAGTTTGAAGTTTTCGCCCGCTCCAAATCTGTGCAGTGAGGCAAAGCGTTGACGGGCTCTAACGTTTGAAGATTTTCGAATTTTGGTTTGAAACTTCAGGAAAATATGCTACATATATAGATCTATCGTTTAAAGAGCAAAAAAAAAAGAAATCGGTTTAGTGTCAGAGTTATAATAAAATTTAAGACGAAGTGATACGGTGATTGATTGATACGCATACAGTACAGATAGAGCATATAGTTACAGGCAATAAAGTTTTCAGTCAGAATATTAAGTATGCTTAAACAAAAGACTCACCTTTTCTCGCTTTGGGAAGAGTTTATCGTCAAATCGTCATGTGGAAATTATCGAGCCTAGATCGATGGAAATTTTGACGTTTTCTGTCACGCTCGGTCTGTCGTGAGGTTAGAAACTCATCCAAAACTCATGTAAAATATTCGAAACACCGGTGCAATTTATATATATATGCATGCCTGTCACAGGATTACTAGCGCCACAGTGCGGCAAGGACATTTTGCGAACAGCATTTATCTACCAGTGTCAGCGCCCTGCATGGGAGTTTAGTCTCCTGGTATCTAGTCTCCATGGTTCACCGATGCACTGTTCGTTGCATGGAGCCTAGATACCAGGAGGTTCAGCGGCAATGCAAAGGCGCTGAAAAAAGCGTCCCCGAAAATGTCCCGAAGTGATGGCGCTGGGGCAGTGCAGCCAGATCGCGCGTAAAAGTTACCCCCTCTCTAGTCTCTTGCGCGCCGATCACACAATCATAGTAGCGCGTGTCCGTGAGCGAGCGACGCTCGGGACATCTTCGGCAAGAGCCGAGCGGGGTCGAAGTTTCCCGACCGCGCCTTCGGCAGCTACACCAACACATGGACGCTGAGCACGTTCATGTGCGGCCAAGCCGAAACGAAGGCTTCGAGGGAAAAAGCAATCTGAGCACGACTCGCGCGTGACGTCACCCGACGACACGCGCGAGGCTTTTAGATGATTTCAATGCTTATTTAGCTCTTGATTCTGTGCGTTATTAATGTATACAATGAAATGTATCGCGCACTCTGATCGCTTATTTTTTTGGTTTATATGTGAATTTAAATATAATAATAAATCAAATTACAACTTATTCATCTTCTGAAAAATTGTTTACGCTTTACTCACACCCGTCCTTATGCCAAATAAATTATAATTCATAAAAGTAAGCGGAAATATATTTATATTCGTATTATTATCTTAATTCTCATACTTTCATCAAGCGATAAAGCATTATCCCCAAAAACAAGCCAATCATCCATCCGGCCGCGAATCGTAAGTACCAGAAAGTGCACATATTCTACAAGCGATGAGATGGTCCCGTTGGTAGCGTTCCTGGCTTCGGTCCGCAGGGGCCCCTAGGGCAAATTTTTCTCTAAATTTTTCATAATTTCTCATAATTTAGTCATATTTGAGATTTTCGGAGAAAAAATGATTTAAAACAGATTCAAGTATTGGTGTATTTCCAAAAAACACATTTTTTTTTACTGAAAATTCATGATTTCTCATTTTTTTCTCCGGAAATTTCTCTTTTACCTATGACCTGAGGCTGCGGAGATATTCGGAGAAAAGTTAAAGATAAAAATAAATGAGATTTTCGTAAAAAAACGTATTATTGTTATTTTTTTTCGGAAATTTCCCTTTTCCTTATTACCTGAGTGAACGGCTGCGGAGATATTCGGAGAAAAGTTATAGATGAAAAAAATTAGATTTTCGTACAAAAAACTTATTACATTTTTTGATCCCTCATAATTCTGAGAAATAATGAATTTCCGAAATTTTTGCAAACGTTATTTTCCTTAAGAGGTAACACCACTGTAACGGCCTGCCACGAAGCGTTTTAGACAAATAATACTTGGGGTAATTATTAAGCATATATTGAAGTATATTGCAAAAAAATGTTATGGGAAAATATTACAAAATGACGACACTGCAGCAAATTCTTCCGAGGCACGTTGAACTTAAGGTGCTCTGCGGCACGCAGTATAACTTGTGCCAATTTTAATCTGGACAAAATAATTTTTTAAAAATTAAATCTCGGTGAGTGTAGCTAGTGAAAACCACATAGGGGATTTTAGAAATATTGATTTTTGAGTAATTGCCGAGTATGTGACTAAAAATGTTCATTTTTTTTAAGACAGTTATTTGTTAATAAATATTGTTTAAATTAACTTATCAAAAATCCCCTACGTGGTTCAGTAGCTACACTCATGTAGACTTAATAAAACGAAATTCTTTTTTTTAGATTAAAATTGGCACAGTTACACTGCGTGCCGCAGAGGTTCGACATGCTTCGGATAAATTTCTGCAGTGTCGCCATTTTGTAATATTTTCGGATAAAAATTTATAGCAATATACTTAAATATATGCTCAATAAATACCGCCAGTATTATTTGTTTATCACATTTTCTTCCGCCAAAAAAAAAATATCAAAAAATACGCTTCATGTAAGGCCGTTACAGTGGTGTTACCCCTTAAAGTCTTCATTTAATTTCCGAGATTTTCCCGTGATCATAATTAAAATGATGAAATATTCGGAAAAATTCGGAGAAACTCGAATATTTGCGTAAAAATAATTGTCCGCAAAACTCCGAATCCTTCATATTTGTTCCAATTCATAGAAAAATTTGGAAAAATTTTGCGGAAAAAATCGGAGTTTTTCAGAAAAAAAATTGCACTAGGGGCGCGGGATCGTTCCGCGCGCTCAATGCTTTTTTTAAAATTGTTATTACTATTAATTCTTATTTGATTAGTTATTTTTATTAGTTATCATTATTATTTTAATTAGTTATCTTTTAGTGTCGAAAAATTTATCGCGCACTCTGACCGCTTATTTTATTAGTTTGTACGTTAAATTCAATATAATAATAAATCTAAATTACAACTTATTTATCTTCTAAAAAATTGTTTGCGCTTTACTCACACCCGTCCCTATGCCAAATAAATTGTAATTCATAAAAGTAAGCGGAAATATATTTATATTCGTATTATTATATTAATTCTCATACTTTCATCAAGCGATACAGCATTATCCCCAAAAACAAGCCAATCATCCATCCGGCCGCGAATTGTAAGTACCAGAAAGTGCACATATTCTACAAGCGATGAGATGGTCCCGTTGGTAGCGTTCCTGGCTTCGGTCCGCAGGGGCCCCTAGTGCAAATTTTTCTCCAAATTTTTCATATTTTAGTCATATCTGAGATTTTCGGAGAAAAAACGATTTAAAACAGATTCAAGTACTGGTCTATTTCCCAAAAACACATTTTTTTTTACTTAAAATTCATGATTTCTCATTTTTTTCCCGGAAATTTCTCTTTTTCCTATGACCTGAGTGAACGGCTGCGGAGATATTCGGAGAAAATTTAAAGATGAAAAAAAATGAGATTTTCGTAAAAAAAACTTGATATTATTTTTTTTCCGGATCTTTTTCTTTTTCCTATTGAGTGAACGGCTGCGGAGATATTCGGAGAAAAGTTGTAGATGAAAAAAAATAAGATTTTCGTAAAAAAAACTTATGAAATTTTTTTATCCCTCATAATTCTGAGAAATAACGAATTTCCGAAATTTTTGCAAACATTATTTTCCTTAAGGGGTAACACCACTGTAACGGCTTACCACGAAGCGTTTTAGACAAATAATACTTGGGGTAATTATTAAGCATATATTGAAGTATATTGCAAAGAAATTTTATGGGAAAATATTACAAAATGGCGACACTGCAGCAAATTCTTCCGAGGCATGTTGAACTTAAGGTGCTCTACGGCACGCAGTATAACTTGTGTCAATTTTAATCTGGACAAAATACATTTTTTAAAATTAAATCTAGATGAGTGTAGCCAGTGAACCACGTAGGGGATTTTAGAAATATTGATTTTTGAGTAATTGCCGAGTATTTGACTAAAAATGTTCAATTTTTTTTAAGACTGTTATTTTTTAATAAATATTGTTTAAATTAACTTATCGAAAATCCCCTACGGGGTTCAGTAGCTACACTCATGTAGACTTAATAAAACAAAATTCTTTTTTTTATATTAAAATTGGCACAGTTATACTGCGTGCCGCAGAGGTTCGACATGCTTCGGAAGAATTGCTGCAGTGTCGCCATTTTGTAATATTTTCGGATAAAAATTTATAGTCATACACTTAAATATATGCTCAATAAATACCGCAAGTATTATATGTTTATCACATTTTCTTCCGCCAAAAAAAAAATATTAAAAAACACGCTTCCTGTAAGGCCGTTACAGTGGTGTTACCCCTTAAAGTTTTCATATCATTTCCAAGATTTTCCCATGATCGTGAGTAAAATGATGAAAAATTCGGGAAAAATCCAAAAAAATTCGGAGAAACTCGGATGTTTGCGTAAAAATAATTGTCCGCAAAACTTCGAATTCTTTATATTTGTTCCAATTCATAGAAAAAATCGGAAAAATTTTCCGGAAAAAATCGGAGTTTTTCGGAAAAAAAAATTTGCACTAGGGGCGCGGGATCGTACCCCGCGCTCAGTGCTTTTTTTAAAATTATTACTACTATTAATTCTTATTTGATTAGTTATTTTTATTAGTTATCATTGTTATTTTAATTAGTTATCTTTTAATGTCGAAAAATTTATCGCGCCCTCTGACCGTTTATTTTATTAGTTTGTAGGTTAATTTAAATACAATAATAAATCTAAATTACAACTTATTTATCTTCTAAAAAATTGTTTGCGCTTTACTCACACCCGTCCCTATGCCAAATAAATTGTAATTCATAAAAGTAAGCTGAAATATATTTATATTCATATTATTATATTCATTCTCATTTACTTTCATCAAGCGATAAAGCATTATGATAATGCTTTATGGCTTGATGAAAGTATATGAGAATGTTCGTGGCAGGCCGTTACAGTGGTGTTACCCCTTAAGGAAAATAATGTTTGCAAAAATTTCGAAAATTCATTATTTCTCAGAATTATGCGGGATAAAAAAATGCCACGAAGCGTTTTAGACAAATAATACTTGGGGTAATTATTAAACATATATTGAAGTATATTGCGAAAAAAATTTATGGGAAAATATTACAAAATGGCGACACTGCAGAAAATTCTTCCGAGGCATGTTGAACTTAAGGTGCTGTGCGGCACGTAGTATAACTTGTGCCAATTTTAATCTGGACAAAATTTTTTTTTAAATTAAATCTGGATGAGTGTAGCTAGTGAACCACGTAGGGGATTTTAGAAATATTGATTTTTGAATAATTGCCGAGTATTTGACTAAAAATGTTCATTTAGACTTAATAAAGCAAAATTCTTTTTTTTTAGATTAAAATTGGCACAGTTATCTGCGTGCCGCAGAGGTTCGACATGCTTCGGAAGAATTGCGGCAGTGTCGCCATTTTGTAATATTTTCGGATAAAAATTTCTAGCAATATACTTAAATATATGGTGAATAAATACCGCAAGTATTATTTGTTTATCACATTTCCTTCCGCCAAAAAAAAAATTTCGAAAAATCCGCTTCTTGTAAGGCCGTTACAGTGGTGTTACCCCTTAAAGTCTTCATATAATTTCCGAAATTTGCCTGTGATCGTAATCAAAATGATGACATATTTGGAGAAATTCGGAGAAACTCGGATATTTGCGTAAAAATAATTGTCCGCAAAACTCCGAATTCCTCATATTTGTTCCAATTCATAGAAAAATTCGGAAAAAATCTAAAAAATTTTTCGGAAAGCATTATCATTTAAATTAAATTTTAAGCCATAAAGCATTATCATAATGCTTTATCGGTTGATGAAAGTAAATGAGATTGAATATAATAATATGAATATAAATATATTTCCGCTTACTTTTATGAATTATAATTTATTTGGCATAGGGACGGGTGTGAGTAAAGCGCAAACAATTTTTTAGAAGATAAATAAGTTGTAATTTAGATTTATTATTGTATTTTAATTAACGTACAAACTAATAAAATAAGCGGTCAGAGTGCGCGATAAATTTTTCGACACTAAAAGATAACTAATTAAAATAATAATGATAACTAATAAAAATAACTAATCAAATAAGAATTAATAGTAATAATAATTTAAAAAAAAAACACTGAGCGCGGGGTACGATACAGCGCCCCTAGTGCAAATTTTTTCCCGAAAAACTCCGATTTTTTCCGGAAAATTTTTCCGATTTTTTCTATGAATTGGAACAAATATGAAGAATTCGGAGTTTTGCGGACAATTATTTTTACGCAAACATCCGAGATTCTCCGAATTTTTTTCGATTTTTTCCGAATATTTTATCATTTTATTCACGATCACGGGAAAATCTTGGAAATTATATGAAAACTTTAAGGGGTAACACCACTGTAACGGCCTTACAGGAAGCGTATTTTTTAATATTCTTTTTGGCGGAAGAAAATGTGATAAACATATAATACTTGCGGTATTTATTGAGCATATATTTAAGTATATGGCTATACATTTTTATCCGAAAATATTACAAAATGGCGACACTGCAGCAATTCTTCCGAAGCATGTCGAACCTCTGCGGCACGCAGTATAACTGTGCCAATTTTAATCTAAAAAAAAGAATTTTATTTTATTAAGTCTACATGAGTGTAGCTACTGAACCCCGTAGGGGATTTTCGATAAGTTAATTTAAACAATATTTATTAAAAAATAACAGTCTTAAAAAAAATTGAACATTTTTAGTCAAATACTCGGCAATTACTCAAAAATCAATATTTCTAAAATCCCCTACGTGGTTCACTAGCTACACTCATCTAGATTTAATTTAAAAAAATTTATTTTGTCCAGATTAAAATTGGCACAAGTTATACTGCGTGCCGTAGATCACCTTAAGTTCAACATGCCTCGGAAGAATTTGCTGCAGTGTCGCCATTTTGTAATATTTTCCCATAAAATTTTTTTGCAATATACTTCAATATATGCTTAATAATTACCCCGAGTATTATTTGTCTAAAACGCTTCGTGGCAGGCCGTTACAGTGGTGTCACCCCTTAAGGAAAATAATGTTTGCAAAAATTTCGGAAATTCATTATTTCTCAGAATTATGAGGGATAAAAAATGTCATAAGTTTTTTTTACGAAAATCTTATTTTTTTTTTCATCTACAACTTTTCTCCGAATATCTCCGCAGCCGTTCACTCAATAGGAAAAAGAAAAAGTTCCCGAAAAAAAATAATATCAAGTTTTTTTTACGAAAATCTCATTTTTTTCATCTTTACATTTTCTCCGAATATCTCCGCAGCCGTTCACTCAGGTCATAGGAAAAAGAGAAATTTCCGGGAAAAAAATGAGAAATCATGAATTTTAAGTAAAAAAAATGTGTTTTTGGGAAATAGACCAGTACTTGAATCTGTTTTAAATCGTTTTTTTCTCCGAAAATCTCAGATATGACTAAAATATGAAAAATTATGAAAAATTTGGAGAAAAATTTGCACTAGGGGCCCCTGCGGACCGAAGCCAGGAACGCTACCAACGGGACCATCTCATCGCTTGTAGAATATGTGCACTTTCTGGTACTTACAATTCGCGGCCGGATGGATGATTGGCTTGTTTTTGGGGATAATGCTGTATCGCTTGATGAAAGTATGTGCATTAATATAATAATACGAATATAAATATATTTCCGCTTACTTTTATGAATTATAATTTATTTGGCATAAGGACGGGTGTGAGTAAAGCGTAAACAATTTTATATAAGATAAATAAGTTGTAATTTAGATTTATTATTATATTTAAATTAACGTATAAACTAAAAAAATAAGCGATCAGAGTGCGCGATACATTTTTTTGTATACATTAATAACGCAGAGAATCAAGAGCTAAATAAGCATTGAAATCATCTAAAAGCCTCGCGCGTGCCCCTCGGGTGACGTCACGCGCGAGTCGTGCTCAGATTGCTTTTTCCCTCGAAGCCTTCGTTTCGGCTTGGCCGCACATGAACATGCTCAGCGTCCATGTATTGGTGTAGCAGCCGAAGGCGCGGTCGGGACACTTCGACCGTGCTCGGCTCTTTCCGAAGATGTCCGAGCATCGCTCGCTCACGGACACGCGCTATTATGATTGTGTGACGGGCGCGTAAGAGACTAGAGAGGGGGTAACTTTTACGCGCGATCTGGCTGCACTGCGCTGGGGTGCAGCGGCATCACGTTGACCAATATATAGTAATATATTGGTCAACGAGGTGAAAGTGATCGGATGAGTTTCTAACCTCACGACAGACCGATCATGACACCAAACGTCGAAATACCCGCCGATTCATAATTTCATGACGGTTCGGGAAAAAAAAAACGCAAAAGCGAGAAAAGATCTCAAACTCAAACTCAGAATGGCGGCGATACAGCCCATCTAGAAAAACGTGTTTTTTTTACATATAGCTTCACGGGAGAACGGTTTTCTCGTAAAATATAAGACCTGAAACAAAAACCAAAAAAATGATAATTTATATATTATTAGTTATGAGACTACCTAGAAATTTGCTTTCAAATTTTGCAAAAATAGCGCACTTTGAAGGAAATAAATCGATTTTTTGCCAAAAAAGCAGTAAATTATTTATAAAAAGACGTTTACATTTAATAAAAAAACGGCTACGTACTCCCATAAAGAATATAATTGTGAAGCTGCTATCAAAATTTCAAATCGATGCAGGCAAAGGTGGTCGAGTAATCCGTCTTCCGAGATTGAATAAAGTGGTTTCGAGAAAAACGCGTTTAAAGTTGTACGAGCAACTCAGCGCGCGTTCCAAGGCGCTGCGACCAAATCGGTAATTGAACCTTTAAATAAAAAAAATTGCTACAGGACCAATTGCATATTGTTTTTATGACACCAAAGTATTTTTAGGAAAGAAAACGTCTTTCCAAAATCCTAGAGTGGTGTTATCCCTTGACACTAATGAGGGTTAGGTACATCATCTGTGATCTGGCTTAGATCGCACCCATGTTTAGCGTATATCTATATACATATAGGTGCCGGAGCACCCCAGCGCCATCATTTCTTCTTCCCGTTTTGGGGACGAGTTGAAAGGCCTCGCTGAACCTCCTGGTATTTAGGCTCCATGGTTCGTTGTTTGGCCAGTCTTCTGCTGGTGCTGGAAGTGCGCGCGCATCATCCTGTAGCGCCATCTGCGGCCTACTTTTTCCCATATCTCGCTCGCGCGCCACTCGTTTCTCCACACTTCCCTACCTAGGAAGTCTCGTCGGTCGGCCGATAGGAACCGATTTACTTTGATTGCAGAGTGACAGAGAAAGAGGGAGAGAGAGAGAGAGACTTCCGGTGATTGGGAATTATCGGAAGCGTCGAATTTAAATTTGTATGATATAAATCGGTAGCTGTGGAGGTCGAGGGATACAGATTTTTCGATAGAATATTATCGTATCTAGTGATCATTTGCGGTCTGCGTTTTTTGAGAATCAGTGGAAATTATTCGATTTTTTGTTGACACGATTATGATCACAGAAAAAATACGCGATTTCGAATTTGGTGACGTGCGAGGGAGAAATGAGAATCTGGCTTGCGCCGATTTTTGCTTGCGCAAACAACTTTGAAGATGTTCGAAAATATTCGAATGGCGGTGCCGACCATTTTATTCGATTATTATTTTTTTTCTACCATCATTATTTTTCTACTATTATTATTTTTCTACTACTATTATTATTTTCCTACTACTATTATGGTTTCCACTGTTATCATTTTTCTACTATTATTATTATTGTATCCTACTATTATCCAGGGGGATCCAAGACGGGCGTGGAAGGTTGTAAGGCGAACCTACTACTATTATTATTATTATTGTCATCAAAACTTTATACAAGTCTGCATCTAGCCGGCAGCTATGAGAATCCTACGGACAATCCTACCCAAACAAACTTTTTACAGATCGGTCTTAGTACCTAATCGCTTTCGTCGCTCGCTTATCCTCTCGTTAAGGAATCATCACAGTGTAAAATTATTTAAAAAAATCGATTTTTTTGCATTATTCGATTGTCTACACGGTTATAAACGTTGCGTCCAATTTTTAGATCGAAATTCGAATTATTTCGGTCGCTAACAACCTTTCTTAGAAAAAGTTAATCAAGTCCTCATCAAACCCTGTAATAGCAGCAGAAATGCTTGAGTTTTCGAAAAATCGTCGAGCAGTATTCCCATCATTCGAGCTACCGAAAATAGGCTTTGGTTGATCTACTATTAGACTCAATTCGATACGGAAAGCCTTCCGTATATTTTTTTCGGATTCTTATTTGTTCCTTTTCTTTATCACTACGCGCTTGCCACTTTTTAATTTCAAGCTTATATGCTACATGCAAACAACATTCGAAAAAGCGGATCCATGCATGCAAAGTTGATCATCCAAACTGTAAATGATCTTCAGATACTTCCTTTTCTAGAATTGCATCGATATTGTTAAAGTCTTTTGACGTTGCTTTGCATAAATAGCATCGTTGAGTAGACGTATTGTGCGTGATAGCATTGTAAAAATTTAGCGTCTACCATGGTGACAGCAAGTCGGAAAGAAACTCTTATTTATTTTCCATCTATGATCTTTTCGAAAGGGACAAGATTGTTCTCTTGCTGTTTAATATAATCCATTTCTTCACGAGTGGCTTCAGGACTCTCGTGAAAAAATTGGATCCTAATAGGTCTACAAAAGCGAGGGAATGACGGCCTCGAATTTTTCCATGCAACAAGTCTAGCGTTTGTTTCTTGGTCATCTGATACAAGCTGCAGTGGAACAATAGAGGTAAAAAAAATATTAGCATCGGACTTGCTTCCATCATCATTGGTGAACTTTTGCTTGTACGTACTTTGGCCAGGAGGGCCATCGCAGCCCCACTTACAAATTAAATTCCAGTTGCTAACATTTCTACGAGAGAAACTTTTGACAACATCCATTTGTGTTAATAATATTCTATCAGCCGTGTGATTCAGCAAACTCTGCAATTTTACCTTAGTACTACATTCATTGACAGAAGTATCTGACTTAGGCGGATAACATTTGAGCTTGGATTGATATGGCAATTTATACGGCGGAAATAAATTACAGCTGTTCTCTTTACTTCTATTACAAAGCCCCTGATATAGTGATTTCGATAATTTTAGTTCCACTATGAGCGACAGAGCAGCATCAGCAGATAAAGTCGTTTCTTGAATCGCATCTATGCACTCCTTATACTTCTTAGCTTTAGATGGGCTCCCCAATCCCTCATCACGGACAATTTTCGCAGCATCTGATTTCCCAGATGGAGGAAGGCTTATTTTAGTTGCATACGTCAATTCTTTCATACGATGTCTTGCGCGTAATTCTTCAGCCGTCCTTCGCTTTGTCCGGTCACTAGACTTTGCAAATTCTGAAGAAGGCCGACCCAAATTATGGGATTTTTCTGAAGATTGCTTAGTTTCTTCGAAAGAAACAAACACGCTTAACCATTCAGAATATTTTTGCAGAAATGTGCCTTGAATTCTTGATGCTTGCTGCCACTTTTTATGCAAGTCATGCAACAACTTGCGGAGGACAGGTTTTGCATTGTCTGATAGAGCAAAGGGGCGTTGCAATTTAGCAGACATGACATTTTTTATCACTGCATATGTTTCAGTCCCTTTGTCATTCAAATAACCTTTCAATATCGAAAAATTTCCTCTCTTGTCAGGCCACATGCTTCACGTTCATCAGCGACAGATTCTAAAATTGGAAAATATAATATCTATATAAATGAATAATTCCATATTCAACCTCGTTACTATTATTAATTTCAAAATATTTGAAAAGAAAAAGAGGATGTTTATAAAAGTGAATTGCGTATCATAGAACTCAATACAATGAAGACCGCAGACAACTTCAAGAAAAAGAGCAAAACATTCCGCGTCGTTAATGTAGGAAATTCAGAAAACTATGTTTTACATTGCAAGAGTCTTGCACCAATGACACAATGGAAGCTAGAGGCAGCAAGTTTTTATTTTTTTTCATTCAACAATAGTTCCATCTTCAACATGCGATCGGTCAAGTCGCAGAACTCTATAGAACTTATAAACTTCTCTCTATGTGTTTAAAATTTCCCGTTGTTTCGTTCATTTTCGTACGAATGATACGTTTATTGTTATCGCATAAACCATTATTATTAATTTTATATTACATAGGGGGAAGTCCCCTAGTGGCGGACACCTAAGCTTTTCGGACAATAAAAAAAACTGCTTCGAGAAATGTAAATTTTTTAAAAAATATTTACGTCAACAAAGTTTAAAACCAAAGTAAATTAATAAAAATGCAACCTCTGCATAAATGAAATTAAAAACTTTATTCAAACTTTGGTACAAAAAATTGCCGTCACTGCAAGTGGCACCTAGTACCGGACAGATTTAACTTCGAGCCCCCAGTGCCGGACATCTTCAGAACATTGTGCATCAATCGCATATGTAAGTTTTCGAATATTTAGGGATGTCTGCAAATTATTCATAAACCTATCCACGGCAGCTGGCGCACTGCATCCAGGCTTTTTCGTGGTCCTCCAGGTAAGTAGTTTTTATATTCGATACTTGAGTTGACGGTTGCTTTTTCTTCGCTTTAGCTCCACCTTTTCCTTTGGCCTTTATACCTTTGGTTTTTTTTCCATTTCTTCTATCGCGGTTTTAAACTTCTTTCCAATTCCTTTCTGTTTGTCCTTAACGTTCTTTTTATTCTCTTTTTTTCGACAACAATTTTGCACGGTGATGAAGTCAGAATTTCACTTCTTTCGGTTTTTCTCTTTCTAGCAACTGATCGTTTTTTGCAGCATCTGGCAATAGCGATAAATTATGGAGAATCTGCATAACACCTGGAGCAAAGCTAGTCCACGGTTTAATAACGATGTTTTGTCATGTAGAGTGCTTTTCGGAACGTCGTAGCGCAGCGACCCTTCTCTCAAACTCAGTTAGCAATTTCTTTTGGTCCATTGTCCTACCTTTTTCTTCTCTTTCATTTCGCTTTTGCTGCGTTCAACAACGTACACCAGTTATAATGAAAAGTATAAATGCTTACGAGAAAAAAAACAGCAAGTTTACTGTCCGGCGTTGAGGGACCACTTTGTGTCCGGTGCCAGGGGACAGAGAATCCCCAAAATGATGCGTTTTATACCAAAACCCCTTGGGAATCCAAGAAAAACTTTAACAAACTACGAATATTTATGGAACACGACGTATAATAACCATTCACATAAACACTTAAACCCAGAAACTTAGCAGTAACACTCACCTCGATCTTACCCGACGCAGTCTATTTCTGCCAAACGCAGCAATCAATCGCTCCCACTTTGGCCTCGTGCGTTAATGGAAAACCGGGTCCTGCGATTGTGTATCGTTACGCTCCCTCACACCGCTTTCATGAGTTTTTTACGCGAACGCGCTGCGACATTATCGTGATAGCACGAGTGTCCGGCATTAGGTGCCGTCCGGCATTACGGGACTTCCCCCTAATGATTTTCTACTACTTGCAGCTGCTGATTCCATTTAAGAAATTGAAATCGATTGATTTTTAGAGATTTGGCGTCCTCTTTAATGTAGAATTGAAATATTTGCTTACTGCACGACGCGTCTAGTTCGATTGACAGTCCTCTTTCAACTGTCCCATAGCAGCAGGTATAAGGGAGAGGGCACGCTGAAGCCTGGAATTCGACCTTCGGACCCTTACCTAACCTAACTCACGACTACAAATTACCGGAACGTAAACTCTATTTTTCGACTTTTGGCCAGCTTTTTGGGATTTGGCCCCACTGTGCGTCATCGCACGTTTAATAAAATCCTATTCATAATATTTGTCCATTTTCTTTTTCAGAGGTACGAGGCTCGTTTCGTGACGCAAAAATCACAGAGGTTGAAAATCGTATCACAGAATGGCTTCGCCGTGGGGACGACCGGCTAAAGGCTGGGAAACTCGCGGCCGACAGAAGGTGTCTCCGTAACGATGATGAAAATGCATGACTGTATTTTTTAATAATATTAAATTATATATATTTCACTTTTAATGGATCAGCTAATATTTCATTTACGACCCACTTTAAAACCGATATAACACTATCTTTTTATCAAAATCAATTTACTAATAGTGTAGAATATTTAATATAGCTCAATATTACCTATTTTTGGTTATTACATGGTAAACATGGTTAATAAAAGTTTATATTGGAATACGTGTTTACGTATTTATAAATACGCGTTCAAATAGAAACATTTATTAACGATGTTCACCATGTAATCACTAAAAATAGGTAATACTGGGCTATATTACATATCCGAGGCTATTAATAAGTTGATTCTGATAAAGAAATGAAAAAAAATATATATATCTATATACATCCAATACATAGATATCCATTTGATAGCACTTTTTAATGCCGTTTGGATGTCGTTTTGTCAACTTTAAGATGCCCGTGGCATCTTGGCATTTCCATGCCTATAAGAGGATATCTTTCGGTATGTTGATTTGATAACTTTACGCTAACGTAAAGTTATCAAATCGATTTTTCGTCGACTTGATTCGACGACTTTTTTCGTCGTCGACTTGATTTTTCGACGACTTTTTTCGTCGTCGACTTGATTTTTCGACGACTTTTTTCGTCGTCCCTTCCGACGACCGAAAAAAGTTAACCTCTGGTTGTCAATTTGTTAACCATTAAAAGTTGTTGTATAGTTGACTAATTGGATACAAATAAGTTATCCGCGAAGCGGTCATTAGTGATACTATTTGTAATCCAGAGTGGCATCTTTTTGGACAACCAAAAAGTTATCCATATGCGTTTCGGGATATCTTTCGCATACCATATAGATAACATTTTGCTATCTGGGCTGCGGCACGCAGTATAAGTGACGCAAATTTGAATTTCGAAAGAATAAAAAAAAAATCTATCAATTTACACGAGTATAGCTGAAGAAATACGTAGGAGATTTTGACAATATGAATTTTGGTACAATTGACAAGTATTTGAAGTAAAAACTCAATTTTCGACAGAAAAAAGAAAAGAAAGAAAACAATGGAAATTGTTGGAGTCATGCTGCATGCCGTTTTGAAGAAGTGTGTTACGAGAAAAACAGCCGACGTCTCGCACACGGGCCTGTCGACCTTTGTTTTAGATCTACCAAACTCCCCCCCCCCCCCCCCCCCCCACATCCTAGCTGGTTCAGAGTATCTCTTTAGCCAATTTTTAAAAAATCCATTATTTTAAATTCCCCAGTGTTGTTACCCCTTAATTATCTTACTTTTCGTCCGCATATCTACTCGGTTTCTATGCGTAATTATATTAACAATAAGTTTGTTACTACAAGATGTTTTTCTTTACCGTACGAGTATCAGGTACTTTACTACCTTATAAACAACTTCTATGTTGCAGTACGAGGACTCATAAAATACGTACTGCAAGAGGCGCCATTTCGAAAGAGGTGCATGAGTTGGCTGCAAAATAAGTTTTGGAAAAAAAACCGAATATACAGTTCGTGAATACGATATTTGCCACTTCACTCTTTTCAAATGCACGAAGAAACTCAAAAAAGGTGTTCCGGCGGAGACCAAAGAAGTTGAAAATGTGATTGATGTGCCTAAATAATTGATACTTAACTTAAATAAATTAGTTACAAAAATATTTATTAGGTTAATCTAATTGAAAACGAGATTTGTTTAATGCTGGTAAAACATGCCTCTCCTGTTAAAACCTGCCCCAGCCATGTTACAACTAGCCCCGAAACCGCGGTTAAAAGTAGCACCGGACTATTAAAAAAAGCGGCGCTATTTACATTAGGTAGATGTTTTTTTATAAATTGTAGCCAGATAAATTTCCTTTTAATATGGGATAATACCTATTTTTATTCAATCGCCCGTTTCAGAGATAGGAGCTCTCAACTAAAACTTGTTACGTTTGATCCCTATTATGCCTAATACGTCTCCCCTATTAATCGCGTGAAATTCTGACCTGATCATCGAATTTTTTTGTTGAAAATCGACCTATTTGCTGTGTCAAGAGTGGCGTGGTTTCGAACGGAACCCGCTGTTCTTGTTATGTTTTGAACTTCTACCAGTTCGGACTAATCTATGCAAATGCAGACTTCAAATTCCATTCGTATATTTACGTGGAAAAAGGTGATTATTCCCGGCACGATAGCGATAACATGAGTTAGATAAGGTCTCTAAAGATTAAATTCCACTGCAAAAATGTTCTGCAGTGCAACATTGGAAAAATATTTACCTGCTCGGTTTCGCCACTTCTAGTTCTGCCTAGAACATACTATTATTATTATTCTATTACTATTATTACCATATGTATTTTTATTATAATTATCATCATCATTTTATACAAGTCTCTGCACCTAGCCGGAAACTATGAGAATCCTACGGATGTATGTCAAGCAGGATTCTATTACAAACTTTTTACAGATTGGTCTTACATAAGTCTTAACTAACTAAATCGCTTTCATCGCTGTTGTTGGCGTGCACGAAATTTCCAGAATCGTCGGTACTCAAAAAAGTCTCACGGTGTGGCAGGTCTCGAGGATAACTGCTTTCTGCCTTCATTTCCTCATCGTCTGAGTTGGGAGTCCGACCTTGTGCGGGGCGTCGCTGAGTTGCTTCCGTATCATTCCGAAATGATGACGATAAGACTCTATTCTGACAATAGTCACCCTCCACAGGCGATTTATTACCATCGCAAGTTTCGAGTATTTCGCGATCATCTCTCGGATGGTCTTCCCCACGTTGTTCATGTTTAGTATTGTAATGGCAATTATGGTTATTGTCTCCGCGTGCTTGTCGATTAGCTTTATATCCGGTCTATTTGCAGTGATCGTTTTGTCCGTTGAGATGGCTCGGTCGTAATGCATCTTGTGTGCGTCGTTTCCAGGACTGCCTGTGGCGTGTACTTGTAGGACGGCTGCGAGTCGGTAGTTAGCTGACGATTACCGGCCAGTCGTTGATGAATGATGTTGCCTACCATGTTGTGTCTGTGTATATACTGTCTTTGACAGAGGTGCCGGCATCCTGACATGCAGAGATGACATCGCCTGCACTTATCGTCCTGCATTAGCGAGGTTTTGATGATATACCGATATGATGATCATATGATATCGCTGTTATTATTATTATCATTATTTTGTATAGTAATATAGGGAAGTGTTACCTAATAACCTCAAAACGTGTTAATGCGTACATATCAGACATTGCCGATGAATGCAGCATGCTCTCCCAATATGCCGATGATGCAAGTATAATATTCAAATCAAGAAACGCGAAACATTCGAAAACTGAAGCCGAAACTACGACACGCATCTTCATTCATTATTATGACAGATGAGGACTGTAGTGCAATGCCGATAAAACATAGGCAATGATTGTGCGGAATAAGGGAGACTTTGTCCTTGAAATTTTCAAAAAATCAATTTGAGCTTAACATGAGCAGCTAGAAGAAGAGGAGGGATGCCGCTATGGACCAGGCATTGCCCATTAGCGGCAATTATAAACACATTTGTGTAAACACATTACAAAACTTTAAACGCGTTTTTCTCGAAAACACGTTTTTAAAAATGGCTGACATTCTCCTGACCGCTGTAATTAGCATATCGACCTGAAATTTGGAGAGCATACTCAGAAAATATGTCTTCACGGAATGACGTATCGTTTTTTCGATAGATACATTTTTGCATTTATTATTTATCTTTTTATGCGAACAAAAAACGCGAAAATTCGATTTTTTTTTTAATTTCCGCCATTTTCCGAAATTTGTACTAAACGAAAATCCATCCGTCATTCCATGACCAAATGGTCACAGATTGATAATATGCTTTGAATTTGTGTTTCACATCAACAAAGAGGGGGCAGTGATGTCAGCCGTTTACCTCCCGCGATTTGAGGACCGGTTTTCGCGGAGCTGCAACGGCCGCCATTTTGGGTTTTTTTTCAAAAATTTTTTTTTTAACGTTCTGTATATGATGAATAAAAACAAGAAAAAAACCACACTCAAAAAGCTTTACTCGTTTCCTTTAAAAAAAATAAAATGTAAACACCTGAAATATGACACTCCAAGGACAAAGTCTCCGATAAACGACGACAACGGACGACCAGAATCGGCAATGACCATATCCCGTTGGGCAACAGTATCCGATATCTACGCATAAACGTGCGCTGTACTTTGAATCTGGCACGCCATACCGGATCCATAATAAACAAATCACGCAAGACAACACATATGCTGCCTGGAATTTTGGGCTGGAACAGTAAAATAAATGGAAATATAAAATACAAACTCATTAGAGCTTGCACTCTACCTATACTAGACTATGGATTATGCTGCTTACTCCCATTGTATAGTGACAATAACCTAAACAAATTATAAAATTTTTATTTTTAGTATTTTTTATCCCATAAAAAATACTAAAAATAGCCGGTCATTAACCCGTGCGGAAAATTGACAGGGCATCCCTCATAAAAATAAGGGCCTTTAAGGGCTTATTTGAGGCTTTCCTTATCAGGGAAGCCTCAAATAAGCCCTTAAAGGCCCTTATATGGCAATCCCGACAGGGATTGCCACAATAGGGCCAGGTTTGGGCATTATAGGAAACGGACCAGTATACATAGCTTGGACTAAATCGTTTGTGGTATTTTAATTACTACACTCAATTATTCGATAATAGGTAAAAAATAGGATAAAAACGTGAGGGCATTAAAAATTATTGTATATTACATTTACGAATCCTTAAAAAAATTACATATTATTCTTATTGCCTTATTCACTCATGGAGTGATGCCAGCGCGTATGTTTGAACAATCCCATTCGGTTTTTTTGAAATATTTTTATAGTGACTATTTTTCGCCGAATACTTTCCATATAAAAAATTATTTCTTCCGAAGATTTTGATGATATTTTCCACTTGTGAACGTTACCCGATTGTGTAGGATAAGTCAATAGATCGGTTTTCGTTTTCCAGATATTACCTTCCAACAAAAAAGATTCTAGACATTGATTGGGTGCGAATATTTTTCTAATTTCTACTATAGGGACAGCATGCGTAGCTATGAGTAGGTACTAGGTTCAATACCCAGATAGGTGAAATATTTTCTTCGAAAAAAATCATTCCGAAAGGCCAAGGCATGACGAATTACGATACAAAATCGTTGTGGTAAACTCTGAATTAAGTGCTTAATTTCATTTTGGATTTATGAAATATTTTATGCACATAGTACACTTAGATTTACAGTGTACATTGTGAGCAAATAAAGATTTATTTGAATCGAATCTTTATTTATTTGATTTGAATATCTTTGATATTTAAAAAGAATAACTGAAACGAATAAAAAAATATCTTTGAAACAAATAAGATCGTAGTAGGCCGTGAGACAAGGAAAAAACTTATCTCATTTAAATAGATCCGATTTGCATTGAAAAAAAAAATTGGCACTGTACGTGACCTTATATAAACGGACAAATATACGCAGAAACACATCCATTTACACACACGTGAGCATATCCATTGACAGGGATAACTTATGGGCACACCATGCTTTACATGAGGTGTCGATCAGGCATCCTTGAAGGCCCTCATTATTCTGCCTTTAATGGCCCTCAGTAGCAAAGTGTGACCGGCCACTAAGGGCCCATGTGAGGCTATCCGATTAGGGCTCTATTAAAGTTACGGAAATTCTACATGGGCCCGACCAAAGCCCTAGTTCAATTTCCGCACGGGAAGAAGCTTTCCAACGGAAGCACTACATGAAATGCTGAACGAGGTGAGCTTTGGTGGCAGGATCCGATTCAGGACGCTTTCAGATTGGCTGACTGTCCTGAAAGAGCAGTTATAAGCCGTATCAAGCCGTAATCAGGTTGCCTGATCTGGCGTTTACAATGTTGCCTGATAAGATCAATATAATACTTTCTTAGGTAGCCAGCACACATACATGTTCGTACATTGTGTGTAATTGTAGGGGAGACCGGGGCAAAATGGTATAGCGGGGCATAATGGGACCGGGGCAAAATGGGACCGGGGCAAAACGGCTTTGGGGCAAAATGGAATAGTGAAAATCAACACTGCTGGAAAATACGTCATTGGGGCAAAACGGGACTGGGGCGAAATGGGCCCGGAGAAAATCAGGCTCCTCAGAAAGAGGCGGTTGGGGCAAAGCGGGATCGGGGCAAAATGGGACAGTGGAATAATTCGATGCAGAGGCGAAAGAAATGCAGGGGTAAAAAACGAGGGGTAATAAATGAGTGAAAACAGGTTTTATTGAATGTTACACGATATTTGGGTCACACTCTACTTACGATACTATAATTTAACGGTGGCAATGTTTAATTTTTATTGCTTGTTTAACTAAGCTAATTTTTATCGGCACAATTGTCGCAAACGGACTCGATTAAGTTATCGTCAGCATGGGCACATGAATAGTGGGCCCATTTGTTATTAAAGTTTGTTGAACAATTACTTTTGATTCTGCGGTCAGAACTGTACCAAACTTGACGTAAATTGTTATTTGAGCCTTCTTATTCGATTGGTACAATTTCTTTGTCGTTATTAATTATTTAAATAATCAAGTAATTTTTATAATCTGACGCGTGCAATTTATGGTGTTTTTTTTGTTTTTATCTTTCTTTGTTTTTTTTTTAAATTTATTTTTTGCCAACTGCACGTTACTGATACTAATTTTCAAGCCATTGATGAAAATCTAACTCTTGTCAATTTTTACGTAAATTGTTTTATGAAACTAGAACCGCCGGTCCCCATGAAATCGACGGATATGTGTCGACAAATATGTTGGTCAGTCCGTATTATCTGCGTATATGTGGACTGAAACGAACCACAAGCACCATTTATATTAGATTATGTTTCAACAGCTCTTTCATAGAGCCGAAGCATGGATTTTCCTGTCATCCCATTTTGCCCCAAATTCAGCGGGCTGCGACACTTCATTTTTGTGTGTCCCATTTTGCCCCTATCCCATTTTGCCCCAAATCAAGCACCAAGAAACTTCATTTTTTTGCTATCCCATTATGCCCCGATCCCATTATGCCCCAGTGCCGTTTTGCCCCGGTACCGTTTTGCCCCGCTATACCATTTTGCCCCGGTCTCCCCTATATACATAGTTTAGAATATATGTATACAAAGCCTAGAGGACATTTGTCAATTTATACTTTATTGAATATAGTTATGAAAAAGTTATAATTAGATTGATGAAAAAATAGTATACAGATAATTATAAATAATTCCCCGTTCAGAAGGACGGACCAGTTATAGACGAAAATGTACGCTCGTTCAAATTATTCTTCTCGTTTTGCATGCACACACGCCTTGTAAATTATTTCGTGGATTTCGGACATGACTTTGGTGAAAAACAAAATTTTATAATAAAGATAGAAGATGTATGCAGTATACATTTGGACTGCACGCATTAATAACGTGATAAACACATATATATTGAGAGGTTATACATGCCTTATTCCCACGGCGATGATACATTTGGAACTGTGTTTTGAGGTTTAAAAATACAACGCAATCTTCTTACACGCATCGAAGTTGCATAACGTTTTTTTTTTTTTTTCGTCACAGTCCACAACGCCTTTTTTAAGTAACATGCAAAGACGTCAACACTTGAAACATTGAAAGATAATTTGCTGCCGAACAAAAAATGTTCGGCAGGTATAAGGCAAGTCTCGATCAGGGGCGGTTTATGAAAACTGGTGCCCTAGGTTTGACGAAATTAGCGCCCCCTTTATGCATCAACACATAAGGGATTTTTTACCCCCCCCCCCCCCTCCCCCTATCATCTTATCATTCCTATCGTCATAATCCAAGTATCGTTACCGTCGTCCAACGACCAGATCCGGGGGGCCTGTTCGGACCCCCCCCCCCCCCCCATTTAAAAATGACGTAATTCATGGACGGCCCCCAAGATCGATATAGGTTGAAGAGAGAAGAGGGCGCGCGTACTTGCGGATCTTGCCGACGCGTAGCACCGCCGTTTGCCGCGGCGCCCTAAGCCCGGGCCTACCCGCGTAGAAATTTTGTAGGGTTAGCCTGATCAGGTTCAGGCCCCGATCGGGGTGTGATACGGGTAACACCTATTACGGACATCCTAATCCGGCCCCGACCGGGCCGAAAGTGTTTAGGCCGGAAATCATGCAATACTAAAATGGCCCAACTAAGGCCGTCTCGGTTAAGATCCTACTAAGGCTTTCCATGATAGGGCCTTACTGAGGCTTCCCCTGATAAGATCCTACTAAGGCTTTCCCTGATAACGCCATAATTAGGTTTGCCCTATAACTACCTCAGCTGTCGATAGATGCACATAACCCCTTATTTCCCACATGGAAACTTCGATCGACAGCATCGTAGCTTCGGAGTTTCGATGTATTCCTGAATTCCATAAAAACGGTGTTATGGACTGTCACGAGATAAAACGTTATGCATCTCGGATGCGTGTTAGAAGATTTCGGCAGGTTTGTAAGGCGGAGAGAGAAGAATTATATATATATATATAAGGTTATGTTTGAAAAATCTATATCATGTTATTCGATAAAACTCTCTAATTATCACAATGATATTAACTAATTGATATACTTTATGTGACGCAACAAATAATTATAGGAATTCATTTGGTCCCTTATGCCATATCTGCGAGACCTATATGTTACAAACACTCGGTAGCATAAGAGCAGCGTGCGTAGTTATAGGTAGGTATGTACTAGGTTTGATTCTATATATAGGCGAAATATTTTCTTCGAAAAAAATTATTTCAAAAGGCCAGAGCATGACGAATTATAATACAAAATCATTGTAGTAGAACTCTAAATTAAGTGTTTCATTTTATTTTGGATTTTTGAAATATTTTATGCATATATCATCCTTGGATTTACAGTGTATATTGTAAGCAAATAAAGATTTTTTCGAACCGAATCTTTATTTATTCAAAAAGAATAGGTGAAACAAATATGATTGTAGTAGGCCATGAGACAAGGAAAAAACCTATTTGATTAAAGAAGGTCCTATTCAAATTAAATGTTTTTGGCAGTGCAGAAACCCTATAGCGGTCTGACCAAGAAACCCGATCAGGCAACCGCATAAGGGCCTCCTTAGGCAACCAGTTCAGGCCCATATGTGGCATACCATTACATTTTCTAGCAGGGCCCTTTCAGGCTGCCTTATAAGCGCCCTACCTGGGCAGTCAGGCAACCTGCACGCGCCCTGCACCGAGCCCTACCAAATGTTCTACACGGGAGTGTATAATCCGCCTTTGCTCTCAATAGAGCCTACTTAGGCCAAGCCTTAGTAGGGCCATTTTAATATTGCCTGATCGGGCCGAAGTAGCCTATAGCCTAGAAACCGTGTTACGGTACACCCTATCTGTGCTGAATGTCCCCCGGATCAGAAGAACCGTAGTACGCGAGTCCGGAGGCACCCCGATCAGGCCAAAGTAAGGTGGCCTTCTTACTCTTGTCCTACGGTTCTATTGATCCGGTGGACACCCGGCACCGTTCAGGCGCGCCTTACTAGGGTATTCCTGACCGCAATATGATAGCGACTTGATAAGTTTTCAGGCTGCCGAATCAAAATTTCTACTCGAGCGGAATTGATAACGAGGTCCCAACACGACAAAACTCAGTGTTAAAGCAAAGATATTAGCACACACCTAGTTATCATAGCATCTGTAAATAAAGTTTCATCCCATACCTCCATCACTTACAAGGAACATCCCTCAGGTGTCCGCCTCCGATTTTGTTGAAACTCATATATGTGATAGAGCATCGAAAACTTTGAGACACGTATTTTTTTTTATCAGCGGAAAACGGATTTAAGGGGGGAAACCCCCCCTCAAAGAAAGGCGTGTCGAGGGGGATTTTGCAGTTTCACCCAGAAGCAATCCATCGATCTGAATGAAACAAAAACGAAAATTCTTCTAATGAAAAGCGATGAAAAATCCACTATGAAAATGTTAAGAAAAAATTAAATTAGGGGGTAAACCACCCCTCAATTTGCCTTTTTTCACCCTACACTTAAGAGGGTTGTATGCAAATTAATAAAACAGGTATCATTTTGAAGGGCAATTAAAATTAAAGTTGACGGGTTTTTGCGTTTTGGCGGCATAGCAAATTCAAGGGGGTAAACCACCCCTAACATAAATTTATTTATCATGGTCGTTTTTTTCTGTGTTTAAAGTATATCCGCTGATTTTAAATATTTCTATAAGCTACAATTTAATGTTTTATCATATTTCAAAATTATTACATTCGTCTTAAGGGGTAACTACCCCTCTGACGAGAAACATCATTGAAGTATCCGCTTTTGATTTCGTTGAAACTCATATATGTGGTAAAGCGTTGCAAACTATTAAACATGTCTTTTTTTGTATCGGCAGAAAAACGGTGTTAGGGGATGAAACCACCCCTCAAAGTTTCTCCCACAAGCAGTCCACCGATCTGAATGAAACAAAATCGAAAATTTCTCTAATATTAAGCGATGAAAAATCCACTACAAGAGTGTTGATTAGGAATATAATTAAGGGGTAAACCACCGCTCCATTTGCCGTTTTTCACCCCACGCTTAAGAGGGTTATATGAAAATTAATAAAACGGGTATCATTTTGAAGGGGAATCAAAATTCAAGTTGACGCGTTTTTGCGTTTCAGCGAGACAGCAAATTTAAGAGGGTAACCACCCTTAACATAAATTTGTTCATCACCGTCGTGTTTTCTGTGTTCAACATGTATCCGCGGATTCAAAATATTCTCCCGCGTTTTTAAATTATTACGTTTTTAAATTTTTACATTTTAAGGATAAACTAATTTTAAGGATAAACCCCCTCTAATTGCTTTTCTTTTGAAGTTTCGCGAAAGGTTTCACGAATTTCGTTAAAACTGTTTTCACTCCATCGGTAATATCAATTTTATGTTTGTGTGTGCAGGCATATTCGTTTTGAGCTTTAGGAGCGGTACTTTGGGAGTGGGGACGTGGGGCTACCCCTTACTCATAAGACTCATATTTTCTTGTCGAAACGCTTCCGATTTAAATATGCACGTCCATTAAGCATCTCCGTAGGAATAAACATACATTTATACTATATCATTAATGATAATAATTTCCAGAATAAGTTATAAGGCTCACTTCGTATATTTCGGAACGATGATGCGCCTGGATCAAGCGATAATTTAGCCAGCGACGTAGTTTTGTGGAGGAATGTATATTTTTATTATTTTACCGTTTATTTAATAAAACATATTAATGAAACTGAGGGTTTTACAGTAGGTTAACGAACATGTTTTTAATATATTTTTGACATATTTGATTTGGGAATCATATCAGCTGATTTAATTAATAAGACTTGTGAAAAGTATCGCAGTCATATGCCGTCAAATCATTTTCTTCTGATATATACTTTTTTTTCTCGTCTATCAACTATCAACCATCATCAATCATGGCTCATAATTCCTGCAATAATGATAAACGTCAAAAAAATGCTTTAAACAGAACGACTTTTTGCACCATGCACATCTGATCATGGCCAAATTATTGCAACCGGATATTTCACAATGTGTGTTCGATTCACCAAAACCAAAGGTAACAGGATTTTCAAAATCTTCTGGTTTTTAAAATGAATGGAAATGAACAGATTTTTGTTAGGGGTGGTTTACCCCCTTAAATTTGCTGTCCCGCTGAAACGCAACAACGCGTCAACTTGAATTTTGATTCCCCTTCAAAATGATACCTGTTTTATTAATTTCCATACAACCCTCTTAAGCGTGGGGTGAAAAACGGCAAATGGAGCGGTGGTTTACCCCTTAATTATATTCCTAATCAACACTCTTGTAGTGGATTTTTCATCGCTTAATATTAGAGGAATTTTGGATTTTGTTTCATTCAGATCGGTGGACTGCTTGTGGGAGAAACTTTGAGGGGTGGTTTCATCCCCTAACACCGTTTTTCTGCCGATACAAAAAAAGACATGTTTAATAGTTTGCAATGCTTTACCACATATATGAGTTTCAACGAAATCAAAAGCGGATACTTCAATGATGTTTCTCGTCAGAGGGGTAGTTACCCCTTAAGACGAATGTAATAATTTTGAAATATGATAAAACATTAAATTGTAGCTTATAGAAATATTTAAAATCAGCGAATATACTTTAAACACAGAAAAAACGACCATGATAAATAAATTTATGTTAGGGGTCGTTTACCTCCTTAAATTTGCTATGCCGCCAAAACGCAAAAACCCGTCAACTTTAATTTTAATTGCCCTTCAAAATGGTACCTGTTTTATTAATTTGCATACAACCCTCTTAAGTGTGGGGTGAAAAAAGGCAAATTGAGGGGTGGTTTACCCCCTAATTTAATTTTTTCTTAACACTTTCATAGTGGTTTTTTCATCGCTTTTCATTAGAAGAATTTTCGTTTTGGTTTCATTCAGATCGGTGAATTGCATCTGGGTGAAACTGCAAAATCACCCCTCGACACGCCTTTCTTTGACGGGCGGTTACCCCCCTTAAATCCGTTTTTCCGCCGATAAAAAAAAACGTGTCTCAAAGTTTTCGATGCTCTATCACATATATGAGTTTCAACAGAATCGGAGGCGGACACCTGAGGGATGTTCCTTGTTAGAGTCACGAAACATCAAACTATAAAAACCACGTACTAGTCAGAAACGGCAAACAATGTAAGCCAACCACAGTCGTGAGGTAAATATATGATAATTAATCACTTAGGACCCTATCGCACATGTTCGACCAATGAAAAACATAGCGGCAGACTGTATACACTTATACACAACCGAAGAATAAAAAAGAACAAATAATGATCAAATCAAAAGGTATAGTAGAGAAATTTTGATTGAAAACTGGAGACTTTAGAAAAGAGCGTTTTGAGCATTAACGTGACGCAAAATACATTGTCGGCATCTCTTACTCATTACAGCTTACTTCCATTACACTTACAGCATTACTGCTAACATTCATTGGCGAAACGCGTGACTCTCCTCGAATGGCACTGTGCACACGTTTTATGCAAACTACACAGATGGCCCATCACGACCCACCGCGCAATGGCTATCGATGGCTGCGATTCGAAAATTCATTTTACTATACAGAACCCTGGGAAATTTTGAACTAATTCCAACAGTACCAAAAACGCATTGTCGATTTTTTTGTAGATGCAGTCTTCTTCCATATGACGGCAGTATACACGATGGCCCATCGTCATTGGCCATTGCCATGGGCCATGGTGTAGAGCTAGCTTTTTACATTACGTCGGAACTTGTTGGTAATGAACGCTGCGCAGGTGGCGACTCTGTCGGGCGCAAGCCGTTTCCGCAGTTTCAGTGCTGCGTAAACGATAATATATCTGCGCCTATATCGTTCGCGCGGATATTCAACGTAAAGGAGTGTAAGTCGCGCAGTCGTTTTACCCTATTGCATTAGTGGAGCGGAAGTGGCTTGAAGGAGTGCGCAGTGTCCATGGTAGACGGTTTTTATGGGTTTATCCGGTACAGCAGAGCCCTCACAATTGGTTGCGGCTCGTACAGTGAGACACTTGTCGCATTAGAACTCGATGATTCACCAAGTTCCGATGGATATCAGCGCAATGTTTCCATGCACTTTTTCAGTGATCACCAGCTCCCGAGGTGCTACTGGAGCACTTTATGAAAAATAAGTTAATTACGAAAAGTTTAAAGAAAATTGCAAGGAATCTTCACTCAGTACATAAATAATATTAAAAAATAAGTTGTTAAAAACAATTATTGAATAAAAATTTTTTTATGCAAATAAAACTATACAAATTCATAAATTTGAAAAAAAAATCATCTGCTTTCCCTTTGACGAGATTGTCCCTGTTTCCTATCGACCAACCTGATGACGTCGAAGTTGCATAAAAGATCAATCACTTTTTAATTGCAATTGAAAAATAGGCACGAATTTTTGCATTTTGCGTGAACCGAATTTGATCAAGCTTGTGTTCGATAAAATCGATGTAATATTCCAAAAACGAGAAAAGTGTCCTTTTTATAAACCAAAGTAAAAAGGAATAAATATAATCAATTAGGTCGGTTATCAAGACTTGTGCTTTTATGAACGGCACTGCTGAATCATTCGATCAGTCGGCCGATCTCGGTATATCGTAGAATTCATTCGTTCGAAGGAAAAGTAATCAATGGTTGCTCGTTGGTCATCGGATCATGTTTTTCGATACCTAATCAGAATCAAAACAAAACCGATAAGAGATACAATGTACGATTGTGGAATTTTCCCAACAATACAGGTGCATACAATTGAAATTTTGTCGTACGTAATAATAAAAGTTTACCGGACAATCTTTTTTTAAATAGACATGAGCTCAATTTAATCATTTTTTAAATTATCGTGGCGCGTTATTAAGATTTAATTTAATCATTGACTAATACTGGTAACCATATTAACTCAAAGGGCGATAATAATAATAATTACATTGCAATGTCGAAGAGAAACTATTACTAAATGTTAATATAATATAAATAAAAATAAATAGTAATATAAAAAAAGGCATTATTTACATTCTATGACAAACGTAGATTTTATAATCCAAAATATTTTTATTTATATTCACTTCTAATAATATTATTTTATTAATTCCAAATCCAAAAAAATATAGAAAAATATGTGTTCAAAAATCGTTATCTAGTGTACCAACCGTTCATGAATTGCGTCCATCCGGTAAGCTTTCGAAAATTCCCAACAGGTGGCGGCAACGTCTGGTTTGCCGAAGCAATTGCTCTCATCGTTCGTAAAAAAAGACTATTCTGTTTTACCGGCAGCGGTTTTAGAAATTCTCCGTACCGAAAATGATTTTCCATAAAACCGAAGGTGTGTACGATTTCTGCAGCTATACATTTTTTGATGTCTCCATCACTATCGTTGGAAGGAAAAATGCGAAAATAGAATGAATAAGGGATAGCCATTATGTGTGGGCGCGTGTGTGTGGGCGTAGGTGTATTATATGGGTGATTCTCTCGAAATGATCACAATGAGCTGGACAACGATATTAATAAACAAAAATATTTCATTTATTCATATAAAAATTGCAATTGACTTCAGTTCTAATCGATATAATACACTCATTACAAAAGTTGAGGCAACAGTAAAATTTCAAAATATTTTCATTTATTTTTGAATAGCTGTAACTTCGTGAAAAATGGTCGTATCGTAAAAAAAATGGGGTTTCATAGCTTGAAATATCTAGTTTACGAATCTCACCGGTGATTTTTTTAAGCAACACGCCCAGCGTGAATCTAAGAAATAGCGCGAAGCAAACATTTTCGAAATTTTTATTTTTTCAACATTATCCACAGGCTCAAAACATTTTTTTGTGCTCGCGAAATACTGGGATCATTTAGCCTGATTCTTTAGCTTCAAAACGGTAGCTTTTGGACCTCTGTACGACCATTTGTCGCCGAGATATCGGCGTTTAAAGAAAAAAGGAGCTTTTTCCGTAGATCATCAATCTCTCATGAACAAATGATCGTACAGCGAGCTAAAGGTGGGTTTGGTCAAGTGGAATAAATTCTCTAAAAGCACCTTTTGGTACTTTAGAGAATTTTTTTTAACCTTAATATTGATTTTAAAAAGTACGAAAAAATTACTATCTTTCCCGTTTTGGAAAATCCACGTCAACTTTGCAAATATTGCGAAAATTACTCATGTTTCTAGGTTTTCTTTTAGTTCAATACATGCCCAAAGATCCCCCACAATTTAAAATTGATCGGCTGAACCGTTATTTTTGACCGCAGCGTCAAAGTTTTATCAAAAATTAAAGGAACACTTTTATTGTTCCTTAAATGTCAATTAATGATGATTAAAATGGAAAAAAAATTCCGTTTTTTTTTCTCACAGTTTCGCAATAACTTTTCTTTAAAGCTTGGAAAAAGAAAAAAATTCAAAATTTTGAAGAAAAAAATTTATTTTCAGTTTCAAAAAAAAAATTCTAATTCTAATTCAGGAAAAAAAATGTTACATTATTTTTTTCACAATTTCTCGTAATCGATCTTTCGAATGCTGAAAAAAATTTTAACACGAAACAAACAGTGATTCCAAAACATTTTCTACAAATTTCAAAATGAATTCTTTTTTTTTAATTTTGGAAAAAAAATGTTTTTTTTTCAAAACGTTGAATTTTTTAATTTTTCCAAGATTCAAAGAACAGTTATTGCGAAACTGTGAGAAAAAATAGCGGATTTTTTGTTAAATTTTAATCATAATTAATTGACATTTAGGGAACAATAAAAGTGTTCCTTTAATTTTTGACAAAACTTTGACGATTCGGTAAAAAATAACGATTCTGCCGATCCATTTCAAATTGTGGGCGATCTTTGGGCATGTATTGAACTAAAAAAAACTAGAAACCTGAGTCATTTTCGCAATATTTGCAAAGTTGACATCGATTTTTCAAAACGAGAAAAAAGTCATTTTTTTGTACTTTTTCAAATCAATATTAAGGTTAAAAAAAATTCTCTAAGGTACCAAAAGGTGGTTTTAGAGAATTTGTTCCAGTTTACGAAACCCATCTTTAGCTCGCGGTAGGATCATTTGTTCATGAGACATTGATGATCTACGAAAAAGCTCCTTTTTTCTTTAATCGCCGATATTTCAGCGACAAATGGTCGTACAGAGGTCCAAAAACTGCCGTTTTGAAGCTGAAGAATCAGGCTAAATGACCGCAGTATTGATCAAGCTGAAACATTTATTTGAGCCGAAGAACGATTTTGAAAAAAAAAAAATTCCAAAATGTTTGCCTCTCGCTATTTCTTAGATTCACGCAGAGCATGTTGCTTGAAAAAAATTTACCGGTGATATCCGTAAACTAGAGATTTCAAGCTTTAAAACCCCATTTTTTTTACTATACGACCATTTTTCACGAAGTTACAGCTATTCAAAAATCAATGAAATTTTTTTGAAATTTTACGGTTCCCTTAATTTTTGTAATGAGTGTATAATTCCCTATATATAATATATATAATTCCCTATAATTTGTAATGAGTGTATAATTCCCTATGGATCCCACTGATTTTCAAGTTTTGAGAGATTTTTCATGATCGAAAGGTAATAGTAGGGCCAGAGGAATGATGCCAACATTTCCTATCAAATTTTTATTGGTTTATTAATATCTTCTCTTTTTTCTTTGAATATTGATCTCGCTCTTTTTGTTTAAACTTCTCTCTTCCTACAGGATCCTGTTTAAACCTTTCGTACCTCCGTTTTTCAGCTTCTCTATGTCGACTTCTTCTTGTTAGTTTCTATTTTTATGTAACCTCATGCATATTCAGACATGCGTAACCAAGACGGGGTCATTCCTCTGGCGCATCTATCATGCCTTTGGATCTCACATGTCAGGAGGAACCGAGAGGAATGGTGCCAGGGCAATGACGAATCTCAAAATTTCGAGATGAGTAAAAGTTTCTAAAAGTTCCACTTGAAGAGGTACAGAGTAACTTATTTTATTGAAAAATCAAACCGATAAGAATGACCAGAGAAATGACTCCCTCGCCTGCGACCCCACCTCATAACACACAAGGTCTGTAGAAAAAAAGCTACAAAGTGCTACGACCTAATCAGTCTCTGCGGAAAAGTAGATGTAGACGTCTGGCAAGCATGATCACCTGCGCCGGCCGTCACTGAATATATGAACTGATTTACAGCTCTCCAGAGGAATCATTGAGAAAAACGGTTACAAAATTTCGTTATTTATTGTGAGATATCTCTGCTTAATATTTTTTTCAATGAGAGATTAAATAAATATCCCGTAGTTTTAAGAAATGTTTTTTTCCTGATATGTCTGAATTTTTAGTACCGCTCCAGCTTGCTAGTGTTGTAAAGTCTGGATAGTTACACTCCAGAGGAATGATTTTCATAGTCAAAACACAGGAAAAAGTGTATACCGATGATTGTCCTGCCAAATCTGTTCTGTAGGAAGCTTTGGAAATATTTCAAACTATTATATTCCAAAAAAAAAATCTGTAAGGTTATCGAATGGCATCTATTAAAGAAGTCAGATTACGTGTAAAATAATACGTTTTATCGAAAAATTAAAATGTGAACTGTCATGTCATTTCAAAACACCCTATAATACACCCCATATGACATCTTTCATTGTGGCAACTTTCTATCAATGTCGAGACATTAATTATTCCCCCACGCATTGATTTTCTGCTTCCTGCAGTAGCCCAAAAAAGGAAAATGACGCTTACTGTGCGGTAGCAAGTATTATTTTTAATACTATCTGCACGGGAAACGTCAAAACATTTTTGTCATTTCCGGTACAAGGTCGTTTTCCGCCACGTCACAATAATGTGGCACCGCAAATACACCGATTTTTATCTACTGTCCGGTCACTAACCTACAATATCTCAGCGATACGTTCACTGAAAAAAATGAGAGTATCTTTGCAACGCGTAGACGCCAACTTTAAAAGTGTCGGAATATTTCCGCAAGTAGTATCCAGCTGAGAAAAGATTTTTTTATCTCCACTACGAGCTTTATTGGAACGTCAACGAAATAAAGAGTGGCCACTTCCAAAGAGAAGTCCGCATGTATGCATATTGCATACATGTAAAAATCGCTCTGGTGCTTTCGACTGTCCGGTGAACCCGACAATAGGCGTCATTCGTTCCAATCAGCACATCCTCATTGGGCATCAGAGAATCGCATTTGTATATATACATACGTATATTCGCGCGTACATACATACATATATACATTCATACATATATGGGAAAAAGGCGCTGTAAAGCCGTTATACGTATGTATATAGTTGGCAATCAGCGCATATCTGGCTATTTTGAGGACGGTCCTTACATTTTTTCTCACGCATCGTTGATTTTGGGTACAGGAAAATCCTCGAAATGACCTTTGTATAAATTTCCTTACATGTACCTGCAGGTAATTTTGGAGACGTCGGAAGTATTCACATAATATCAAGTATGAGGACCATTGGCTGTTGTGCGGGCGGTCCTCGAAATCGAGAGACTCCTAAATCACCTTTCCCTATATATATATATATATATATATATATATATATATATATATATATATATATAAAAATGGTTATGTGTATTTATATCCTGTCGCTGCCATGATTCTCATGACTATCGCATATGGTGGGACAATTCTTTTGCGAATTTGTCGTCATACGATATAGATATACACACGCAAGATCGTACAACTGAATGTTGCCCTATTTCGTATCATTCGCAATCTCGTGCATGGCACGCTGAATGCACGGGTCACAATCCAATAAAATTACTTTCCCGTGACTTTCAAATGTTTTGTATCATCGTGACGCAATGAAGAGCGATGATGATCGAAGTGAGATGGTCCAAATGCAAATGGCAGGAAACTTGAGGAAGCCGGACGATGTAGTTTGTAGATATCGATTTGGGGCGCAGAGGCTGTATACCGGGTGAGGCAACAACTGCTAGCAGTAGAAATATTTCCTAATCTGTCAAACTTAGGTGAAAACTGTTCCTACAAAAGTTGCATGGTTCAAGGGAAGTCATCGAGTAGTGGCTATGCGGTTCATCCAGATGGAGGCGCTGCGGAGATTTCAAGGTCACCACCATTTTGAAAAATGGGACGTCTATATTTTTTCAGAGTTTTATGAAAGAACTAAAAATCAGTTCACACGCCAAATTGTAAAATGACCGATGAAGATTTAGCATAAAAAATCGATAAATCATCCGAATAACCCTCAGCATAGACAATTGCCGCTTGCGTTGCATTTTTGTGACATTCACCGTAAATTAAGATCATATCAAGTTGCTTTGGATAAGGAAACATTTTACAGAACATTTAATTATGTGCAGGCAGTCCTCGTACTTACGGCATGTTAGTTTCTCGACATGTGCGACGTCAGTCGAAACAATTTTTTTCATACATTTCCACATAAAATGAACGATTTAGGTTTTACATCGACTTTTAATACAATTAATAAAACTGCTTTTTATATCATATAATCGTACTTCATTATAAATAATAAGAATGCATACATGAATTTTTATCCCAAGTTTGGTGATTATTCATTTTTTGTGTTATGTACTTAATTATTCCATATGGATGTAATTAGCATATTATTCAAGATTGAAAAAAATGCAAACAGCTGACGTAACTCGACACGACGTAACTCGAGGACTGCCTGTACTGACAGGCGGACATTCTGTTGTAGTACTTTTCATTGAAGAGAACACACGTTTTTATCAAAACCACAAATTTCTCACTGCTTTTCAAAACATGTCGATACAGTTCTTAGTTGCGAACAATGTAAACAAAGCCGTACGACTTACTCGGGTTTTCGCTTAGTAATAAACTATTGAAAGCTCAATTAGAGCCTGTTCGTTAATACAGCCTGACGTGATTAATAATACAATACAATCAATACGAATCAAATTGCAAGCGTGCATTGAAAGTGGTGGCCATCAGTTTGAGCGTTCTTAATAGGAGTAGGGGAAGTAGGGGCAAGATGAGAACGCTAAGGTCAAACAATACATATGAGTCAGTCAACCTTGATTATTCTTTTAAACTAATCAACATCTATTAATCTTTAAATGTTAAAAACAAGAAATCCAGTTTTTCTGACTGTTGACATAAAATATGTACTTTTAATAAAACCTTCATTCTTTCCATCTTTCGCACATAAAGATGATTTTATTCTCAAAACCCGCAACATGACAAGCCAATCGTCTAAGTTCTGTACTATTTAGTCCGAAAAATCTTGCTTCCACATCTTTTCAATAATGTATCAGTTTTTCTTCTTCCTCTGGTAGAAGCACCGGTTCAATAGGACCCAAAGGCTCTACTAGTTTCATTTCACACTTTCTTATAGCTTTAACACGTCTCTGTAACGTAAATAGTGGTACATTGTACAATGCGACTTCGCGATAGCCCATCTTTTTCTCTAACACGTTATTCACAGCCTTCTTCATATTGCCTATATTGCACTCTCCTCTATTGTTTTTTTCTTGTACGTTCTAACCATCTTTAAAATCGGAAACAAACGAGAAGGAACCTAAAAGGTGTCCGAAAATGACCTGACATTTAAAATTGCGCGCCATGTTTTTTGTGGTGAACATAAAGTACTAATTTTTGACAACTGGCATCAGGCAGTATTGAGGTTTAGTCATGGAGAATTACACGATCAAACAACGCATAGAAACTGTTATTTGCTGCATTATTACTGCATAGTTACCGCAGACGAAGTTTCATGGTCATGTCATCTTGCGCCGTGGCGATGTAAATTGGCCACCAAGATCGTTTGATTTGACGCCATTGTACTTCTTTCTTTGGGGTTTTCTGAAAGGAAAGGTGTATGCCAATGATCCACAGACCATTCCGGAGCTCAAGGAAGTAATTGGACGCACCATTAAGGGGCCAGTCCACTTTGGAGCTACGAAAAAAGGCTATTTTCGCGATTTTTTTTAGGGTTTTATAAAAGATATGAATATAAAAGTTGTTGGGCCTGATAAATAAAGTCTTGAAATGCATTAAAAAAATTTAATTCATTTTCATTAATTTTTAAGTACAAAAACTAGAGTTTAACGTAACGCCTCAAAAATAGGTGAGCTAGGTAGCTCTATGACAACTCGGCTAGGGCTTGTCTGAAACAAAAAAATTAAAGTCCATTAGATTCAGTATGACACCAGCTACAAAATGACCCTCGGATATAAAGTTTTATCAAAAAATAAAAAAAATGGCAGATGAAAAACGAAAAAAGTATTAAAAAACGCGTTTTCCGCAGTTTTTCGCAAAAAAAAGAGTAAAAATCAACATTTTCAAACCATCGAGGGTCATCTTGTTGCGAATCATGTTTACAATATGTGGTTCAAATTTCAAGAGAATCGGTTTATTAGTTTTAGAGATACGATATTTTCGATTTTTTTAAATTTTCAAAGTGGACTGGCCCCTTAATGAAATTAATCCGCAATTGCGCCAAAATCTTATTGAAAATTTCGTCAAAAGCGTGAACGTTTGCAAACAGGGACGTTGCGACCATTTATCGATTATTGTGTTCCACACATAACCATTAGTTTTGTACCTTATATTGATGCAAAAACGTTCGTACTTTTCAAATAAATAATACGTTTTATCAATAAATAAAAATGTCAGGTCATTTTGAGGCACTCTATATGTGGGTAGGTATTTATCCTAATAACAAAAAGAAAAAAAGTGCGGTATCAATACAAATCTAATGACACATTACACATCAAATTTGAGTTACTAGTTTCAAGTTATCGAGACATTAACATACCCACGTCCAACCGAACATAGCACTCCCTTTTGACAATGCCGTAGTCGCGTTAATACATCATATTTATTACTGAAATATTTTGATAAAGTGAAACTCGGTAAGCAAGTTGGCCATAACAATGGCAATGCGGGGTAAGTGAAGACATACTCATCTTACCCGGCTAGTTTGTATTAATCTTGCGTCAATATATGGTTAACGATTCAACAAAAAGTCGCGCAATAACCTTGAAAATTTCTGACAAACCGTTCTTATTATACTAATAATTAGTACTTTTATTGATTACTTACCTGTTTCTTATCAATATCAGCACCTCAAGTAAACTGAAACGATGGTAAACTTGACCGAAAATTAGATCATTTGTAAAAAAAATCGATATTCTTTTGTAACTCGAGATGCGTGCTTCTGCCATAGTTGATACCTTCACCCTCATTCACATTCCCGCCACCCCTTCAATAACCTCCAATGGGAGCACTGTACTCACCTAGGCTGTTTAGTACCTGGGTTTCGAACCTAGGGGTAATTACCCCCGCGGGGGTAAAACAGGTATTCGGAGGGGCTATAATATATAGGCTATAAGGCTAGAAATTTTGCGGACCCCGTATGTAGGCGATAAAATTACAGATCAGTGCCATGTGACTTGTGCTCTCTCCCGCTGCATGTCCACTCTTAAAAAGTGTTTGTGTGTCATGGGGGGGGGGGGGGTTTCCCTGATAGGTCATGAGGACAACAAGACTGAAAAGGTTACAAGGACAAAAAATTATTTTGATATTAACTAACCGCGTCTATTTGATTTAAAAAAAATTGTATTAACTAGATTTTCCGTGAAATCTAATTTTTCCTATTGCATCCCATTATTGGAATTATTTATTTTAAATATATTTATTTAGTCAAATCAAAATCTATTTAATATCGTCTAATAACTAAATATAGTATTTAATCCTTATAAATCTGTGATTCGGTTTTATCTGTTCAAAAAACCATTTAGTTAAATCATCTAAGTGTAGCTATCTGATTTTTTTTAAATTTGAATTAAAGAGAATTTTTGCAGAGTCAATCATTCTTCTATTTGATTGAACTAATGGTCTGTTTTTATTGCAACATATATAGCAAAGGGGAGTAGGAGTATAGAGGGCGGAGACAGAGGATATAACGATATACGTGTGTACGTGTGAGCGCGCGCGCGCGTGTGTGTGTGTGTGGAGCTTATGTTTGAAAAATCTATAGCATGTTATTCGATAGAACTTTCTAATGATCACAATGATATTAACTAATTGATATAGTTCATGTGATACAACAAATAATTATAGGAATTTCATTTGGTGTCTCATGAAATATTTGCGACCAAGATATTACAAGCACTCTGTAGCCCAGGGGCCGCGTGCGTAGCTATGAGTAAGTAGGTTCTAGGTTCGATTCCATATAGGTGAAATATTTTCTTTAAAAAAATTATTTCAGAAGGCCGGGGAATGACGAATTACGGTACAAAATCGTGGTGGTAAACTGTTTTATTTCGTTTTGTATTTATGAAATATTTTATGCATATAGTACACTTAGATTTGCACTCTACATTGTAATCGAAACTTTATTTATTCTATTTAAATATATTTAATATTTGAAAAGAATGCCTGAAACAAATTAAAAAAATATCTTTGAAACGAATACGGTCGTAGTAGGCCGTGAGATAAGGAAAAAACCTATTTGATTTAAATAGATCCTATTTAAATTAAATATTTTTTTTGCAGTTTAGGGACCGCCGCTTCAGTAGCTCGGCTTATGATTTAGCTTTCCCCGCACCTTCGTCTTCCCACTAGTTCCCCTACGTGTTTGCACTGTTTTTTGAATCGTATCTAGAGCATAAACATTAAAATTCCTGTTTTGTCAATGTTCATACTAAATCTTGATTAAGCATCTCGAAATTTGGTGGTGAACTAATTTTTAATTCCTTGATATCATTCTGTAAAAAAATTGTGGTCCCATAAAAAAAAATTAAGGTGGCCTCGAAATCTTCGAAGCACCTCCTTGGATGATCTTCGTAGCCTCGATTCGATGACTCCCCTAAAACTATGCAACTTTGTAGGAAAAGTTTTCTCCTAAATCTGATAGGTTGGAAAATATTTCTACTGCTAGTAGTTGCTGCTTCGACAGGCATAATTATCGATGCCTGGAAACTCCTGGGCATGCACAAGGTCAACATAACCCCACAAACTTTCGAACAGCTTTCTCATGGAGGCTCAATTTTTTCGGAAAAAATAAGCATGAGGTATTGTAAAGTGAAATAACGCGGAGTTTGACGATTTTCTTTCGCCCCAAATATCATTCATCAGCGAGAAATCTCTGTTCGAAAATCTCGCGTTGATGGACAAAGATACGACTCGAACAAATTACTGCTACTGCGCGCGATAACGAGCGTAGATTTTGCTTGGATTTGTGCAGTATTGAGCCACCTTTTACTTCTAATTGAGCAGCAGTTGGGATTTAAAAAAAAGAAACTAAAGGCAATGGACTAATCATTATCAGAGCGGAACCAATCAGTTCCACGTGTTGAGGTTGTATTTTCAAGAAATGCATTCTATTAGCGCTTGGAAAACTAGTTTGGAGGTTAGTTTTTGTATGGGATATGAGATTTGTAGAATTTGTCAAATGGTGGAAATTGTAGGCATATCTCGAGGGATTTATTCGTAACATTTGCGGGATTTGTTTGCAATGTACGTAATACGCGAGTTTTATTAGTCATACACGGATGCAGCGCGTCGAGCGGAAGTTCGAGATAATCTGATAAAGCGTATATACACTTATCCCTTATTCTCGATGTCTGTATACAGGGTGACTATTATTCGGTGGCCATATATTTTTAAGGGTCTTGCGCAAAGATCTTGGCACCGAGAAAACTATGACTCCCAATGGTTCTTCAAGTCCTTGTCGAAAAAAAATAGCGTATTTTTGTGACGGGTAATATTTGTCACAAAAAGTTGAGTATTCTGGGGGAAAAAATCCATTTTGAGCAGAGCAGAATGACGATAATTAAACTCTGAATGCGAATACTCTTGAAAAACTTTTTTCATGTATCCCGTCATCGAGAAAAAAATTATCGAAGACGTATGGTGAAGTGAAAAAATAGAATTTGATTCCAATCGAAAAAAGTGTTTTCGGATGGAAAAGTATTCGAAATTTTATTATCTTTATTCTGCTGTGCTGAAAATACGGTTAATCTTTCGAACAGCAGTTACCTCCGATTTCGGTGGAATATTGCACAGACCTTCTTTTGGACAATATGAATCTGCCTAAGAGGATTTTTGGCGCATTTCAATAGTTTTCGAAACGTGTATATCTATATATATCATAGCACGCTACTGCTATTGCTATTTTATCGACATGATCGACCCAACAAACCCACAAAATCCAAACAAACGCAACAGAGCCTAAATAATCCCGAACAAAACCCTAACAAACTCAAACAAACCTTACAAAGCCCAAAGAAATACGACCGAGCCTGAACGAACCCTGCAAAACCCAAACAATCCCAAAAAAAAACTTCAAACAATTCCAAACAATTCCAAACAACCCAAACAATCCCAAAAAAATCTCAAACAATTCCAAACAAACACAGCCAAGTCCAAACAAATCCTACAAAACCCAATGAAACACAACCGAGCCCAAACAAACCCTACAAAACCCAAACAAACACGACCAAGCTCAAATAATCTCAAACAAATGGACGTGCGGTAATTCATCAATAGGGTATTTTACTCTATAAGAAGAGATACTAGTAAGACAAATACTAAAAATGTATAAATGAGGTAGTTTTTGCAATAAGCAATCGAATAATGTCGGTTTTGGTTTATAAAAACACAAAATAAGTTTTATAATTCATTTTTTTTAATACTTTTTTATCTGTTCACCGAATATGCGCAACGGTAGCCGCCATAAAGGATTCCGACGTGACGTCATTGGCATAGTAAACAAAGTAAGCGGTAGATGAATTACTCTCTAACCTGTAAAAGAGAGCGTCAACAACTATACATTGTCGTTTGTCATAGTTAATTACAAATTTTCGAATAGTCATCTGTACTTCACAAGAGTACAGATGAGTTTTTTTCGGACAATGACTTTGGATCTCTGCTCGAAAGTTTTAACCAAGTCTTCCTCATATTTCTATCACTTGGCATTTAAATCCACAACTTTCTCGGCGTTTTTACACTAGTATTCTTACATTTAGGAACAACACACCAATTATAGGCATCGTAACTCATATTTAATTTAAAACATTTACGTATTCACAATTAGCGTAGCGTTGATTTTTACTATGCAAGTGACGTCACGAACCAAAGCAGCATAGCGGCTAGCGTTTCCGCCAGTTTTCGCGCGGAAATTTGAAATGTAAAATTTGCAGAATGTTTTTTTTACGAGGACTTTAAAAACCGTTAAATATCATATTTTTTCTCGGTCGCAAAATTTCCGCCTTAAAAGTATAGGGTCACTTCATATCTGTCACCCTGTATATGTACTAGGGGAAATCGCGCAATCTCGCGACTGCATGTGTCACGCATCTCATCCCACGTGCCCAAGTCGATCTGGATGTATTATGGAGGCGACAGGGATGAAGCGCGCGCGGATACACGCTGAAGAGGACGCGCATCGGGTCGCGCTATATGCGTATTGTGTTACGTCGATTCCAGTGTCGCGCGTAAAGATATCCGGCGTGTCGTCTGCTCGGCACTACTTTCATCGCAGCCAACGAGCGTGCGTTGTTCTTTCGCTGTACGCTTCGCATTATGTGAGACGCACGCTTGGGTGGTAATGGAAATGGCAATTTTCTAGGTTAGGTTGAGGTAACTTCTATTTTTAAGGGCGTACCTAGCAGGGGACAGCTGCCTAGAAGAAACCTTGAAGGAAAAATTAAGTCTATTGTCTGTTGCCTCCCCTATGTTGTCTTCTACGAAACTAATATGCGCTGCCCCCCCCCCCCCCCCTCCTAGCTTATATCCTGGGTACGCCCTTGCCTGTTTTGACCTCTAGGAGGGTGAACTCGCTATTTCCAAGCGTTTGCAAAATTGAAAAAAATAACTGTTCCACTCGGGCAGCGTTGGTGTAGATTGACTCCGATGTTTTATATTTGTGCAAGATAACATTAATTTGCTTTCGATATTAATTGAAAGTATCCAATATAAATGTGGTTATAATGTGAAGTATGAAGAATGTAGAAACATTGAAAGTCATTGAGGTTGTGGTGGGACGAGGTCAGGAAGCTCCTACCGAGCTGAATTTTCCTTCTGGAAGTATAAAACCCCTTTGATGATCATTCTGTTCTTGGGTGCGGTCCAACGTACCGCATTTTTAGGGGAACAAACTCGGAAACTCGATCTATTTCGTGGGCTTATCACATTACGCTTATGGAAACCTCTCGATAATTTTTCAATACATTATTTATCAGCAGCATTTTGGCCTGGCCCCATAACAACCTTAACGCGTGGTTCGACACGCAATTCATCAACGCGCATACCTAACCTTAAGGTAATCCTATTGCTTCACACTAGTCATACCACTAATCATACTTGAGACTTGTACAATTTATATTTTTAACATATGCCAAAAAAATAATTTGTAATAACTAACATGTTCCATGTGTGAACTGTTTAATGAATGTTCACATTTAATTAGAAAAATGAAAAAAAATAGTTATTCCAACGACTCGCGCAGTATTTCTAGGTTTGATATTTGGCAACATTGGTTCTATCTCCGTCTCTTTTTACTCAACCAGGCGACTTTAAGCTCCATGCTTTTCAACGTCGATCTGTCAAAACAATGTCAGGTGCGGGAAATATAAAGCATTGTATTAGGGCCACAGCTAGTAAAATGCATGGAAAGTTTGTGTCGGCAAAATATGTTGGTTAAAAATGAAATATGCGTGGAAATTCGAATGAGTGCGATGAGGTTAGGACTACAGTGAGCTGTAGCCCTTGCTGTCACGTCTCTTCATCGTAGCAAGTAGTAATAAATCCAATAGCGGAAGTTCAAATTAAACTTGATATTACATAAAAATTAGGTCAATGAGCGTATTTTTTTCTAAGAACATTGGATTACTACAAGTCTTAAGTATGTAAATCTGATTGTTTTAAAAATCTGACGGATTCATTTTGCATGTCGTCTCGGAATTCCTTCCCGAAAATGCGCAATTTCAATATTCTTTTTCTCTGTAATTAGGTCGATAACCGACCCTGAAATTTTACAAAGACGATTAATATATTGGGTGTACAACTTAATTCGGTCCGTTTTTTGCTTAAAATACGCACTTATTTGAATGATAAAATGAATTAATACATCAATCAAAATATTGTCCATCGCTAGCCACTACTTTTCCTCATCTTTTTCGGTAATTTATGAATTCCGTCGCCGAAGAAGCGTTCATCTTTTGAAGCCAAGAATGAACCGAGCCAATTTTTGATACCCTGTTGTGACGTGAAGCGTATTCCTGTCAAAGCGTTCTGCATCGATCGAAACAAATGGTAGTCGGAAGGGGCAAGGTCTGGGCTATAAGGCGGGTGAGCCAGAATTTCCCACCCGCTATTTTCCAAATAGTTTTTAACCACAATAGCAACGTGAGGCCTAGCGTTGTCATGTTGAAAGATTATGGACTCGTGTCTGGTCGCATATTCTGGACGTTTTTCGGCCATAGCTCGCTTTAAACGGATCAATTGTTGCCTGTAGCTGTACACCATAAACTTACACAAGCATTCGGTGGGATTGAGCTGCACTTCTCTTCCAATTAAAACAGGAAATCAACACTTCCCGCAAATGGTGCTTATTTGGGACGAAATTCGACATTTTCACCGCAGTAAAAATTAGACTTGATGAGCAAAACTCAAAGGCCTGTAAACGATATTTGGTCAAGAGATGTTGATACTTCACGATATAGCAAAAATCAGCTGTTGCCGTCAACCATTCATAGCACCTTGAGCCATCTTTTGAAAACGGACCGAACTAAGTTGTACACCTAATATTTAGTGAAGCTCAAAAAGAAATACGAAAATCCTATGCATTGAAGCCTGGCGATAGGATTACCTTAAGCGAGAAAAAAGTATAGAAAACAATTGCGCACAGTAATTATATTTTTATAAATAGGAAAGTTATCCAAAAACGTTCGTTCAATATGGAGATTATTGTTGAACCAACATTAGGTTTGTTTGCGTTCGTGTATAAGGCGCTCCCCTCTTACTTCACCCTCGACGGCTAGACCCTATAGCAACCTTGATATGTTTTTAGCAAAACTTCAAACGGGCTATACATCGAGTAAATTTGTAATACTTTTCCAGTGCCTTTCATTATCGGCATATGGATGACAAAAAATTATTATTCAAAAAACTACCAGTCTCAATGCTAATTGTTTACATGTCTGGATTATTTTCTTTGCTTTTTAAATATTATCGTTTTTCGTGCTCCAGCTTCCGGTATGACAGCTATTACGTTACAAAAAACAGCTTCAAGATGATTTTGACCAATGAGTTAATCCTTCCATCGCTTCTGTTCAATTTATACTTTCTTCGGGTTATTCGGAGAGTCGCGAATTCACTTTGTGGTCTTGCTATTACTATATTGTTCGGTCACTTGTCAGCGGAGCGATCTTGATGGTGAAATTTCATTACCCGAACGTTTTACATTTTCGTGGACGCTTCCCCTATGGAGTATGAACTCCTTTGCTCTGATCTCCACAACCGCAGCTCTGAGTACTCGCTACACCTCACTGATATTACGTGAAGTTCGCGGTCGATCGGAAAACGATTCGAGGCCCCGTCGTTCATTCCTCACCGACTCGTGTACGTCTCGTCCATTACCTTCGTGGCTGTCGAACGAAATAGAAGCATGTTCGAACGCTATGAGTAATCCGCGCGTACTTGGAATTTCCCGTGACGCGTGCGGAAAAACGGCTTCCGGTCGATCGCCGTCGCTCCCCTGGTCTATCCGCCATTAATTGTGTATGTATCATGGCGCCATTGTGCGAAGGGCTGAAACTTATTTGATTGTAACGAGACACGAGACTATTGAAGCAAACGAACGACCACTGCGAGTTGCCACATTCGGCTGAACGCATCCCAAACAGCTTTGACGAAGACCCGATTGGGTGATCCGCAATTTTAGCCGAGACGGTGAAAAAAGAAAATCCTTGGGCGATTAGGGTGAATGCACAGGGCGGGGCGCGAATGAATGGTCGTGCTTCACTAATTATCGCTATGACATTCTCACACACGCTATGAGTAACCTCAATCCCACACAGACTCGGTTGTTGGAATTAATAATCATAAATGATATGCGTGGTATTGCTCACGAGATAACCTCTCCAAGATATAACGGAATGTTCGACGCTTCGTCTAATGGACACTGAGATATGTATGTACAGGGTGAACCAACAGAAATGGGGCAATCGCGAAAAAAATGTTGCAAAGAGTGAACGCGTTATTGAGAAATCACATTAAGGTTGTTACATATACAGTTGCCTATAGATATGCACTGTTACATATACAGTGGGTAAAAGTATTTGTACACGTCGTCTTTTTCAAATTACCCTTCGAAAAAAATAAAATGATTTGTTAAGTTTCGGTGTTCGATAGCTCATCCTAAATATACATGGAGTCTGTTTACAAAAATCTTGAGAAAACACGAACAAAAAAATAAGCCAAATTAACAACCGTTTCGTGTGAGATGTACAAATATTTTTGTTTACCCACTGTATGTTAATTTGAAGGATTTAGGATTATTGGGAAATTCATTTTCTATGTTGTAGGCAACGTGGCACAGTTCTCTCGTAATTCGAGGCTGTTAGGTTGACTGCAGCGACTGTCAGAGGTTTCAGCTGTGTTACGCGCGTTTGATGCTGGACGAAATTTTCAGAGGTTATGTCAGAGTAAAAGGAGGCAATCAATCATTCACGAAAAAGAGCAGTGCGCCGCAAAATTTCCGATGGAAAAGACGATTTATCAGGGGCACGTTACGTTTTGGCGCGACCGTTTTGGCGCGACCGTTTTTCCAGGGCCGTTTTGGCACGAGACGTATGGCGCGGGGATGTTTGGGCGCGAGGACGTTTGGGCACGAGGACGTTTGGGCGCGAGGACGTTTGAGCGCGAGGATGTTTGGGCGCGAGGACGTTTAGGCGCAGGGATGTTTTGGCGCGGGGACGTTTTTGGCGTGGGGACGCTTTTGCACGGTGTATTGGCGCACAAGCAAATCCGAATAAAGTCGAATAAACCATAACAACACAGAATACACACACACGATTTGTACTTATACAGGGAAGCAACGTAATATAATTTCATAAATAGGAAACCCAAACAAATCCCAACTAGCACGAACAAAAAAAACAACCAAACCAAACAAAAAATGATTTATTTTTTATTTTTTTAAAGATATTTTTTATTTGGCTGATATACCCAAACAAACCCAAGCAAACCCCAACAAGCCCGACAAAAAAAAAACAAAAAAAAAGATTTTGTTGATGATTTTTTTTTATTTGGCTGATATTTTTATACATTTTGTATTCATTAAAAGGAGTATTCGTCCTTTTTGCAAATGTGTTCCTCGAACAGCTCAAGACTTAGGCCTATGACATATGGTTTATCATCGACACACGATTCGTGGTGCTAAACCAACTTGTGCTGGTGCCGGAACACCCTGACATCAAAACGTCCCCGCGTCAAAACGTCTTCGCGCGAAAACATTCCCGCGCCAAAACGTCCTTGCGCCTAAACGTCCTCGCGCCCAAATGTCCTCGGGCCAGAACGGCAGCGCCAAAACGTTCCTGCGCCAAAATGTCCCCGCGCCCAAATGTCTCGTGCCAAAACGGCCGCGCCAAAACGTACTGCTCTTATTTGTCAGTGCTCGTGCCCACAAGCATCGTACTATGCTCACCGAAGCTAGAAGAAAGGAAATACATCATAATAAATAAACGAATAAGTTCCCCTTACTCGCATTTGACTTCAACGTATTTGAAATTGGCGCGCTAGGTCTTTGATTGGTTCTGCTTTATCCGCTATTCCCATAGTTCCGACGTTACCACATTTCAATCCATACGTCTCAACAATCCTCATTTTTTCGTAAACTGGTCACATATTTTTCATATATTCTCATTGATTAGATCGGTAACTTGTCTGTTTTTTTCGGTAATATTGTTCTGTACGATATTCTGCGCACAATATTCGTTTTTGGGTCGCTTTCTTCACGTACGCGGAAGCGATACTCGAGAAACGGAAATGTCAACAACGTTGCCCCATACAACTATTGTGATCAAGCGGAGATTGACGTAAACTTTCAAATTTAATAATTAACAAACGAGTGCGAAGACTTTCTCTCTCCTTTTGCCAGTATATTCAGAAAATATACCATAACGACAAGTAAAATGTTCATCAACATCTATTCAACCGAATATTTGCAAGCAACAACCTTATATGATATGCGGTTAATGGGGAACATTTTAATCGCGTTCTTCAAAACAAATATTATTTGCTTCTAGAAATATGCCGTCCATTCACCGCATCGAACTAACTCACGTTTTATTTATTGTTGGGTATGTCAACATTGCGATAGGTTATTGGTTTTGTTTTTCCCAGAGATGTGATAGAAGGGCTTTGGAAATTGGGAGCATCGGTTACTGGCCATGAGCTTGAAATTAGTTTGGTGTCTTGCGAAAAAAACCTGCGAAAACCCTTCAAATTTCTTATCTGACTTCTTTATGGCGAAAATCAATATTTATAGAAGTTTTCGGTCATACTTCTAGTGACAATCTTACGTACAGGTTCGAAACTGGCTTGATTGTAAGGCAGTACATGCGAAAAATCGTGTGACGGAAATTTTTGTAATTTTATACTAATGTTGTGCAGGGCAGCCTGCATACGTTTGTGAAATTTGAAATACATTGACCCTCTCGCTATTGAAATCGGTGTTTCTAACTTGCATTGCATAGGTCAAGTCCCGGAGAACATCTTTCTGTTCATAATGAACAAATGACAGAACAGAGGCTCATAAAAAACGGTGAAATCGTAAATGAATGTTTTACCGTTATTACGAGAAAAAATGATCACTTTTAACCATAAACTTTCCAATTTATGAGTGCCCAACGTATGACATACGTGATCCGCCGAACGAGTTGCTGCGGACGATTTATCAACGCTGCGAACGATGCGCGTTTCATGGACTGCTTTTTAAAACCTCAGTCTTTACAAATCGTCCTTTATAGAGCAGCCGATTTTCCAATGGATTCAATCTTTGATTTGTGCACTGCACGAGTTGCAAGAACTGCACTGTCAACGACGGTAATAAGTATGGTTAGGGTAACAGATTGATTGTCCTCGCCAGCGACGTTGCCACATGTACGGACCGTATGTTCGGATGCTAGAACGCGAGAATGCGTATACACAAAGTTTCTAAGTGTTGGCATATGCCCCGGGCAAAGCATGCTTAAAGTTTGCTACCCGAGACAAGAAGACCGCTCTAAAACTTATTGTCACTCCATTTACTCTGTAATTTTTCAACTTTCCAATAGTAAGGTATTTTTCGTATGTAGTTTGGATGCAGGTAAATTCATTACTTTTTACAAATTATTGCGCATTCAAAAGCTTGAAGGTATATTTGCTTTTGAATGAGACTCTCGTATGTACTACTTTAAGGGGAGGGTAGGGGTTTCAGCGTGAAAAAAAACACTTTTTTGCGATTTATTTTCATCTATATGGATAGAGTAAATTTATTGAAACCTTTTGTACATTGTTAAGTGTCATTTCAAGAACATTCCGTGAAATTTGTACGCGAAAATATCCACAAACAAGCCGGTGACAAAGCTTTTCCAAGAACGCCTTTGGAAAAATACGATTTGCGGTGTTCACTGTACCGCAGCTAGAAATTATCTGAAATCAAGTACCATTAAAATTTAGTCAACGTATCATCAAATCCTTCCCCCAACGGTCTTTGATAATTTTTTTTTATTTCTAAATTTTTGGTGGTCATGTAAAGTGAAAAGTGCTATTTTTCACGAAAAATTCCGCCATTTTGAGGGTGGAAAACCCCCTCAATGTAAAAAAAAATCTCAAACTAACCATTAAGGGGAGGTATTTTACATGTAGAAAATGTGTACCAAGTTTGAAATAAATCGGTCATGTAGTTTTCAAATGGCAGTGAACACGGACTTTGAAAAAGTGGTTTCGAGAAAAACGCGGCACCGGCTTATTTTTGGATATTTTCGCATACAAATTTCACGGAATGTTCTTGAAATGACACTTAACAATGTACAAAAGGTTTCAATAAATTTACTCAATCCATATAGATGAAAAAAATTCGCAAAAAAGTGTTTTTTTTCACGCTGAAACCCCTTCCCACCCCGGTAATCCGATCGCCAGTCTTCAAACCATAGGATTTTCGAATTTTTTTTAAGCCTCACTAAATATATTAATAACCGTCTCTGTAAAAGTTCAGGTTCGGTTATAGACTTAATTACAAAGAAAAAAAATATTGCGATTGCGTGTTTTTGTGAAGGAATTCCGAGACGACATACAAAAACCCAATTTGCGGTCGCTACAAAAGTGTATTTAATAGTGGGAATCCGTCAGATTCGTAAAAATAATCAGATTTATATACTTAACATTTGTGGTAATCCATTGGTTTCAGAGAAAATTACGCTTATTGACCTAATTTTTATGTAATATCAAGTTTAATTTGAACTCCCGGCATTCGATTTATTCCCACTTGCTACGATAAAGAGACGTGACAGCAAGGCAACAGCCCATGTGCGAGTCGCCGACCTTCCGAGTACGGCCGACGCTTGGCTGTATTGCGGCAGCTCGTCGGCTGTCAACGATCGACGGTCTATGACGGCCCAGCGTTGGCGAAACGTGCGAGCGATGCTTGGCTATTAAGCGGCAATGAATCGGCAGCCAACGATCGGAACGCGACTACGGCCCAGAGTTGTCGAAACTCTCGTTCGATCATCGCATCGACGTTGGGCCCGGTAGTTCGCGCAACGCTGGCTACGACGTTTCATCCGACTCTGGTTATTCGTCGCCCGGGTGTGCTTGGCCAACGCTTGCAGACCCAGAGTGCAGCCAACGCTTGGCGGTAAGGCGGCGACGCATCGAAAGCCAACGATCGGAACGTGACTATGGCCCAGAGTTGTCGCAACTCTCGTTCGATCGTCGCGTCGACGTTAGGCCCGGTAGTTCGCGCAACGCTGGCTACCACGTTTCATCCGACTCTGGTTAATCGTTGCCCGGGTGTGGTTGGCCAACGCTTGCAGACCCAGAGTGCAGCCAATGCTTGGCGGTAAGGCGGCGATGCATCGGCAGCCAACGATCGGAACGCAACCATGGCCCAGAGTTGTCGCAACTCTCGTTCGATCATCGCGTCGACGTTAGGCCCGGTAGTTCGCGCAACGCTGGCTACCACGTTTCATCCGACTCTGGTTAATCGTCGCCCGGGTGTAGTTGGCCAACGGTTGCAGACCCAGAGTACAGCCAACGCTTGGCGGTAAGGCGGTGACGCATCGGCAGCCAACGATCGGAACGCCACTATGGCCCAGAGTTGTCGAAACTCTCGTTCGATCGTCGCGGCGACGTTGGGCACTGCAGTTCACCCGACGTTGGCTACCATGATTCAGACAACACTGGCTAATCGTCGGCCGGGTGTAGTTGGCTATCGCTTGTAGCTCCAGAGTTCGGCCGATGCCTTGACCGTAAAACAGCAGTTTGTTTGTATTTCCGTTCGAGCTTCGCCTCAACAGCACAATGTAGCGCGCAATGTTGGTAGCATCGACATTTTACAATAAGGTTAAGTTTCGATGTTTTGTAGTATTTCGGTGTGAAAACAATTTTGATAATTGCTGGGATTAATTAAAAATCAATGAGAGTAATAATACTGAATATTTAAATTGAGAAAATGAGTGAACAGTTCGGTAGAACGTTTCGGGTCTGACTTTGACAAAACGTGTATTTTTTTTCAATTCTTAAATAAATATATGCCGTCACCCTGCTTAATTAAAAGCTAGACAACAAAGAACAAAATTGAAAAAAAAAGAAATAATAATCAATGAATTTGAAAAATGCTCTTTAAATCATATATGAATCTCTTGAAGTGTGCTTCTAATGCTTGAAAATTACAACGTTTTACTTCGCGCCCATTTAAATTTGCCCGCGTTCAAGTCACTGACAGAAAAATTCTTTTGATATTAATTTACCGCGTCTATTTGATATTTGTTCACTTGAATTAACTAGATTTTTCGTGGAATCAAATTTTTCCTATTGCATTCCATTATTGGAATGATTTGTTTTCAATATATTCATTTATTCAAATCAAAATATGTTTAATATCGTCCAATACCTGAATATTTTATTTAATCCTCATAAATCTGTGATTCGGTTTCATCTGTTCATAAAACATTTAGTTGAATCCACAAAATCTATTTTATTTCTCTATTATCTATTTTATTTGTTTTTAATTTTAGCTAAATATAATTTTTGCAGAGTCAACCATTTTTCTATTTGATTGAGCTAATGGCCTGTCAAAGGGGTGTGTGGGTAAAGAGGATGGAGAGAGAGGAATTGTGTTTATATATATATATTAGACTGATTCACAAAAAAATTTTTCTTCTGGATTCTCGTGCTATTGTTGGGCACTGATAAAACAAAATTTCTCTAAAAAGATGGGCGCGGTCACTCAATTTTTAGAGGTGGCTATCTCGACTTTTTTGTATTTGAATTTTTTTTAATGAGCGTATTGCATTTAAGCATAGTCATGGCTTCGGATTACGGATAAAAATCACATCCAGCAGCTATTTCGTAACAAAAATAAACTCTAACAATTTGACAAGATTGCAATATTCACAATTCAAATCCAGGTAGATCAATAATGGCGTCTATACTACTCTCGTTATTCATGTAGATTTATTTATAAGCATTAACATTTCGCACTTTTTACGAAAAATTAAATTATGAGCTTTTATTCATCAATCATGTACTTACATTTTCCAAATGCTACACTTATATTATCTTCAAACTCATTTATATTCGCGCAGGCCACTGCGCATACCACTGCGCATGTCATTGCGCATCCGCAGCGCCATTTTGTATTGACGCAGCGCATTTGTAAGTGGTGTTATTTTTTTCAATGTGACTCAATTAGAGACAATTTTAAACAATGGCTCGGAAAAACGAAGACAACACAATTTGGCTAATCGGCAAGGAAATTCCGAAAATACGTACCCGTCATTTACCGTCAAATCGGAAAGTTTTGAGTTTGTTCTTTTACAAACATAAGAGAGAAAAACTGACCATACGTCGAAGTGCACACGAAACGATCAAAGAAGTTTTCGAACAATGGAAATGTGCTGAAATTCCAACGCGACAATCGAATAACGCAATCGTGAAATTAATTAAACTCCATCAAGTCTGGAAAAAACTTTTAAAAAATCGGGTTAAAAAGAATTTGCCGTCACAAATATTGAAGGAGCGTAAATTTAAGAGAGATTTGGACAAACTGTTCAACGTTGCACATTTTCGTTCTGCCCAAAATGTTAACGAACTCGAGCGATCATTTTTGCTATCACAACGGAGAAATAATCGCAAGAAAAAAACTACTGTTTTTTTATACTAAACTTATTTAGTTTTTTAGTGCACTACTGTTCATTATATACATAATTATATTAAAAAGTGATTTATAAATTTAAAGGCCCCTCAAATGGAACCTGCGTACTGCTCGAAAGGAAATTGAGTACACCATTGCTCTATCTGGCCTGTCGCCATCACATTTTCGAGTTAGTCCTGAGAGGTGTGTTTGAAATTTTTTGGCCAGCAACATCTGGTCCAACAACGCCAATTTTTAAACGGCTCAAGGACAATTGGAATACGATTGATACCGCAGCATTTGAAACAGGATTGGAAGATGAAATTATTGTGAAGACGTTGAATAACCAAAAAGATGAAATATTGAATTTCATATTCCATCAACTCCAAGTATCTTTCACCAAATTTTTCGTTTTCTTTACATACAAGGGAATTAAAAAAAAATTCTTATCGTTTTTTAACTACTATTTAATTATTTTAGATAACTCAACCAAGAAATTACTATCGCGAACTTCTGGAGCTGGCATGTATTTTTTTGGGCGGTGTACCACCTCGTGGTATCCCGTTCAAATATCCTGGGGCAATGCATCATGCCCGATGGCTTGCCAAAGCAATTTATTGCTTGAAAATTTTTCTTTTCAAAAAACAACTGGGACTTACGAAACACGAAATATCTAATCTCCGTGAAACTTGCATTTTCATCGCAATGTTTTACCTAAAGGCATGGTTTACTGCTCCCCTCGCAGTCAAAGCACCTTATCACGACCTGAGTTTAATGAAAGCTCTTGTAATAAATCAAATTATCAATCAAAGAGTTACCGAAGTAGCTAGTACCAAACTTGCGAGGCATTTGTGGTACATGTCCGAGGAACTCGCTGCATTAGCTTTTTTCGACGACGCAGTGCCACGATTGACTAAGCTGAAAATGATTCACAATATTAAACATCGCCACACTACACCGGGAAATTTTAAACGCGTCGTCTTGAAAAAACACGAGCTGAAATCATTGGTTTCGAAGGATATTAGCGACTTCGTTAGCCAGAAATCCATGATCTTATTTGAGAAATTGGAACTCGATACTAGCTTTCTAAACTTCGATCCGCACTTATGGGAAATGAACGAAGGTTACAAAAATGCACGAAAAATAGTGCAAAATTTAAAAGTGATTAACGATGTCGCTGAAAGGGGCGTAGCTCTTGTCGAAAATTTTAATAATAGCTTAACAAAAAACGAAGATCAAAAGCAGTACTTGCTGCAAGTGGTCCAGCTACATCGACAACGCTTTCCAAATTGCAATAAAAAAGAATCGATTGCAAATTCTGTTCAACAATGAATAGGAAGCGTAAAAGCCTTACAGTTACGTTACGGTTATGGTAATAATATTTTTATTATTTAGTTCATTATTATTATAAGCTTTTGTTAAATTATCCATGATAAAACAAGTCGTCATAATAATAAGTTTTTATGTTTAATAAACAGCGTTTGAAATATTGTTTGGGCTCAATTTATTTACCGATTTATAATAATATTTTCGATTTTGTTTTCTAGGGATTCAATGTGTGCGCGACATACTCTTCTTCGTCGCAAAACAGCTGTGAAACATACTATTTCCTTTATTTATTCTATTTCCGGTATAATCTAATACCATGATTATATTTATTACGTAAAATCCCGAAAAAAATAACAAAAAGTCGAGATAGCCACCTCTAAAAATTGAGTGACCGCGCCCATCTTTTTAGAGAAATTTTGTTTTATCAGTGCCCAACAATAGCACGCGAATCCAGAAGAAATTTTTTTTTGTGAATCAGTCTAATATATATATATATATATATATAGGTTGTGTTTGAAAAATATATAGCGCGTCATTCGATAGAACTCTCTAATTATCACAATGATACTAATTAATTGATATACTTTATGTGATACAACAAATAATTATAGGAATTCATTTGGTCGCTTATGCCATATCTGCGACTCAGATGTTGCAAGCACTCGGTAGCATAGGGGCAGCGTACCTAGCTATGAATAGGTAGGTTCCAGGTTTGATTCACATGTAGGTCAAATATTTTCTTCGGTTAAAACCATCTCAAAAGGCTAGGGAATGACGAATTACGATCCAAAATCGTTGTCGTAAAACTCTCAATTAAGTGCTTCATTTCATTTTGAATTTATGAAATATTTTATGCCTATAGTATTTGATTTGAAGATTTTTTGTCAGTGTAGGGCCCACGCTGCAATCGACGTAGGGCCGATGCCGAAATCAACGTAGGCCCGACGTTGCAATCGACGAAGGGCCGACGTTGCAATCGACGAAGGGCCAACATCGATTAAATACTGTGACGCAACGTTTGGGAGGATCGTCGGGCCGACGTTATCATTTGGACGTTTATTAGACCCCAAAACGACGTTGGCAAACAGAGTCGGCCCGACGTCCTAACGCCGGCAAGCGTCGTTGCGCCAACGTAGGCGCGACTTTAAAATCCTACCTGGGAGCTGACTATAGTCCTAACCTCATCTCACTGATGCGAATTTCCACACATATTTTATTTTTAACCGACATATTTCCCCGACACAAAATTCCCACGCTTTTTACCAGTCGTGGACCGAATACAATGCTTTATGTTTACCGCACCTGACATTGTTTTGACAGATCGACGTTGAAAAGCATGGAGGTTAAACTCGCCTGGTTGAGTAAAAAGAGACGAAGATAGAACCGATGTTGCCAAATATCAAACCTAGCAATACTGCGCGAATCATTGGAATTACTATTTTTTTTATTTTTCTAATCAAATGTGAACATGCATTTAACATTTTACGCATGGACAATTGAAGTTATTACCATTTTTTTTGCATATGTTAAAAATGTAAATTGTACAAGTCTCAAGTATGATCAGTGGTATGACTAGTGTGAAGCGATGCAATTACCTTAAGACGGAATGACACCTCATCGCGGTCGGTATGGTAGAACAATTATAGATACCCAAAAATCTCTGAAACCGCTCTTCAGATCCCGTCGAAACTTTGCTATACGACGTCAAATAGATAGACAAACAGCTGTCTGCCCCTCAAATTCAGAAAATTTGAATTTGAATTTATTATTTATAGATTATTGAATTTATAGAAGCAGAATGTTTCTTGAATTTGCCGTCACGAGTCGCTCCGATCTATTCGCCAGATACGATATTAAGTCTGCGTAACCTCAAAATCCGGAGATAAATATTTTTATCACGCAAGAAAATTCGGCAGGTCAATTTTTATTTTTTTTATACTTCGAAATAAATGATTCGAAATAATCGTCAAGATGTTAAAGGATAAAATATAAAAGACTATGAACAGTAATAATATAATCCTTGCAAAAATGAGAAAGTTGTTCACATGAACAAAAGTTTTAAATACGAGAATAAAATTTCATATCCATTACGCATACATATTTTCTTGACTTCTAATCTTAAATTATTTAAATTGTTGTTATCGATTTCATAGATTTATTCTGAAGAGGAAAAAAATGCACTTACCATAAACATTATTGACAAGGACAAAGGGAAGGGCACTATCGCGGGTGACAGTCAACGACACGCCCAAATGGTATAAAAGATAGCAACTCTAACGGCCACGACAGATATTAAACGTCGTCAATAACGAGCCTCCTGATCCGGCGGAGTTCCCAGACCTGAACAAGACCGTGGACTCACCCGATATATGATATCAAATATATCGGAACAGAGGTTCGGACAATTCCTCGTTTCATCGAGGTGGTCAGGGATGCAGTCGCTTGGCTAGACAGTTCAACCTGGTCCATCTAAACCCGCATGTATTTTATAATACTGAGTGCTTTATACTATATTCATAGCGTCGTGGAATGCGTTTCGGAGGAGAAGACGATTTATCTACAACAAACGGACTCTGATGTCCCCCGTATTAAGGAGGCTAGAGCATTTCGAGGATATCGATTTTTTTCCTAGACAGATACGTACCAAAAGTTAAATTTCGAAGTTTCCATAAGCTGCATTTCGTTTTTCTTGGATAGAAACAAAACACCAATATTTAAGCAATTTATAACAGTTCCTCATGAAAAATCGCAAATATGATGTTGATGTCTCTGGCAGGCGTGTTAAGGGGCTATACTAGTGTGACACTTTCTAAAAATTGATATTTTTGCCTTTTTCGACAGTTTATACTTTCAAGAATATCCTGTAAAAATTTTAAGACCGAATCTCTAATCATTTTATCTTGCAAAAATCGATAGTTAAATCTTTAAGGATGTATGGCAACTAAGTTATTTACTACTGTTCGAATTGAAACTCACTGATATTGTAAAGGAAAATATCGAGAACTTTTTGAGATTAAAAAAACAAAATTTGCCCACGTGAATGCCGAGATAAACGAATTCAAAGTTGGGTCATTTAACACGGGGAACATAGGACTGTACGTCCAAAATTCCTTTTACATTGGCAAAAAAGGTATTTCCGGAATACTCTTCTGTAAAAAAAACTTTTGTGCGGTATCGCTGTAATATGCATGATACGTTAAAAAAAATCGACATGTGCCCATATATTTTGCGAGATATTGCGAGTTAAATGGGGCCGTTTTCGTATTTCTTTAGCTCGTATGTCGTAACCACGACAACGTCAGGGAAAACGTACATCAAATCAGCAACTAAATTTGCAGTTAAAAATTGAAAATTCTTCTTTCTGTACCGCATGTTTTACTTTGAGCTGTGGTAAATCTTCTTTTTAGCTTCAATGAATACTACAATTATTTTATTTAGTCTTTAAATGCGATTTTTGCAAATTGCATAATCAGTTCTGTAACGACTCTGCAGTAGCTGCCATACATCCTTAAACGCGTTTTCTCGAAATGAGATTTTTCAAATTTTCCGACATTGTAACTCAAAGAGCAATTATCCGATTGACTTGAAATTTGAACTAAGTACTCTTGAATATATTTACTCTACAATGCCGTAGGATATTTTTGATTGGATGAAAATTGACGATTTAGCATTGAAAAAAACGACCATTTTATAGGCAAGAAAACATGCTTTTTTCATAATTACGACATTTTGTTAGATTTTTATATTTTTCGAAAATCGTACGTCATTGTACAGGAAATACCTTCCAGTTTAACGACATTTTTCCCTTTTTCGCTTTTAGCTACTCAATCGGCTGGAATCATGTCAGTAGTGGAGGAACTTTTTTTGGCGCCTCCGAAGACAGCGCATAAGTCGCTTGGATCTCAATTTTTGTCTATGAAAAAATTCTGTAATATAGGTCAAATATAGTCAAATATATTCTGAATTTTCCGAAACATTTAATTGAGTACTTTTCTTCCAAAAAATTCCCGAAAATCGCCGAAATTTTCAGCGTTCACACTGGATATAGCCCCTTAACTGTGGTCATTGTCATTAAAATTCCAGCGCAACTGAGGAGTTTCCACGAGAAACTGAGCTAAATTGCCTAGACCTTAATGTGGCTTTCTCGAAAAGGTTGCAGCGAAACGTACGGAAACTTCGACGTATGACATTTTATGGGACGTAGCTGCGTCGAAAAAAAATCAGTATCATTTGGGATTGGTAGGTAAAACGGTCGAGCCTCCTCAAGGGTGATAAATAGGAACGCGAGAGTTATACGATGCAGGAAAACTCTCAGTGACTCATACGTCGTTGGTGAAGATATTCATGTATATAGTTTATATAGGGATCGCAAAGTATCGCGAGGAGTGGAATTCAACGGAACTAACGACGCGGGTTGCTTATCAGCGACGGTACTGCTCTCTGGAAATAGGAAAATAAATAGCGTGCCAGTTGTGGTATTTCGAAGCTGTCATAACTGCCGTTCATTCACTGCCTTCAATTAACATTAACTGAGGTTGCGCGATATGAGCTTACGTATTTTTCTTCCATGGTTCTTCATGCCGACATGATGACGTGTCGTCATCCCCGGAGGCTCATCAATTACTACATTGATAGGATTACGCTGTTCGGGGCGACGCTGCTGATTGAATTCGATACTTTATCTTTTTTTCCAGGAGCTACGAGAAACAGGAAGGAATGTATCGGTAGTGTGGTCTCGGCGAAACCGCGATGAAAGTACCAGCTATCTTGAGGCGGCCCTTTTTATTGGCGTTTATGAGCGCCACCTACAGCCACTCGTTGCAGTTTTTCTACACGTCGACGCAAAACGCGTCTCATAATAAATCAACTCTCATCTATTTTGCGAAATGGCGACTAGCTATTTGTTCGATGCGCCCTGTCCCTAACCTTCACTCCAGGAAGACTAGAGGTCTAGTCTTCCTCTGGTCTTCCTGCTTCACTCTATGAACGTAGCTATCCTCGTAGCTATAACCTCACTTACCGTCCTAAATTTTTCTTGTAGTACCCATGGAGACTACAGATACAAGAGTCTAAACTCCAATGGGGAGACAGTGAATATAGTGTACCCGAAAATGCGAATAACAAGGATGGCGCGTCGATCGAACAGACCCATATATATGTAGTATTATCCCGACTAGAAATTTTGCTACGGGGCAGACTAGGGCCGTATTCGGCATTCCGTATTCCGTACCACGGCACTTTACAGGCCGCCGTATCAGGGCTTTAACAGGCGTGAAACGCTTTTTGCATCCGGCCCTGATGCGGATGCCGGTTACGGACCTGATCGGTATACCTTTGCAGGCTCTGATCCGGCTGTCGTATGTATTCCTGAAATAACAAATAAAAACAATCCAAAAATTATTAATAAAAAAGTTCTGTTAGTACTTTTTGTTTCCATATACCTTATTTATGTTCCTGCCTATATGATAATTGAATTAAAACGTATTCTGCCTGGTTAAAGTTTTTAGCTACCCTCGGGATTGAACCTATGCCTTCTTATTCTAGAGCTGAGCGCGCTATCTATTTGGCCATCCTAACACTTGTGTAAACTTTCTTATTTTCTTTCCTATCTTTATCAGTCTAATTCTATTCTGCAGAATGTCAATAATTTTATGTATGATGTTCAAGGTTGCATCATTGCAATGCAACAACAATTATATTTTTACCGCTGAAATTGTTTTGCCCATTTAGGGCCTTCGCACAAGGTGTATTTTGTACGCGCAGACCACGCGATACAAACACGACACACACGTGATCTATATGCGTTTTGGAGTCCAAAAGGCGAGTGGATCATGTGTGTATTGCGTTTTTATCGCGTCGTCTGCGCGTAGAAAATACGCCGTGTGCAAAGGCCCTTTGAGGCTGTGAAAACAACTCACACGCACGTAATTTCGACAAAAATAGTAAATTCACTTTTATTCTCATTTGTATATTATATACATTTATGTGTGTGTGTGTGTGTGTGTGTGTGTGTGTGTGTGTGTGTGTGTGTGTGTGTGTGTGTGTGTGTGTGTGTGTGTGTGTGTGTATGTATATATATATATATACAGGCTGTCCCAGATCTCAACGTCAAGCCGAAACGGGGTGACAGGATTGATTGTAACCATCATGAGAAAAATCAGAAAAAAATCTGGGCATTTAAGAAAAACCTAGAAATTTGGTCAAACTGTAACCATTTTTCGGTTTTTGTGGTTAATTTTTATTATTTTTGTTCATTTAAACTTTGGAACCGTAACCCTAAATAACATTTCTAGAATCACAGTAAAAAATAATGACACAATTGTCCCAAGTTTCCTAGAATTAAGACTGTTTTTTGTTAAACTATGAATTTAAAATTTTCAAAACAGATTTTTTTTCTGATTTTTCTCATGATGGTTACAATCAATCCTGTCACCCCGTTTCGGCTTGACGTTGAGTTCTGGGACACCCTGTATATATATATGTATATATATATATATATATATATATATATATATATATATATATATATATATATATATATATATGTGGGATCATAAAAGTGCAACGGTGATTAAGATGTCGCAAAAGGTCATGTATTTCGATCACGGCACAATAAATAACAGGATATCGGGCCAGGCGTTCGACCACCCCGTGTCAGATCTCCGCTACGACTGCTGTTTATGTTTCTTCCCTTAGCGACCTCTCCTTGGTAACCCGGTAACTTGGTAGCTCTGTAGCCCTTAGCAACCCTTCAATATATTATGTTCCCATATATATATATATATATATATATATATATACACACACACACACACACACACACACACACACACACACACACACACACACACACACACACACACACACACACACACACACACACACACACACACACACACACATTAATCAGTCATTTTAAGTTCTGCCATTGAGAATAGTTTGAATTATGTATTATCAAATAATATCGGTTCAGTTCGTTTGTTCAGAGTGTAGATTATTCGAATTCATGCGCTTTATGTCGCAGACGTCAATGAAACCTAACCTCAAAATCTTGATTCGCCAACTACGTCTATGGACGCCATATTACGGGGACATACAGGCTACCGTACTTGGCCCTGTTCAGGGTGCCTGATCGCGCCCAGACTAAGTTTTCACTGGTTCGAGGAATATCCGGCACTGATCAGACGTGCCGTACTACGGTATTACGAACCGCAGCTTGATAGCGGCCTGATCAGTCTTCAGGCTGCCGGATCCAAATTTCTGGTCGGGATATCGGTCGACGAAGTCAAAGTGATCGGACTAGGTTCCAACCTCACAACAGACCAGTCGTGTGAGTATATTACTTTTAACGACTTTATTCGTTATTTTCGAAATGTTTACATGTGAATTTCAAGAGGAAGTCTATTCAAAAAGAAAAAAGTGAGCCTGTTTAGAAATTGAATCATATCTGCAGACTCGTTTTTGTACTCCGATAAATTATGCACGAGAACAAAGAAGAATTAATTTTTCAATATGAAAATCTAGGCATCTACGTGCAATCGTTGACAAAATTATACTGCTTCATTAATACTGTATTCGTACTAATCAGCGTATCACTTAATCTTAAATTTTATTACAACACTGACACTTAATTAAGGTTAGACTGGTTAGTCATCCGTCCTACAATCGGACCCGATATTTTATATGTAATACATACGAAATATATATACCATATTACCTTCAAAAGACCGTATCGCCACCCTCAGTATTCGCTATTTTTGGGACACATTGAAATGCCAACTTTAAACTCCTGTATCTGGTCTCGATTTCGGCGGTACACTTCGCCGAAATAAAAGATACTATAGGGAATCGGACAACTTTTCAGAATGTGTTTAAAATGAACCATAATGGATCTATATAGCCAAGAAAAATGTTATTTTATATAAATAAAGCTTTTTAAGTACCTAAAACTATGTCTAAATGTTATTTTTTATTTCATCGCCGCATAATCCTTACACCACGTCATCTCAGAAAGCGTGACGTCATATGTGTGTAGACGACAAGCTAACCTCGAAATCAAGTGCAGGGTGTCATTTTTTACGTTTTTGCGAAGTTTGGAGATCCTGGTTAAATCCTGGTTCCAGGTCAACAAACGTAAACGAGAGACGAAAACGTAAACCAAAGAGAAAAATACGCGCATGGTAAGGTTTCTTTACCCACGAATGACGTCATACGCTGTGATTAGTGTTTCGTTTGAGGTAAAAAACAGATTCAAAATATTTAAATTATTAGATTTTATTTATGGATTAAAAAATATAAATCATTACTATTCAACGAAAATATCGATTGAATGATCGTTTTAATGATATAAACATTCATTCTAACTACATTTTAGATTTTTCAATGATTGCCGTCCGATCGCCTATTGCATAACGATTTAGTCAATTTGTGACCGGTGAACCCTAGAAATTAAATAATAAAGTGATAAGAATAAAATTCAAGTGTTTTTCTTTCAAATAAAATAAGATTCGTTTATTATCATACGACTTGGTCTAAAATGATTTTTCAATTAATCATTGATTCGCTCATCGCAACGCGGCTGTGCATTTCAAATGTATGTTGAAACATTGACTACATTTCAACGTTTACAAAAAAAAAACATTTATCGCCTCAGTTAATGAAATATAGATATTTCTCGATTTTTTTTAAAGTACGATTAGATTGGTTTAATATTACGTATAAAAAGAATTCGGAAATGAATAAACGCCTTTTTACGTTTTCACAGTTGGACTGTCAGTTTGGGTCTGTCGGTGCAATGTGTGTGTATAGGTGTATACATATACCTAGCACAGCAGTGTATGGAGTTTTTCTTCGCGCGGTTACCGTGGGGCCTCGCTGCATCGACCCTACAGTGGGGTGCCCCTCACGCCGCAAAATAAACTACGGTCCCCAGTCCCAGCTCGGCAAAATAGATGAGAGTTGAGTGTACAAATGAAATGTAGCTTAAAAATAGCAGAGTGGAGCGGAATAGCAGACGCGGCCAAAAATTAGAAGGTACTTCCAGTATCTCCGGCATGCTGCAATGCCAAAAAATGACTCAAATTGGGCGCCAGGCCGCGGTCATCTTGAGGCGGAAATTTTCGTGACTGGACTTTCGTCTAATTCGCTTGCATCGTATGCTGCGGCCTGTGTATCTTAGCTGTTTGCTTTCTCTACCATTACTGCTTACGAGTTCAGCCTCTTGCTCTAGCCTGAATGCACGCGTTTCATTCGGTATGGCAGACTTATCGTACTGTGTGCGCGTATATGTAATTACGAGTCCCAGGCGCTGCTCCCACGACTCTTTTCAAGTCATTAACACGGCGGGCTTTGGCTCTCTAACAGGGATGTCATTAATTTCGAAGCGTTCTCGCGAGAGTCGAGAAAAGAAAGATGCAAAAGGAGAGACCGAGAGAGGAAGAGAGAGAGAGAGAGAGAGAGAGAAGAGGTGAACGTAAAACGGAGATCGGAGGCAACGTTGTCTCTCCAAGCTTCCTCTTGGTTTTTTGCGTCCGCTTGTCTCACACGCGACACGCGTGTGCGCTTCGCAGATGAGAATCCGGCAAGTTGCTTTTGTTCCTTCACACACTTCGGCAGGAGCAGTGAAGCGTACTATAATCTTTCACGAGCGGCGCTGTCGTCAATCCGTCCCTATACGCTAGACATCTATATATTTGAGTCTATCGTTGTGCAAATTCCGTTAGTCAAGGGACCTAGGAATTCTCTACTTGCAAGGAAAACGCGAGGTCCCGAGCTTTGCGCAGGGCTGCAATTTCCGACTCGGAGAGTCGTCCGTGTCGTACGAAAAAGGTGATGACATCATCGAGTGCCACAACCGCCTGGGTCGGTGTTATAACGTATTCCTCGTCGTTGATCCAATGTTCGATTTCTGCTTCCGTCAGGTCCTCCTCACCGATGATCTTACGCAATAAGCTCCGTACAACACTGGCTTCCGATGGATCCTCGATGATGGCAAGGGGATCAAGTTCGAGGGCCACCAAGGGAGTCAGGAGATTGTTCCAGCTGTCGACGATGACCTTCGTTGGAACATACCGCCAGGCTTCATCCAGCCGAAACAACATGTCCTTCATGCCAAACTTTTGGACATGCTCGATAGGATCGTGTCCCTTGTCCTGTGCGCAGGAAGCCGATTCCAGCAGTCCACGTCTGTAGCGCGTCTTGAGGTCCTCGATGACATCTGCCTTGAGCCTCGTCACGCTCAACTTTTCCTCCGCAGGAACGAGCATCGTTTCTATTCCACCCATCCCCAAATCGGGCGAAATCGGATCCGTCGCGTCCATGAGGAGAAGCGCCCTCTGTGGCATTTTCCTAGATGCGAGAAATAGCGAAACCTTCGGAGCGAATTCATTCACGAACCAATCACCGAATATACGCGTATCTATCGTTGCGTTCTCCTCGTGAGCGTAAAATACGGGAATCGCGAGATTTTTTAGATTCTTCAGGCCACGCGGTTGCGCCGATTTACCGATCACGACGAGACGTAGTTTGAAGGTCGCGTCCGCGTTCGAACAAGTCATTACGGACACCCGCTCCGACTTCGTTCCCCGCCCATAGCCGCCCCTGTCGCTACTCCCCTTCAAAGGCAACACTTTCCAATTCAGGGTCGTTACCGCGACATTGAACACTTGGCTCGACCTCAAATCCATCTCGGTCTTCAGTTGCATCGACAATTTCTCCTCGTAGGTGATCGCCGTTCTATGCCCGCCCTCCGATACTCCATGAATTAGGCCGTGACGATGTTTCCAACGATTCAGCCAACCGTCCGAGGCGTTGAAACTCCTGTCCCCGTCCAGTTTTTCGGTTAATTCCTTCGCCTTGTCTGCTCGGAAAAAAATAATGACACTTATCTCTGCATATAATGAAACTGATAGGAATTCATTGGCTGTATTTTTTGTTTATTTCGCAAAATTCATTCACCGATCGTTCGTGTATGCTAAAACAAGTGGGAAAATCGTATTTTCGAGAAGAAGAAAAATGGTAGTTGTGTTTGGGCGTTTATGACTCTTGTGCTACTAAATCGATTTCGATGAATCTTTCACAGAATCGTAACTTAGAGTGTGGAATGTGATTTAGGCCATTGGACATTCCGCAACCTAATGAATTACAATTACAAGCAACAAGCATACCAACAAACAAACGTAACGACCATATTAAACAAACAAATGAGAAATTAACGAACAAAGAAACAAGGATTCACGAATGAACAGAACGTGTGTGTAATTACCGCATTTACATAAATTGTCTTCACAGATAATTATTAGCAACAAACAAAACATCAAATGGAAAAGCACAAAACTACAAATGTAAAAATTTAATGGGCAAATGAACACGAATTTACAGATAATGAGGCGTGCTTAACGATGGAAGGGACGATAGAGGGTGGGAGGGAGAGGGGCCGAGAGAGTGTGTGTGTCAGAATCCCACACGGAGATGTAGTGTGAACCCTTTTCGGTATCTCGTATAAGATTTTCCATGACGCCGACGAATATCAAAACTAATGTAAAATTGAGGGGAAGCGTAAGGCATGTATATGTGTGTGTGTATATATAAACAGGGTAGACCATTTAAGGGGAGGGTAGGAGTTTGAGCGTGAAAAAAAAACACTTTTGCGATTTTTTTCATCTATATGGCTAGAGTAAATTTATTGAAACCTTTTGTACATTGTTAAGTGTCATTTGAAGAGCATTCCGTGAAATCTGTACGCGAAAATATCCACAAACAAGCCGGTGCCGCGTTTTTCTCGAAACCATTTTTCAAAGTCCGTGTTCACTGCCATATGAAAACTACACGACCGATTTATTTCAAACTTGGTACACACTTTTTACATATAAAATACCTCCCCCCGACGGTTAGTTTGAGATTTTTTTTACATTGAGGGGGTTTTCCACCCCCAAAATGGCGGAATTTTTCGTGAAAAATAGCACCTTTCACTTTACATGATCACCAAAAATTTAGAAATGAAAAAAAAAAAAAAAATTATCAAAGACCGTTGGGGGGAGGATTTGATGATACTTTGACTAAATTTTAATGGTACTTGATTTCAGATAATTTCTAGCTGAGATACAGTGAACACCGCAAATCGTGTTTTTCCAAAGGCGTTCTTGGAAAACCTTTGTCGCCGGCTTGTTTGTAGATATTTTCGCGTAAAAATTTCACAGAATGTTCTTGAAATGACACTTAACAATGAACAAAAGGTTTCAATCAATTTACTCTGTCCATATAGATGAAAAAAAATCGCAAAAAAGTGTCTTTTTTCACGCCGAAACCCCTACCCTCCTCTTAACATGATCACCCCAAATATCTCCGGTGCCTTTAGAGTGAGGAAAACAATGTCAGGAGGTAATTTGATTGATCTCGAAGGGATGATACAGTTGTGAAAAATTTATTTTTGTCAAGGTCATAGTTTTTGCGCTCTCAAGGTCATCAATGGATTTTCAAATGGGAACATGTTTTTCTTTTTATTAAGGGGCCAGTGCACTTTGAAAATTTCAAAAAATCGAAAGCAATCAAGACTTGAAGAAATCGACGATGATGAGCCATCAGAAGGGATTTTGTACGGTGCAGGAATTGCCGATTGAGTTTAGGTAAGAGTTTTTCATAGTATAAACTTCAAACGTGTTTTTCTCGAAACAACGTTTTCAAAATCTAGCTCCTTCGTATCTCTAAAACTAATAAACCGATTCTCTTGAAATTTGAACCACATATTGTAAACATGATTCGCAACAAGATGACCCTCGATGGTTTTAAAATTCTGATTTTTGTTCTTTTTCTGCGAAAAACTGCGAAAAAACGCTTTTTTCGTTTTTCATCGGCCATTTTTTTATTTTTTGATAAAACTTTATATCCGAGGGTCATTTTGTAGCTGGTGTCATACTGAATCTAATGGACTTTGATTTTTTTTGTTTCAGACAAGCCGTTGCCGAGTTGTGATGGAGCTACCTAGCCCACCTATTTTTGAGGCGTTACGTTAAACTATAGTTTTTGTACTTAAAAATTAATGAAAATGAATTAAATTTTTTATGCATTCCAAGACTTTATTTATCAGGCCCAACAACTTTTATATTCATATCTTTTAGCATGAATCAAAGAAGTATGCGGCCGTGTAGGTGATAAGAGATCGCTAGAGTTTCGGCTTCGGTCCGGCCAGTGAAGGACTTCCAAGGTTATCGATGGAAATAAGAAATTGTGTTTCTTTACGTTTCGGCCCTCTGGTTCGGGTCCTCTTCAGAATATGTATATTTATTTTCCCTGTATAAACGGTAATACACAGTATTTTACAATTACGTAATATCTAGATGTTGTGTTATTTTGTGTGACAATCATGTTGGTTCTGTTTTAACTATAATTATATACATAAAGTATGGATGACGTCTTTTATTGCGTTACTTATTGTTATATGTAAGTATTGGTGTGTAAATTGTACGGAGTGTGGAGAAAATATAGAAGTGCGATATGGTAGTTTACTAACCTCGAAATATTTCACTAGTATTTCACTACTTCGAGGTTAGTAAACTACCATATCGCGCTTCTATATTTTCTCCACACTCCGTACAATTTACACACCAATACTTACATATAACAATAAGTAACGCAATAAAAGACGTCATCCATACTCTATGTATATAATTATAGTTAAAACAGAACCAACATGATTGTCACACAAAATAACACAACATCTAGATATTACGTAATTGTAAAATACTGTGTATTACCGTTTATACAGGGCAAATAAATATACATATTCTGAAGAGGACCCGAACCAGAGGGCCGAAACGTAAAGAAACACAATTTCTTATTTCCATCGATAACCTTGGAAGTCCTTCACTGGCCGGACCGAAGCCGAAACTCTAGCGATCTCTTTTCATATCTTTTATAAAATCCTCAACAAAAAATCGCGAAAATAGCCTTTTTTCGTGGCTCCAAAGTAGACGGGCCCCTTAAGACGTTGTGACTGATATTCAGACGAATCCACCGACCTATGATGTCATGAGCTTAAATTCTTTTTTCGCCAAAACACACGTGTAAAAACGGAAAATCGTGATGGTATTGACAATAAGAATATCCGAATAATGTAATTTAATTTTTTATGCAGAAAATTTATTGTAACAAATGTTCCAAGAATTGAGCGCTATTCCGAAATTTCCAAGGCGAGTGTTTTAAGAATATTAAGACGTCATAAATTTCATCCGTACCATATTTCCTTGCATCGAGAACTTCATGGTGCCGATTTTGGAAATAGGGTTCAGTTCTGTGAATGGGCTCTGCGCTAGTCACAAGTGAAACCGCATTTTTTCGACGCCGTTTTTTTTACTGACAAATCAACTTTTACCAACCATGGACAGTTCAATACGCATAACATGCTCTTTGGTCAATAGAAAATCCGGAGTGGCTCGGAAAAATTGTGCACCATCGTCCTTGAAGTGTTAATGTGTGGTGTTTATTCATAGACGGCAATTTGAATGAATGGAAATACGTCGATTTTTTAACAACACTTTGGGGAAATTGCTACAAGATGTCCCGTTAGCACAGCGATGCCGAATGTGGTATCGACATGATGGCTGTTCAGCTCATTGGGCAGTTGTAGCTCGCGAAGTGTTAAACCGAAAGTTTCCCGGACGCTAGATTGGGAGGGCTGCAGTAATCCCGTGGCCTGCTCGTTCGCCGGATTTAACGCCACTCGATTTCTTCCTATGGGCAGCTATAAAGGCTCGTGTTTACCATGATGTTCCGACGACGCCGGCGAACATGCGAGAACGAATTACGAGAGCCCGCGCTGCTATCACACCAGAAACTATTCGAAGGTCAAGAGAATCATTCATCCAGCGTCTTAAAGTATGTCGAGATTAATGGCCATCACTTCGAACATTTGTTACAATAAATTTTCTGCACAAAAAATTCTATTACATTATTCGGATATTCTTAGTGTTAATACCATCACGATTTCCCATTTTTACACGTGTATTTTGGTGAAAAATTATTTCAAGGTCATGATATCATAGATCGTTGGATTCGTCTAAATATCAGATCCGTCTTGATAAAAAAAAAAACATGTTTCCGTTTGAAAAACCATTGATGACCTTGGGAACGCAAAAACTATGACCTTGACAAAAATGAATTTTTCACCACTGTATCAACCCTTCGAAATCAATCAAATTACCTCGTGATTTTTTTTTCGTCACTCTAAAGGCAACGGTGATATTTGGGGTGGTCACGTTGGATGGTCCACCCTGTATATGTATAAAATTGGCCGAGATATTCACGAGTAAAGTCCGACGGTGAGTAAACAATGGCCCAGTGGTTTCGGAACACACACCTAAATATTTTTTCGATTCTTTTTTTTCAATAATTCACATTTAGTGAATACAAAAATGCCAAACAAGAAAAGAAAAAACCAATCCCCAGATTAAATTGAAGAAAAAAAATAGCTACTTTCATTTAACAAATGAAAATTATTGTACAGTATAATCGGTTTGCAAATAAACCATTCGTGTTTTTTATACGGCGAAGAAAAATTAAAAGAAAATTTTACTTGCGCGAACGTGGATTCGAACCCGCGCCCGCTCTCGCTTGGACGCCGAAACTACTGTGCCATTGGTTACTCATTGTCAGCGTCAAACTTTACTCGTGAATATGCCGGCCAATTTTTGTCGCGCGATATTTAAAAAAAAGCTATATACAGGGTAAGAGTGAGTTCACTAGAAGTTAGTCACCCGAAAACACCTGTAAATATTGATTTTAGACGAAAAAGTTAGCGACAAAATTTCAATGGCTTGTCCACGTGTATATTTTGATATCTAGATTTTTTTAAGTGGAGGTATCAAACGGATTTCAACATCACCTCCAATTTTTTAAAGGAAACCCCCTTTTTAATTGTCAACAAATGAAAAGCACGAAAAAACAAAACCAATGACCTACGGTATCATGACCTTGTGATGACCTTGGAATACCACACATTCACAAAAAGGTAACTAAAGCAAGGCAAGCAAAAAAGGCGGAGATTTCAGACCTAAATGATGGTTTTATTGCGTGACATGTTCAAACATTTGTTTGGGGTTTTGAACATGTCATGCGACAAAAACATCATAAACAAATGTACACAAGTACATGAAAATAATTTTTGAAAACTTGTACATATTCTTGAACGATCAATAAACATGTGGAAACCATTTCAGAAAGAAAACTTGAACAGTTTACAGTTTATTCCATTCTAATAATTACGAAATTGTACAGAGACGATTGTTAATATATTTAGTGAAGCTCAAAAACAAAGATATGAAAACCCCACGGATTGAAGTCTGGCGATAGGATTACCTTAAATATCCCAAAAAATAATGCACGGGGTATGGGCTTCGGTCGTGGTGCGAATATAAAAATAAGAATAAAGATAACGACAGTGATCTTGCCTTTTAAAATGGTGCTGGAAGGGGTGACACCCTCGGCCCTTTGTTCCTTGTACCAGGAGTAAACGGCCTTGTCGATGTGCGGTTTCGCGCCCAATCTGAGCCTCTTACGGTTAACGTCGTCGTCGGATTTCTCGAATTCGTTCCTCTGCGACTTCCATTTTCTTACAGTCGCCGGCGATAGGCCAAGTTCACGGGCGATGGCCTTGGCCGATTCGCCACTTTCCAAACGCTTTAGGTGCTTCAATTTGTCACGCACCGGAAAATGCACGCACCGTCTCTTACTTCCGGCCTCGTACGGACTATCGTCGCCATTTTCGTTCCACTCGCTCACACTTACGCGCAGTGGCGATTGTGCGGACATTTTTTTTCTCGTTTGTTCTTCTCGACGCGACGTCGAGATCGTACACGTGTGCGTCACTCGTAAGTGCGAGCGAGATGAATACACGGATGCATCATCGGTACAAATGTGTTTTGCGTGCTGTTGCCAACGGGAGCGTTGATCGATAGTGCGCGCGTTGTCTCCTCGGAAAAGCCGCGAGATATCGCGCTTATCTCGACGAACGCGCAGTTAACGGGAGTACGACGCAAATGCGTCTGCCAAATGTTTGAGGTTAGGTCGAGCGAAACTTCGATCGGAGAGAGGAACTACTTTTCCACGCGGCGTAGCTACTTCGATGCGTGCCGCGTCGGCCGGTGGTGGGAGCTGGGGCACCTGCTATAGCCTGCGGCGCACGGCGGAGCGGGGGGGATGGAGCGCGGGAGGGAGAGAAGACCGACAGGGAAGAGAACGAGCGAGGGGGAAGCGCGGTTGCGCGTGGATATTGGGGAACGCACACAAGGAGAATATTTTCGTCGTACTACAGCGTGGATGGCTGTACGATCGTTTTGCTAACCGAAGTAGATTGTTGGATCGTTCTGCTATCCGCTGTTATCGCGGTGCCGAACGAATGGAAAAGCCGACCAGCGGAGAGAGCGGTGTTGCGAGAAAAACGCCGTTAACATTTGATTAAAGAAATTTAATGCAACCAACGAGTATGTCCGAAACAATTAATTAAACCAAAATAATATTTTTTTCACGGCAACAAAATATGAAGAAAAAAAATGCAAGCAAGAAAAATAGCGAAAAAATCGGAAGTTAAGAGGGAATTGCCAGAAATTACGCGGTCGAAAATTCGAATGAATATTAATTTTAGACAGGAATTCGTAAAAAAAATTGAAGCTCTCGTCAAGTTCCATACTTTGGTTCGCTGGTTTTTTTAGGAGACCAGATTGATTCAAGGTCAACTCTACAATTTTGAAAGGGAATCCCTATTTTGAATCCCCCATTTTACTTTTTTTTATAACAAAACGTTCACAAAAAACAAAGTCTACGATGACCTTGCGATGACCTTGGGAGACTGAAAAAAAAGGATAACACGGATATTAGGTTGCGACAAGTCATGAGCGTGGTATTTCCGGATGCAAATAAATGTTTTTCTTAGATAACGTTTGGAATGTTCTGTCATTAACGGGCGAACTTTTGTGGATGCGTGAACCCTCGCAATGACTTCTCGACTGCCTAATTTCTAGTGACTCACCCTGCACATTTGTACGGACGGATCGCGAGAAAAATTTCGTTCCCTGAAACATTTCAAAATTGACGGAATAAGATAATTGAATAACTCCTTGGGAAATTTGGTGAATAATCGTCCGTCATTTTGTTACAATGTGAATTTCGAAACGCCGGTCAAGCAAGAGAATAATTAATTAACGGGCCGGCATAAGATTGAGACCCGGAAAATAGGTCGGATTTCGATATTTTTTTTATGATGAGAGGGTGGGATGACGCGGTCGGGATTTTACACACTATTGATACAGAGTCTTGCTGTGATCGAGGTTTTTTTTAAATTGAAAAATATTGATATACATTGTACCTTTGGACGAGGAAAATTTTACTGATTTTCAGTATTTTTTAGCCTTACGGTATGTTTTATGTCTACTTTTGGCGTATTGACTACTTTTGGGTTACATAGTATTTTTTTAGTCAATTTTTAAAAATGGCGGATGTATGGCACAGTTTCCTAAACGGGTTGCGGCGGATGTTGTCAGGGCGTAAAACGTAGAGTCGGCGGGATTAATCTGAAAAAAAATTAACGAAGATTTTTTCTTTCACTAACACTCACACGCAGAATATGAACCGAGAAAAAGTGAGAAATGTTGAAAATCGATTAAATCGTACGCTTTAAAACAAAAACATTGAGCTTTCCGAAGAAAAAAATGGCTAATTTTTGCAATTTTGCAAAAATACTTTTCAAAACGTTTCAAAAACATTTCGCATCATGTTTTGGACAATAAGGTTAGAAAGTTTTATACGAAATTTCCTTAGAATCGGTCGATTAGTTTTTCTGCTATGTCGCGCCAATTTTGAAAATTCAGTAGAAGACCGTTGTCATACCTCCGCCATTTTTGAAGGTCAATAAAAAAACCATGTAACAGCCAAAAGTAGTAATAAAACATACCTTAACTCTGAAAAATGGTTAAGAAAATTTTTCATTTCAAAACAAATCATTAAAATCAGCAAATTCTTTCCTCGTCTCGTGGTATCTCCCCCCTCAATCAAAGCGCCGCCGTTGCCGCATGGCAAATCGGTGTGGGTGGTTCTGGCAACTAGAGTCATCTGAGATGGAAAAGAAGAAAATGTGCCCTCAGTACAGTCATAAAACTTTCGTATGAACGGATACTTGTTTGAATTTTTGAAAATTACACATATGCCACATATAATCATACGTAAAATATGTCATACGTTAGAAAATGTTATTAACAAGGCTCGGTCCGAATTTGAAGTAAACCGGACGAACGGATTTTGAGATTCGACTTGGACCGTTTCATAAAACATAGTTTCCAAAAGCGTAAACCGCTGCAGGGTTATTCACCGTAGCGCACTAGGCGATTTGATCGTCCACAAAAATCGTCATAACTTGGTCATTATTTTGAATTTTCGCGAATTCGCGATAATTTCTCTGTTGCAAATTAAAATTAAGGGGAGGGAGGGGTTTGTACTTTTGAAAAATCGATATTTTTGTTTTTCTTATAGTTAAACATTTCAAGAATATAATCCCAAAATTTCAAGTCAATCAGAGCAAAACTCTCGAAGTCATTGACTATTTAGTCCCGCTTCTCTAACACTGTAGCTCCGACTTCTCTAAACTTCAAACGCGTTTTTCTCGAAACCACTTTTTCAAAGTCCGTATTCACTGCCCTTTGAAAACTACATGACCGATTTATTTCAAACTTGGTACACACTTTCTATATATAAAAAACCTCCCCCCAACGGTTAGTTTGAGATTTTTTTTACATTGAGGGGTTTTCCACCCCCGAAATAGCGGAATTTTTCGTAAAAAATAGCATCTTTCACTTTACATGACCACCAAAAATTTAGAAATAAAAAAAAATTATCAAAGACTGTCGGGAGGAGGATTTGATGATACTTTCACTAAACTTTAATGGTACTTGATTTCAGATAATGTCTAGCTGAGGTACAGTGAACACCGCAAATCATGTTTTTCCAAAGGCGTTCTTGGAAAAGCTTTGTCACCGGCTTGTTTGTGGATATTTTGGCGTGCAAATTTCACGGAATGTTCTTAAAATGACACTTAACAATGTACAGAAGGTTTCAATAAATTTACTTTATCCATATAGATGAAAAAAATTCGCAAAAAAGTGTTTTTTTTCACGCTGAAACCCCTACTCTCCCCTTAAGACCGTAGGCTATAAAACTGTACAATACTGTTAATTTGTATTGTACAATAACTGTACTATACTTTCTATTGTACAGTAACTGTACAACAGAAAAAATCGTATTATAGAAATCCCAAGCTCCTGCAGGATCCTGAATGGGTTACATCTCGCTCGTGGCCGGAAAAGACGAATTTTCGTGATTATTTTCTGGGAAAACGTGTGCAGGTTTCCCATTTTTTTACCTCAGGAAGAATGGTTTTTAGTATCTTTTACAATGTTTGTATTGGGAAATATTTATAAATGCGGTAGCTACAATGGTTTGTGCAGACAGCTGTTAAAAAAACGGTCACCACTGCTGTTCGGAAACAAATAATCCCCAATAGAAAAAAACCCATTGAGTCTTTGCATGAAATTATCTAGTACTTGGACGAAGATATTAAGGAAGTACACCAGCTTCATACAATGTTGCCATGCTAAACCATGGTCAAATTTCAAAATGGTGATAGATCAATAAAATTTGGTGAGTATATTCTTTAGTATTATATATGTCAATACAATTTTTTTCAGATTTTTTCATTGTGCCGTTATCGAATAATTGAACATTGAAGTTCACGTGTATAAGCATAGGGTTTTTATAGATATAGGTATATATTCCGGGTATAAGAATAAACGCTTGTGAATTATTTGTAACAAAACGGCACAACCAAAAAATCTGAAAAAATTTGTATCTACATGAATAATACTAAAGAATATATTCACCAAATTTTATTGATCTATCACCATTTTGCTGAAGCTAGTGTACCTCCTTAATAAACTATTGATTTTTTTCCGCAGGCCAAACTGAAAGTATCGATTATCGGTAAAAACGCTCCATTTTCGTTGAAAAAGAAAACTTTGAGTCGACAAAAAATTCCTCCGTCCAAGCACTGCTTTTTCATATGTAGAACAATATGCTTGTAAAATTTGAACTTGATCGGTGCAGTGGATCTCGAGATATCGTGTTCACGGATCTTAAAAGTAGTTTTGAAAAAAACGCGTTCAAAGTTCGTCGCTTCGCGAGACCTATAAACGCCCATAACTCCCTAAATTCCAAACGAATCACCTTGAATGTTTCTGAGAATATTTTCGAAAAGTTATATTTTGAGAATCCTCCGAAGACCAAATATCGCTATTTACAAAAAAAAACTTCCCGCGCATCAACGCCCAATGGACTATTCTTAGAATCGACGACTGTTGTTCGTGCATACTCAATCCTGATAACGGCATAGAGCGCGTTTCTGCTACGTATATCGTGTGTGCGATCAACACGGATCGTCATTACGCAAAACGTAGAAACGCGATGACCGCGTCGTTCTCCGCGTGTCGATTTTGTGCTCAATTAGCTCGGAGACACGTAAGATCGGCGATCATTAAGCGAATGACGGTAAAAAGTTCAGATCCCATGCTTGGGAAACACTCGCTTGGAGGGGGTGAGGGTTTAGCGAAAGTGACAGGAAAAGATAGCGGCCGGTGCGAGAGGAAAGTGTTCGTTCCGCGGGCAAGTTTCGACGAGGTCCGTAACGAGCGTGACGAGTGGGGGGGTATAAGGAGGGGCGTGGCGCAGCGGCGAGAGCCGAAACTTCGCGACAGCTTTAGAGGGGAATCGTTGCTAGGCAACCGGCAACGTCGCAAACCGGCGCCGTTCTCGTAGCTACTGTTGTCTCCGTCGCCAACCGTGAACGACCGAAGCGTTGTTTCGGGTGTGTCCGTTACAGGCGAGGCGCGCGCAGCGGCAACGTGCGCCGCGCCACCGGCAAAGGCGTCAACAAGCCGGCCGGCACGGGAACCTCCGAACCGGCGTTTTCACGTCGTAGTACAACGCCCTTGACAGCGTGCGAAAAGATTCGGCGTACAGAAGAAAAAAAACAGGAGATCGTCCTTGGAACAAGTGGACGCGCAGTTAGAAAACTATCACTCGCAAGAATTCTACGAGGAGTCCTAACGATTTTCATCACGCGCATACATTTTACATGCTTCAAGGGTTCGCTAGGTCGCCATATTTCTTTTTCTCGACTCGGCAATTCGCTTTGTATATCTCGAGAGCGCGAGTCGCGTTATTAAAAAAAATAAGGCGATGCGGGAGACACTGAAAGAGAAGTTTTCGGTGCGAGAGAGATGGGCGTGCGGGCCATGCGCGGTCGAGCGAGACAAAGCGCCCCCCCCCGCACTCGCGTGCTGAGACGAAACCGCGCTCGGTCGGTAAAGAAAATCGTGAGCAATTATTTCTTAGGCCTTTTTACGCGAATACGGGCGAGACGGGCACTAACACTACTCTCTTTTAGTGCGATCCATCTTATTTTCGACCGCTGGAATAGCCCGAATTGAAATAGTCATCGTTTGTTTGCCATCCGAAGGATATCGCGAAATCATTCCACGCTAATGCCGTGCATAGGACTTTTTCCTTGGCGCGTATATCACGAGCGGATAAAGTGAAATTCAAAACCGCCGACGTGAAGTCGGCGCGCCGGAAGATCTAGGAGGGAAAAAGAAAAGTAAATTTCCCACAATGTATATCGCGCGTTGCGAGGGATGAGAAGACGAGTTTATGAATTCATTTCTGACCCCCCGCCCCCGTGAAATAATTGTCTTTCGCGATCTTTTGGCACGTTCGCGTGAGGCTTCGAGGCGGTCCGGTTAGGAATTTGCGGGCTCTCGCGGAACTGCGAGGGAAGACAAACGGCCGAAAGAACGCGAGCGAGAGTGAGAGAGAGATGAAATGAGGCCGCGAGGGACAAAGGATCTCGCAATGTCGAGGGAGCACGACGGGCGAGGCTTGTACAGCGTGTATATTTCCGTAAAAGAAAAAATGCTAAATCGCGCCCGTTCGGTAGAGATCAAACGTAAATACGAGGGAAAATACAAAACGTATCCGCCGATCTCATTTTCAAATCGACCGTTGAAATAGCGATAGAATTGGTTTTTCTTTTTTCAATCGGCGACGCGAGAAAGAACAGTCTGGAGTATGACAAAGCGTCGGTGTGCGGCGGCGGAGTGGGGGGGTCAAAGCGTTTCGGATCGGCAGGACTCGCCGCTGCGCGTTCGCGGGTCTATCCCCTCCCCAGCTGTGCCGCGCGCGCCGGTTCGCGCATGCCCAGAATTTCGCGCTCACTCGACGTCCTCGTCCACTTCGGTCGCCGTTCCCACTCTCACTCACGCGAGACACGGGAGAGCGCACGGTCTGAGGGGAACAAAAACTCTCGCACTGCCAGTCGGTACGAAATATCCTACGGAGCTCGTTGGCTTTCAGAAAGACGCGAAACGCGCGACAGGGAGCACACACATACGCGCGCAGCAGAGATTTCTTCAATCACGAAACAAAAAAAATCTCGTAAATTCGTTCGGATCTTAGCGGACTTTAGGGAGAATATTTTTTGCTCAAGCAACGAAAATTCGCGAGAGATTCGAGACTCGCCGGAAGATTAAATTCGTTTCCAGCTCCCCCGCGCGCAAGTGTCTGCGAACGTTTTTTTTCGTCGCGCTTTCCTGAGATTTTGGTCGGATTTTTCGTGTCGCTCGGAGAGTGAGAATCTTATTCTCTCGAAACGAAAGCAGCGCAGAGCCCGGTAGACGACTTAAAGCAAAGGATTTACAATGGCAGAAGAAAAGAACGAAACGAGCCCGGTGGTCGAGGGCGAGAAGACTCCTCAGGACGCCGGCACACCACCGACGAAAAATCCTGATAACGAGCAGCTCGACAAGGAAATTATCGACGAGAAGACCGCTGCGGCCGATGACAAGGAGAAGAAAATAGAGGAAAACGGTGACAGCGAAAAACCGAAGGAAAACGGCGAGGAGAAAACACCCGAAGTCAAGGACATGCGAGCTATCGTACTCAACGGCTTCGGTGGTATCAAGGGTGTAAAGGCACTCAGAAAACCCGAGCCTCAACTCGCCGAGGGTGAAGTGCTCATCCGGGTTAAAGCATGGTGAGTTATTCTCCTCACTATTGTCAATATATATTTCTTTAACTATCTTATTGCCATAAAAAACAATCCGCCCAATTCTACGCACCGATTTCCACACATAGTCTCCTCCCCCCACTTTAGCCTCCAATGGACAGAGGTCCCTTTGCGAAAGTTGCAATTTCTGTAATCGACACTTCCGGCGTCGTGCTTGGCTAGGGCGAAAGAGTTTCGAGCATCGACCAAAATGCTTGAAAAGCGTAAAAATTCTTTGTAAAACAAGACGACAATTTGCCGACACAATCGCGATGATCTCGCGGCTTTTGTACAATGTAACGAAGCGCGAATGTTCGAGAAAGTTTTACATTGTCGATTTCTCGACGAACGCGCGGGATATTCGCAGGTAAAATGTCAATTTTCCAACATTGTTGCGAGTCTCGTCATTCAACGGTCGTTAGAGATGATTAACGTTTGGAAAACGCGTTTCCGGCGTCCATTTGATTGCAATTCTTTGTGGCGTCGTTCTCTCTCTCTTTGTCCCTCGATCGCTTCTTCGTACATATACATGCCTTATTCGTAGTTTGCGCGTGTGTGTGCGAGAGTATATCGCGGATATTTTTTTCACGAAGAGCAACGGCTGACGAGGTTTCGGCAGTCTCGTCCGGCCCCAAAGGAGACCCTTTCGCACACACACATGCACGCACGGGTACGCACGCACTCGATACAATATACAGAGATAGAGCGCTACAACGTTCGTAGCGCGGCGAAGAGGCCACGGAGAGGAAGGAAAGTGCGAGCTACTTTATATCGGCTCGTGGACGAGGAGAGAGGTGCGGCCGGCAGAGCATCCTCCGAAATCCTGCCGGTGTAGGGCACCTCGCTGTACTTTAGGCGCTTCGTGCCTCAAATTTTCGCACAACAAATCGCAAAATTTGCGTACGAAAAAAAGTCTAATTGAAAATTTAAAAACGAAAAGAAAGAGATCAAATGCAAATTCAAAACGAAAGAAGGAAATATAGAATATACAAAAGAAAATACGGAAATGTTCGAAATCAAAAAGAAAATCGAAAAGAAGATATCCGAAATCGGTAGGAAATCGAAATGGAAAAGCGGTCAGAGAAATTGACAACGGAAGAAAAATCAAAACGATGCTGGAGTTTGCATCGTTTGAACGCAACGATTTTTTTTGTTACTTATTTTTATTATTCGAAAACTTTTTTACAACTCAAGGTCCGAAATCTAATAAAAATACGTAAAAACGTTCGAATGATTTTCTAGCCTAAATTGGTCAAAGATAAATTCTATCAATGAAAATGAATTAATTTCTATTGCGTTCTAACTACGTGAACTTTAAGATCATAAATCAAATGGTATTTAGAGAGAGAGAACAAATTTTAACAATCAAGTAGAAAATAGAAAAAAGCACGATCATGCGATCAGTGGTTGGAGACGGGGAAAAAATCAAGTATTAGTTATACACGAAAGGAAAATTAAATAGTAAGTAAAAGAGATAAATATTTTCTTAGATAACTGTAATTGAGTACGAAAAAACCCAAATAAGTCAAACGATGGAAAAAAAGCAGTTGCACATTTTTCCCAATCGGTTCATCACACCTCCAACTTTATTATTTCCTCAATTGAATAACAATATACGCGAAACTCAGAAAAAAATCGTAAACAATTTTCCAATCCAATTTTTCCAGCGAAGAAACACCCGATGAATCTCAAACTGACTATCAATGAAATGCATTTTTTAAAAATTGTGTCTATCACACTGCACAACGAAATGTTGTTTTTAAGGCGCTACTTCATTTGTGCTAATCGATAAATGAGACGTAGGGGCAGGGTGGAGGAGGAACGAAGTGCGAATTGAATGTTTTATTTAGGCAACGCCTAGCGATGCGCACATCCGGAAAGCGAAAGTCGTACGCTCTGAGACGGTTTGCTGACGACGTTGAAGTTTGCATCGTTAGAATGCAACAACTCCCCCCCCCCCCCCGAATTTCCCATATTTGTTTTGGCAAATTTTTGCTTTAAAAATCACGCGAACATTTTTCGTACGATTCTTATTTAGCGATCTACAACCTAAGAATGAAAAATATGACTCGATGATACTAAAAAAAGGAATTGGTGTGTGTGTGTGTGTGTGTGTGTGTGTGTGTGTGTGTGTGTGTGTGTGTGTGTGTGTGTGTGTGTGTGTGTGTGTGTGTGTGTGTGTGTGTGTGTGTGTGTGTGTGTGTGTGTGTGTGTGTGTGTGTGTGTGTGTGTGTGTGTGTGTGTGTGTGTGTGTGTGTGTGTGTGTGTGTGTGTGTGTGTGTGTGTGTGTGTGTGTGTGTGTGTGTGTGTGTGTGTGTGTGTGTGTGTGTGTGTGTGTGTGTGTGTGTGTGTGTGTGTGTGTGTGTGTGTGTGTGTGTGTGTGAGAGAGAGAGAGAGAGAGAGAGAGAGAGGATGATTTCAGTCATTCGAGGATTGTCTTCTCAAAATCAACGATTCGTCAAAACAAATTTTAAGTGCCATCCCCGAAACAGCCTTATGATATATATCTACATGGTGTTAGGAAAATCGATGCAAAGCCTTAAGGGGGCGTTAGGTCACCTCGTAAGGAACATATCTAACCTAAGTTACCTTAGTCCAAAGTCTAAGAATTTCGAGTTATCATGGTAAGTATAATTATTGGAAAATTTCCCAAAATTAGGTACTAACTCTATCTTAAAAAATAGCATTAAGAAAAAAGGTATTTTTATTTTTTGAAAAGTTTTCAATTATTCAACACGTCCCATTTAGCTAGTTGTGTGGATGCAGATGATTGTATTGGTGTTTGTCGATTGAATACAAATTAAGCTAATACGCAAATAAGATTTTAGTTACCAATTATTGTCTGTTTGAACATTATTGAGGAGTTAGTACCTAATTTTGGGAAATTTTCCAAAAATCATACTTGCAATGATAGCTCGAAATTCGTAGACTTTGGACTAGGGTAACTTTGGTTAGATATGTTCGTAACGAGGTAACCTATCACCCCCTTAAGGCTTTGCATCGACCTTCCCAACACCCGGTATATACTATCCAGCTGTTCTCGCGAAAACGAGAAGCCTATTTTATTTCTAAATGTGCAATGTGGAGCAATTGTTTGCAGCCTGAAAAAATTCTTTACGTTTGATAAGATATCAACGCAAAATGTTTGCACCACACATACACATACACTGTATGTATTGTTGAAATTGAATTCAGATGAAATAACCGTCAATGGTCCCTGTGTTGAAGAACACATCGCAAAATAAAAAATAGATTTTTTTCTCCGCACACAACACACACACACACATCTTACGGAATTGAAAAATTCCTCTCACAAATATTTATGAATATACACAATACTGGACAAAATAAAGCAATAGAGACAACGTAAATTGAATAGGCAAGGTGCGTACTTCATGGTGCCTGATCTAGTATAAGCACACGCGTGTATTTATATATATATTTATCAATTTTTCCGATACTAGAATGTATTTTTCCAATACCAGTATAATGTATTTTGTATTTTAAGGTGTTAGGAAATCAGGGTTATGGAAAATCTTTTTTTTTAAGGAATAAGTAAGATAATTGAAAAATCGTTCGGACATTTATTTGTATGTACATTAACATAGTTGTGTACCAAATTTCATTGAAAAATAAAAAACTAAAGAAGTTATAATCAATCTCGGAAAGGACCTTTGAACGAGAGGGACTCAACGGTGTACTTGGTTTTGGCCACCCGGTTGATCGCGGACAAAAAAACGAAGTTTATTCTTTTATTTTTTCCTAAAATAGATAATATTGGCTAAGGCTTGACCGATCTCTTCTTGTTATCGTGTTTCAATAATTTAAACAAATTGTACACTTTTTTCCAATTTCCGAGGAAAAATAACATCGCTATTGTTCACAACTGAAGAAAAATGTTTAGAAAACCGTCGGTGAAGACTAAACTACTATTACACTGAATAAGTGTACGAAATTTCGAATCAATCCGTTTATTAGATGTCGCGAAATCCTGTACACCGTGGTGAAAAACGTAGTGTGGAAAAAAATCGTGTTTAAAGTTTTACTAGCAGTTGTATCGTTGCAATAATAAGTTTACCTTGAATCGGCGATTCCTGCACCATATGCTGGAACTTGCTCTTCAATTTGAGTTGCCTCAAGCGACGAACGACTTTTTGATATTCTTACAGTAGCCAAACCCCTTAATGTGATAACGTATTTTTCCAATACTAGTATATTTTATGGGATTACAGTTTGCATCATTAGAACGCAATGAAAATAAATACTTGTGAATTTTTTAAATTTCTGTTGGCAAAATTTGCTTGCGATAAATTCCTTAATTGTTTTTCAAGACAATTATTCAAAGATCGGGCTCAGAAAGAATTTGGCCAAGCGATAAACATAGAGTAATTAAAATATAAGGACGAACTTTCGTTGCCGTCGAACGATGCAAACTTTAACACCATTCTATTTTTCAATTTTAGTACAATTTCGTTTTCGAATGAAATCACTGTCGCATGTCACCCCCGCCCCCCCCCCCCTCCCCCACACACAATGTCACACAGCGCAACATAAAAAATAGTACTATTTCCAAGTTGCAAATTGAAAGATGAAATTGGAGGGGGGTTGAAATTCCGGACTTTGAATGCTCTGAAGTTTAAACATTTTTTAATTCCTAATTTTAATGTTCCGAAATTACAAGTTTCGTCAAGATCATGTCCACCCAGTTGACTGTAATGATGTAGAATGTATAACATTGTCTAGACAAATTTCAAAATTGACGTAAATTAACTTAATAAAAAGAATTGTTCAAATAATTCGTCGACTTATTGAACATTTTGAAACTTTAAAAACTTCCATAGTCGACTTATTTTGACGGTGTTCAGATTTTCGGAGTTTTGGTCTTTCGGGTAAAATTCTTTCGGAGTTTTGAGCATTCTGATCACTCGAAGTTCGGAATTTCAACCCGTCTTGGAAATGGGCTTGTCGTTTTTGTGAGAAGTACCGGGCGCGCACACACAAGCATCTACAAGCGTGTACTTTCTTGCAATTTTTTTTATTTTCACCATTATGATCATTATTATTATTATAGTCATTGTCATTGGAAGGTTTTCTCTTTCTCTTGTCTCTATTGATTCACTCCCTGCGATTTGTTTGCCCGCGAGACTTTGTCTCCGCACAGTGTTTGTTGTCCTCGTTTCGTCCTTCTTTCTTTCGTTCTCTTTCTCATTATTTTCCTCACCCCTTGCTCCGACAAAGTGAGAGATGATGACGAGGAACGGAAAAATAAAATACGTCTTTCTCGAGACGCTCCCAAGAGAGCGAATTTCGTCGGTTCTCGTCCCCAGCACTGTTTGCGAATCTCTTTTTTCCTTCCTTTCTTCTTCAATGTTTCTCACTCTCGAAGTATTTATTTCCACGTGGATAGATTAATGCTCAATTTTGTGTTCCTTTTTTCTCGCAGTTTTTGCAACGCTATTTCGTCCAGAATAATTTGTCCGGTGTCCTGGAAGCGAAATTTCACGAGAGCCTTTCGTAGTTCTGTGCGATCGCAGTTGCTGGTTTTGTTTTATTTTTTTCCCCTCTTTTCTCCCTTACGTTCTTTATGTTGCATCGTGCGCATGCGGTATACTCGATGAAGCGGTGTTTGCTCAAGGAATAAAGAAACATAAAAGAGCCTCGCGGGGCTTTTCAACGGCGATTTTTTCGGATTATTGATCTTTTGGTTATTGAGGGGAAAAAACGTAATAAAAAAAACAGGCATCATCGCAGCTTTATTCGTCTGTTCTTGAGATCTCAAATTTTGTTTGAGTTAACATTGTCAACGCGAACGAAGAAAATAAAAGGTCGAATGGAAGCAAATTTGCATCGCACTGTCGAGAGGCAAAAAGAAAGGACGAAAGTAGAAAAAAAAAAGAAAAAACATCTGATTACTTCGTTACACACTAATCGGGTTCGTCTAATTTTTTTTCGACGCACAATCGGGGCAACGGACAATTGCCCATTTGCGTTTCTCATCAACTGTAAAATAAAAAAGCGGCTTCTGCGCAAACAAAAAATCGTAAATGAAGAATTGAAAAAAAGAAGATAATTCAAAAATTTTAGTTAGGTGCGAATAAATCGAAGGATTCTTATAACCGCATGACTAAAAATGAGCAAATTCGAAGAGAAAACAAACAAAAAATCGAAAATGTATGGAAATAAACACCCAGCTCATGCAAACTTTTTTTTTTGCAGTTCAAATGGTCTGAATTAAGTTTTTAAATAATAATATTGATAATAACAATGGACTAGATGCTGAGAAAAAGCAATGAAACAAATTTTAGCAATAGTAATAATTTTCACGGTTTTCAAGCAGGGAATAAAGTATTCGCTCTGTCAGATCCCAAAGGCAAGGATCAACATTTTTCCCGACCTCTGCTCATATCACGGATTTTTCAATGTCGAATGGCAACGACAAAGCAAGAGAGAGGAGAGAGAGAGAGAGAGAGAGAGAGAGAGAGAGAGAGAGAGAGAGAGAGAGAGAGAGAGAGAGAGAGAGAGAGAGAGAGAGAGAGAGAGAGTATGAATTCCAATAATGATCGTGGCACAGTACGAGGACCTTGTCACGCGTGACTCACGAATCATAAAAGCTTCTTGATGGCATTGATGAGAAAATAGGCCCTACGGGACTTACCCCGCTCCTCCGACCTCCCCCCATGGTCCACGATTTCCTATGCTACGAGGGTGAAAGAGAATACCCTTAGAAAAGAAGACGAACAAGGAGGAGAAAAAGAAACGTTCTAATACGCCTTTGGTATTATGCTCTCACGAACAATTTCGCTGCTGGGTAAGTTGAGTCTTGCTTGCGCTCGATGCTTCGAGCCAGAGGCACGGATTAAGTCGTCGCCGCCTCCATTCTCGCTTTACCTCGCCTTGCACCATGACCGAACTTCATTCTTCTTACCACGAAAACGGAAACAACTGTAACACTGTTTATGCTGCGTTTTTGGACGGCCCCACACACACACGCGCGCGCGGAAAATGCGCCCCTATCGTCTTTCACACTCTTGAAAAGACCATATTCGTTTCTTGGAATAACGACGAGTGGAAACTCGACCCGCAGATTTTTCTTTTTCGGAATTCATTCGTTTTCTTCCGTCTATTTATTTATTTGTTTTTTTTTCTTTTCAGTTTTCTTTTTTTTAATGCTACTTGACTCGACTCGAGGAGAAAAAGAGTTTTAACAAGCCGAGAGTAATAATAATAACAATAAAGTGTACCAATAAGAACACCAACGGCAATATACAATTTCTGCAATATTAATAATAATAATGGACTGCGGCGATTTTTTTCCAAAAAACAATATTTTATTAAATCCTTCGTCCACTTTTTCGGCGAATTCTCAAAATATAACATATATAACAATAATAATAACAATCGAAACGTTGATGGTAAAACTTTTGCGAACACTCTTAAAGGGTCCACCTGGAAATGAGGATACCGATATTGAGGGGTTCGGCTACATTGCCGATCCCAAAATAAGGGTATTTAAAAAAAACTGACATTGCAGGAATATGTAAAATAATGGAAAAATTGTTTGGACATTTATTTGTATGTGCATTAACAAAGCTGTGTACCAAATTTCATTGGAAAATATTAATAATTAAAGAAGTCAGCAATTAAAGTCACAATCTCGTGAAGGACCTTCCCCGGTTGAACTGAAAAGCAAAAAACGAGTTTTCTTCCTTAGGATCGGTGATAAATAGTGGAAATAGTGAAACAGCAGTACAGAATTTTAGGACTCGATCTTTACTTATGAAGATCAAATTACATTCCTGACTCCCGAATGAGAAAACTTAATATGTCGAGCTACGATAAATTAGAGCAATAATTCGTTTGCTGTTTGTTTTTTACGAAACGTTGAAAAATGTTCAGTGGAATTTGATTTGTCACGAAATTCTTTAACGTTCGTAGCACAATGTCGAACAATTCGGCATCGCTTCGATCGCTGTCGTCGTCTCGACAATGATGTTATTATGTCGTGAAGGGAACGGAAGCCACTTGAAGTGTGAACATGGAAATAGGGCTGCAGATACTGCTTGAATTTTCTCCCATATTGCCCCCTTGTTCGATCTCTCTCTCTCTCTCTCTCTCTCTCTCTCTCTCTCTCTCTTTCTTTCTCTCTCTCTTTCTCGCTGTCTCTCTTGCTCTTTCGTGACAGTTGAGCCTGATAATTCATAAAAGAGTTTTTCCACGAGCTCTTCACTTCCATATCAGGAATCCCCCCGCTGCGGCGCGATAAAATATATTTTTTTCTCCCCCCGTATGGGGGTCAGTCGTAGAGGGCAGCGGAAAAGACAAGAGACAATGAGACGCACTCATCGCGCAGCCTCCCCGATCGAGACTTTTTCTTTTTTTACGTTTTATTTTTATTTTTCTTTCATTGCGATTCGTAAAATCGCGCCACGATTATTCGAGACTCGTAAGGAGAACGACGAAAATACATTTTTTTCTTCTCTTATCAGCTTTTCCAATGCTGTTTACGTGCTATTGCTGATAATACAAAAACTCTGACAAGCAGTTACGAAAATAAATTGTCACTTTTTTTTTTCAAATACTGTTTATGTCCTACTGGCGATAAAATTGAGTCCCCGTATTATTGCATATTAATGCCGATTGATTTACAATGTAAAGCGAAAATAAAATCTCATTGCATGAATTATATCGTTACTTATGGAGGAATTTTCCGAGCGGGTTTTTCTTTTGCTTCGCTTTATGGAAGGGCTTATATCCAGTTGAATGTTTTTGGTAATATTGATTTTAGTTTTCGACGCATTCTCAAAATATAAGATTGCGAAGTATATACTCGGAAAACTTCAAGACGATCCGTTCAAAATTGAGGGCGATTACGGGAGTTTATAGGAAGGGTCCGCGAACCGACGAACTTTAAACGGGTTTTTCTCAGAATTACTTATTCAAAAACGGTGACCATGATATATAAAAAATCACTACTGATCAACTTAAAACTCTACGAACTCTTATTTACACACTAAAAGGCAGTGCTTGAACGAAGAAATTTTATTTTTTTGCATAGTTTTTTTGATCGTCAATAATAGAGCGTTTTTTTCCCACCGAAAATCGATACTCACTTTGGATGGCGGTCATTTTTTCGAATGTCCATTTTTAATTAAATCCTTCGTCCAAGCATTAGATAATTTCATGCGAAAACTAAATCCTCTTGATTTTTGTATTTCGGATGATTTGTCTCCACCAGTGGTCACCGCGAAGAACTTTTTTTGAACAGCAGTCTGCATAAACCTGCATTGTACCTACCATATTTACAAATAATGTTCAATACAAAAATGGTAAAAGACACTTGAAATCGTAGTCTTTAAGGCGGGAGCCTGAATTGGAAGATCCACAAATGCGTTTTTTCGGGAATTTTTTTAGAAGGGAAAAAAACAAGTGAGCCCATTAAACATTGAGGTATTATTTCATGTATATTTGAAATGTATAAAAAAAAATTCATCGTGAAACAACAAATGACTGCAGATTTATAAGCATATTCCATGTGCGCCTTGCCACTGCAGTCCCCAATCGGCGGGAAAGATGCAGCTCGTAATTCTTGACTGAAACAAAAATACCAATAAAATTTTCACTTGTCATATACTTTTCTTCCGGGTGAATTAAGAAAAAGCTGAAAAAATCGTGAAATTATAACGTTAAGTGTTAAAAAACACTTTAACGTGCTATACAAATTATTTTAAAAGATTTTTTAATTCACTTAGAAGAGATTTTCATGCTGAAGAAAATAAATTTTGGTTTTATTCAATAGGTCGTTTAGTTTTTTTTTGCTATCACACCCGCCAATTTGGAAAAATCGTGAAAATGAAAACTGGAGAAAACGCGCTTCAAAGCTTTTAATAGGAGGAAATATCAATATCAAATATCAATCGCTTCTCTGCTTTTGGCCTTGTGTCTTCGAAAATATTTATAATTGGCCTCCGTAGCTTTGTAAATATGTTCTTGGATAGTTTATCTATCGATTGAAGCAAATTGAAAAAAAAAAACTTTTTTCGGACGTTCTAATCCAGGCTCCGGCCTTAATTTGAGAAAAAAATTAAAAACCTGTTCACGTTCTCCCGGAAAAAAATCACGAAAATTACTCTTTTCTGTTTCGGCCCTGAGTTAGGTGTAGCCCGTTAGGAATTGGGTCGAAGTTTGCTCCGTTCAAATCCAACGTAAATTCTTTTCGATTTCTTATTTTCATTATTATCCAAAATCATATGTTGCGAGTTCGTTTTAGATCGCTCAATAAGAGTTCGAAAACATGTTTGCCCAATTTTCGTAGCTCAAATCTGCCAAAAGAAATTTGGAATTTTTATTTTTTAAATCATTTTCGTTGCATTCCAACGATGTAGACTTTAACGTCAAAGGATCGAAAATATTGCCAATATGCACAATCATTTCTCAATTAATTGATCACAGTTGATCTCTCATAAAATTCACGTTCAAAATATTTTTTCCTTCCCACCCCACGAGCCCATCAAAACATACAAGGGCGTTAATTTGTATGGGGTTTGAGTTTGCATCGTTGGAGTACAACGAAAATTCTTTTCAAGTTCGTATTTTCATCATTATCCAAAATAACGTTTTCCCGATTTGTTGTAGATCGCTAAATGGGAATCCTAAAACATTCGTAATTTTCGTAGCTTAAATCAGCCAAAAGCAATTTGGGAAATAAAAAATATCATTTTCATTGCATTCCAACGATGCAAACTTCAACGTCATCAAAGCAAACGCCCAATGCCGCAATGTTACAATTATTTTTGCATCCTCTACAGGAGAAAAATATTTTCTGTAGATACAAAAAAATACGTAACAATTGCACCAAACACGATATCAATTTCTCAAGCTTTGTGATTATTTAACTTTTTTCCCTTTTTTTTATGGAACTACTGCCCTTCTTTTTTTCCTCTTTTTTTCTCTCTCAGCTCGGTGCATCCACGATTGCCCTCGAGGGTCTCGAGTGCACTCGTTCGCTCTTCTCAGAGAAAGAGAGTGAGACGCAGAGAGTTTGTGCACGTATGAATTGACAGTTGAAACACTCTTTGCTCTCACTCTCGGTCAGGCTGGACTCTCGAGACTTCATCCGGCCTCGCCTCTCTTGCAGTCCTCTCCCAGTCCATTCGCACTCTCGACACTCCACGATACAATAATAATCTAAATGGAGCTCGGTCACTCCACCCCCTCCCCCCCTCTTGTCTTCCTCTTGCCTATGTCCGTCTCGCTCTTTATCTTGATATTTTTTTCGTCGGGGATTCGTTATCTTAATTATGCAACAATCTTGACGGAAAAATATAAACACAGTGTGACAACAAACAACAATTTTGTGACGGCAAAACAACGATATATTCGTTCAAAAGTAATTACCTATTAAAAAAAGATGCAAGAACAAATTACGTCATGTATATATATAAAAAATTATTATTAACAATAAAAACAACACTACTGATATAAATAACGATACTATTATTATTATTATTATTATTAATTGATTATTACTAATCAATGTTAATATTAATATAAATAACTAATCAAATTATTCACATTAAACATAATGATAACAACCATGATCATTTGTAATTGCGATAGGAGCGATCGTTCTTCAATAACTTTTTTCACCACTGAAATGTCGGCAATAAAGTAATAATAGAAATAACGGCTTTTAATGTGTCTCAATAATAAATCAACAATGATAGCTATAATAATAACAACGATAATAATAAAACATTTTTAACGAAGTAAAAATAGTAACAGTATAATCATTTTGATAATTATTAAAATACCAATGATAATGATGAGACGCCGAGGTATTCAAATTATTGCAACACAGAAATATCTTTGTAAACTATTTTTTTCACCAATTGGAGATGGAACTAAACCGAAACGAACGATCCGATGAATTTGTCCGTGACGATTTGGTTAACGCCGTACACGCATTACGTCTCACTAGCTCGTACTTATTGACACGCGAAAGATAAAGGGATTCGTTTGTTTCTGTTCGGCTTTTCGCGTCGTTTAGTTTGGCTCGTGTGTTTTTCGCGTAGCGTGAACCGAATGCTCGGCACACACACACACACACACACACACACACACACACACACACACACACACACACACACACACACACACTCACGCACGCACGCACGCACACACGCACACGCACGCACGCACGCACGCACGCACGCACACACATACACACATACACACATACACATACGCACATACATACATATACATATACACACATACATACATACATACACGGGGTGAGTCACGAGAAACAGAACACTTGAATATCTCCGTTGGATTTGAAAATACGAAGTATGCACATATCGGGATTTGAATAATTCGGAAGGACGTACATGGCTATCGTATTTTTTTATTCAATTTTTTTCGGTTTTTTTCAAGGTCATGAAAGTTTAAAAAAAAGTGGAAGGGCACATTTTCCCCCTTGCACATTGTAACAGGTATTAAAACGGATTCAACCATGTAACATAGTATGCCCTTCAAAGGACCTTCAACCCAGAAATATGGAATAAATAATAATTCAACGTGTAAGATATTTTTCTTTATTTCTGTTACGCTAAATGATTCCTGTGAGCTGGGTTACATTCAAATGTATCCAGTGGCGTAGCGTGGGGCGGGGGGGGGGGGGGGGGCAGAGGGGGCCATGGCCCCGGGCGGCGCAGATGTGGGGCGGCGGCGGCGGGCGGCACTCAGTTGCGAAAATAGGGAGGGGGGGGGGCGGCAAATTTAGGGTTAGCCCCGGGCGGCAAAAATCCACGCTACGCCACTGAATGTATCGCAATAACACAGCAGAGGAACAGGGTCGGTGATGACAGACGATTTACGGAACACCTTCACCTATTCGTATGTACACAATCGTGTTTATGAGCTACTTATTACTTTCAATACCTTCTTGCTGTCGGATTTCTGAAGTTTCCAAAATTTATAATCTATCACTTCATCGATGTACGTTTCGCAGTGCGTTACTCGAAGGAAGAAAAGATCAACATGATTTTCATTTATGGAGAAAGTCGACAGTATTTATTTAATATTTGTGGCTTTAAGGTCATTTGAAGGTCGTTCTATGTTACATGGTTGAACTTGTTTGGGCCGGCAACAATGGGCGAGGGGACAAAATATGCCATTTGAATTTTAAAAAACTTTGATGACCTTGAAACAACTGAAAAAAAATATTATGATAGAAATGTGCATCCTTCCAATCATTCAAATTCCCATATGTACATACTTCGTATTTTCAAATGCAACAGAGATACTTAGGTGTTCTGCTTCTCGTGACATCCTGTGTATATGTGTGTGTGTGTGTGCGTGCGTGTGCGTGCGTCTGCGCGCGCGCGCGCGCACACGCACACATTGTCGAACGGATACACGTTCAAACAGAATTCTGGCTCTGGTGTGTCGTTTCCAGAGGTTCTCAATTGTACTCAGTTGTTCTTCGAAAAAGGCATCTAAAGAGGTGGAGCGTTTTACCAATTAATGTTTGATAATGACTTTTAAACATTGACGATAGAAGTTTCCTCCAGTTTCGTTCCGTCATTGGCGAGAGAGAAAAAAATGGTAACGTCAAATGGAGCGCAATTCACGTGTCCACAAGGGACTGCGGATAAATTCACAATTTTACCATAAGCGTGGCGAATTGCTTAGATGTTGAATTGTGTTGGCGCGAAAATGAAGTTGTGGAAGATTGGGGAGACTTCAAAGTCTCTTTAACTTTTATTTCACATGTTGATGTGCAAAACGCAAGGACATCCTATGTTTATGGGTAAAAAAATGATGAAATAAAAACGTCTGTATATATAGAGTGATTCACTAGAAGTTAGGCACTGGAAAACATCTATAAACATTGATTTTAGACGAAAAAGTACAAAATTTGAATGGCTTGTCAGTGTCTACATTTTGGTAGCCTTCGATTTGTTATGAAGCGGGGTATCAACCCGATTTCAAGGTCACCTCCTTTTTTCTAAAGGGAAAACCCGTTTTTGTCAAGGTTGTACGTAGCCGATTTTTGTAATTTTAATAATTACTATTTTTCAAGACAGCTTGAATGAAAAAAGGCCTCAAAAATAGGAAAAAATGTTTAAACCGTCGCCTTCTAAGCACCCGTTACGTAACGGGACAGAGGCGGGGGTAGAATAGGGGAATTTGACGTTACGTTATTTGTGTACGCCCCCAAACAGAAAATACTGAACCCTTAATCATTTCTAAGTGGAATTACACATTTTTCGATGCACCCATCGATGCAACTCGTTATTTCCTACGCAAAATACTACATCGACTGTTGCATTAAAAATATGATTTAATTAAGAAGAAAAAAAAGATTGCCGTCAATCTTTATTGAAGCTCGCATCGTCCCACGCAGCGCTCCTTTTTTTTTTTTTAAATTATGCAGAATCTTATTTGAAATTTATTCAGGTTCCAGTTTCTGAATAAACAAGCCAAACAATGTAGATTAATTTTCGCAGCTTATATTAGCTAAAAAAATGGCATTGCCCTCCAATGGGAAGAACTTCAAACTTGTGAAATGCAAAGGTCCTCTAGGCGCGATAGAAACAGCTGAGACCAGATAGTGGGTCCTCTGAAGACATTTTGACTTTTTTCCAAAACCTATTTCGGCATCATCAAGAGTTTCGAAGACATTTGAGTGGATCGATTCAAATGGGATACCTCGTAGATATGCTTAGACCGGGTAAAAAAAGTATTCGCATATCTCGCATTTCGCTCTGTGTTTACTGGAGATTTCCATTACCACAAGGTTTTGTTTCAACATTGACATAAAGTATTGATGTTCGAAATAACGTATTGATTAAAATAACCTGCAAGTATTTTTATCTCCCAAAACTTTCATGTGCCAATACTGTTTTTTGAATTTCTTACCCCGCTGTATGTACGCGTGTATTGAGAAACATATAGCAGCTCTCGCAGTGCGGACTCTTAATCAAACCGCTTATTTCCAATATCATAATCTCACGGATGACAAAGAAGATATCAACTTTTTCTTATCAGACAGATAATGTAATTCTTTATCCTATTTTCGTTGCGCATTAGTGGTGCACTCCGATAATGCAACAATTTCGATGACGGACCAGCCAGCGCTTTGATAAACGACGACAGCCCGAACTTCGCTCTCGTTACGCCTGGCGGCGAGGTGTTCGGCTCGTATGTGTACACAATTTTACGAATGCGGAACGAATAATTATTTTTATTAACGGGTCTGCAAAAGCTTGAGAGACCCAGAAGACAGGATGACGTTAAAGTTTGCATCGTTGGAATGCAACAATATTTTGCTTTCATTTTTTCAATTTCCTTTTTAAAATCATCCAAAGCCTTTTTTCGCTAATTGAGGTATTAAATTACTAATAAAGATACGTGGAAACATTTAAGAGTTTTTCACAGCCTGAATCGACCATCAAATATTTGAGTTTTGGAAAGGAATTAATTTTCGTTTCATTCCAACGATGCAAAGTATGTCAGAAAAGAGGTTCATTTTCAAAATTCTTTGCTGATGCAAGTGCTGATATGACGAGGTCGGGATTTTACACACCATTGATACACAAGTCTGGCCAAGTTTCTGTTCTTTTTTTTTATTGAAAAATATTAATAAACAATGGAGTTATTATTGACTAAACAAAGTGCCGCTGGTTGCTGCATGGCCAATCGGTGCAGGTGGCAACTAGGCTCATCTAAATTGAACAAAAAATGTTATTTTACTATAATAATAAAACTTTCGTATGACGGGATACTTTTTTGAAATTTTGAAAATTCGAGAAATGGCGCGCTGTAGAAGAAAAAGTTCAGTTTTCGACTAAACGAGAAAAAAATTCAATTATTTGTTGTTAATAAATGGATAAACATGAATAAATAATTATGGCATATGATGAAAAATGTTATTAGCTATGCTTAGTCCGAATCTGAAGTGAATAGGACGAACAGATTTTGAGATACGAACTACATGAAGTAACGTCGTAGCGCAGTTGGCGATCTGACCCTTCACAAAAATCGTCATATCTCGGTCAATTTTCTGAATTTTTATACAATCTTTGTTGTAAGTTAACGTTAAGATTCTAGGCTATAAAACTATAAAATGAAAAATACGTATTAACATTTTGGGCATATACAGACCCCTTAATTTACGTCATTGATAGGATAATTGACATTGAGCGTAATGTTTGTGCGTGAATTTAGACGATTCGAACGAGAATCGTCGTTAAGCCAATACGGACAATGTAATTTACGATAGTAAGGACGAGGTGAACGATTGATCGAGGCTACGAGTGGACTGAAGGCAAAGGAAGGTGTACGGATCGGCGTTATACCGGTACAAGGTGGTGATGGTGGTGGTATTGATCGGACCACACCCGTGTTTCGCTGCCGGCAACCACAGATTCTCTCTCTCTCTCTCTCTCTCTCTCTCTCTCTCTCTCTCTCTCTCTCTCCCCCCCTCTCTCCTCTCTCTCTCTCTTCCACCCCGTCTGCCAGTCAGTAACCCCCATAGGGACACGCAAATCTGAAGCGTAAAATTTTCGCGTACGCGCAGTCGCCTGCCAAACTCCATCGTATAGAGTAAAGTGTACAAAAGATATTCAGCGATGCAAATTTACTTGAAATAAAGTCAAGAGAAGTCAATTATCCAAAGCTTAACGATTCAAGGGGTTAGGCTACTGTGACGACACAAAAAAGAGGGTTATTGAAAACAAAATTCATTTTGAAAGAATCAGCAAGATTGAAAAATCGTTTAGACATTCATTTTTATGTACATTAACGAAGTTGTGTACCAAATTTTATGAAAGAATATTAATAATTAGAAAAGTTATAAACAGTCAACCTGAGGGGCTCAACGGCGCACTGCCAAAAAATCATTTATTAAAATAGGATCTATTTAAATCAAATACGTTTTTTTCCTTGCCTCACGATCTACTACGATCTTATTCGTTTCAAATATATTTTTAAAATTTATTTCACCTAATCTTTCTAATATTAAATATATTCAAATTGAATAAATAAAGATTCGATTCAAATAAATCTTTATTTGCTTACAATGTACACTGTAAATCTAAGTGTACTATATGGATAAAATATTTCATGAGTCCAAAATTAAATGAAACACTTATTTGAGAGTTTTACCACAACGATTTTGTCCCGTGATTAGTCATTTCCTGGCCTTCAGAAATTATTTTTTTCGAAAAAAATATTTCATCTACGTGGAATCGAACCTAAAACTTACCTACTCTCTATGCTACCGAGTGCTTGTAACATCTTAGTCGCAGATATGGCATAAGAAACTAAAGAATACCTATAATTATTTGTTGTATCACATAAACTATATCAATTAGTTAATATCATTGTGATAATTAGAATGTTTTATCGAATAACATGCTATACATTTTTCAAACATAATCTATATATATATGATTCCTCTCTCACCACCCTCTCTACCCCTACACCCCTTTGATATGTGTGTTACAATAAAGACAGACCATTAGTTTAATGAAATAGAAGCATGGTTGACTCTACGAAATTGCTATTTAATTTTTATTAAAAAAAAATCAAATAGATACCCTTAGTGAATTCAACTAAATTGTTTTTTGAACAGATGAAACTGAATCGTGGATTTATTAAGATTAAATTACATATTTAGTTATTGGACGATATCCAATCGGTTTGATTTGAATAAATAAATATATTTAAAATAAATAATTCCTATAATGGAATGCAATAGGAAAAATTTGATTCCACAAAAAATCTAGTTAATTCAAAGTTTTAACAATCAAATAGACTTTAGTTAGTCAAAATCAATAGAATTTTTCTGTCAGTGTGTGCTTGATTGTGGCAATCCGGTTGATCTGGGATAAAAAACGAGTTTTTTTCTTCTAAAAATAGATAAAATTGGCTAAGACTTGATCGAGGTTTTTTCAGGTGTTTCAATCTTTAAAAAAATATTTACTCGATTTTTCTAGGGAAAATGTCATCATTGTTAATAACTAATGAAAAAACATGTTGAGAAGGAAAACGTCGGTGAAGACTAAACTACTGTGACACTGAATAAGTATACCAAAGTTCAAGTCAATCCGTTGATTAGATGTTGAGAAATCGTGTTCACCGTGTAAATCGTGTTAATGAATTATACGAATAGTAAAAAATTAATATTTTTATTACTTACTATTTCATTTCATGTATTCTGATCTATCATTTATTTGATTATTATGTAAATATTATAGATAACAATATTCATATATATTGTGCATATTTGTTATTTTCATTTCCTAAGTTCCAATGTATACTCTTGCGGGTTTGTACGTACTATCCCCCCCCCCCCCCCCCCCCCAATTGAACCCTTTCCTATCACTCCCTATCCGCTCTTCGCTAATTGAACCTAACTTTTATTAATTATATTATCATATTAATTCATTCTATAAAAATATAAATAAAAATAATGAAAAAAATTACGTTAAAGTTGGATTGCAACGAAATTTCGGCTATGTTTTCGTTTCGTTATTGTTATTATCGATTTTTTTTGCACTTTTAGGTTACAGATCCCTAATAAGAGTGCTCAAAAACTGTTCAGTAATTTTTATAGCCGAAATGTGGCAAAAAAAATTAGGCGATACGGAAAACATTTTTATTATATTTCGATGATAGAAGGTTCAAGACTATGAAGACATCACTCAGAGTTGCCAGTATATTTTGCCTTTCCATGAAAACAAATTCCATATTTATTCGTCGTATATATTCATCGATATATATTCAACGACAATATTCATCGTTCTAATATGAAGCGTGACATCGAATAGGGTGCCCACGTTGGCAGTTTCTTTTTTATAGTGACCTACCGATTTGCCTAGATTTGGACAGCCCTGGCCTAGGCCAATATGCCCCATCTGTAGCACCCTTGCCCCCTATGCGATCCCCCATTCGTCAACGTAAAAATATAGTGGGCGTGCAATCCCTGTGTCGTTCGACTCGAAACACCCCGGCCCGTGTTAGCCGACCGCGTATGCAAGTTTTATCCTGTACCGAGAAAACGAATTTTTGTGTATTGGAAAAGAGGGGAAACTTATTTGTAGCGGCGATTTGGCTGGGCGTGTTGTAAAACTCGCAATTTATTACCAGGAAATATATATATATGCACGATAATTCGTGCAAATGATTTTTTTTGTAGACCCATTGACATGTTTGTCCTGCCAAAATTCATCCATAAATCGACCTATCAATAAGGTATACTCTATTGTGATTTGCAATAGTCAATAGTATAGGGATTGGTCGATTTTTTGCACGTAGAACGCCCATTAATGCGGAATAAAATAAATCAAAATCGAAATAATTTTTTCCTTATGAATATAAAAAAACAAAAATTCAATTTTGGACATTAAAAAACAAACAAAAATCGACGAAAACATTTCAACTAAAAAAATCATTCAATAAAAAATAAACTCGTATTGTTATGTATAGAACACTGTGTTGAATGTAATAAAGAGATGAAGAATAAAAAGATGAAAAAAAAAAAAACGATTTTGCATGATAATAAACACGAGGAAAAGGAAAGTTACTTTTGATATATTTTCGTTTTCTCAAGGGATTACCGCAGTATGGGGCATATGCAAAAGGCCAAAAGTAGGCAGCCTAAGAAGGAAATCATGCCTTGTGCAGGCAATAGCAAAGAACGGCATGTTATACGGAGTGGTGGCGTGGGGTGGAAGAGGAGAGAGAAACTAGAAGAATTACAGGGTAAATATGGTAAAATGGCAGTCGACATAAATGACAATAAGCCTAGCTACATATGGAGAATGGAGGCAGGAATAAGGGGCATTGGAATACAAGCACGGCAACTACCTATGTGAAATAATAAAAGTGCCGGAAGATAGGTGGCCGAAAAAGTGTTGAAAAGAAGAAGGCAGAGTGATAGTAAATGCAAATCTATCCAAATGGGGACTAGAAATGAAGGGAGCCATGGAGGAGGTAGGAGTGGGAGCAACATGGCAAAGGATAAGAGACAAAGATATGGAGGGATTAAGAAAAATGGATAAACTTCCGAAAAGCGGAAACCGAATTTCGATCCGAAATCTGGCATACACCTTTTAATATTTTAAGAGATCCCCTAAAAGGATTTTTGGCGACGCGCCATAGTTTTCGGGATACCAAATTTTGAAAATAATTTTTTTTACCGCGCTCCTACCCATGTAGGGTGATCGGTAGTGGCCAACGATTGGCCGATGCTCGACGCCGAGCTTGCCAACATTGGCACTTGAGCTTGGCCCGATCATCGACCGAGCCTTGGATGATAAGAGCGGCCCGATATTCGCAATCAATATTGGCCCTAGAATGGCTTATGAGAATCGGCCGAGCATCGCGTAGGAGTTCATTCGAGAATCGGCCAACAATAAGTCCCCGCTAAGATTGCCATCATTGGCACTCGAGCTTCGCCCGATTATCGACCGAATCTTGGCGGATAATTGTGACCCGATATAGATCAACAAAATTGGTCCTGCATTAACAAAAAAAATTAATTATTTTTGTATTGTAATTCGTCATTACCTGGTCTTTCGAAACGATTAGTTCGAAGAAAATATTTCACCTATATGGGACTCGAACCTTGAACCTACCTACTCATAGCTAAGCATGCTGCCCCTATGCTACCGAGTACTTGTAACATCTGAATCGCAGATATGGCATGAGACACCAAATGGATTCTCAACATTAATTTTATCACATAAACTATATCAAATAGTTAATATCATTGTGATAATTAGAGTTTTATCGAATGACATGTTATAGAATTTTCAAACATAACCTATATATATATATATATATATATATATATATATATATATATATATATATATATATAATTCCTCTCTCTCCACCCCCACAACCCTTTAATATGTGTGTTGCAATAAAGACGGACCATTAGTTCATTAGTTCAAGTTTAATTTCAATAAATAAATATATTTAAAATGAATAATTCCAATAATTGAATGCAATAGGAAAAATATGATTTCACGAAATCTAGTTAATTCACATAAAAAATAAGTAAATAAACGCGGTTAGTTAATTTTTATAGAATTTTTCTGTCGGTGTAGGATGGTTCATAAAAATCGGCAGAGAATCGCGTATGAGCTCGTTCGAGAATCGGCCAACAATGAGTGCATTGATTTGGTAGTATATTTGTTCAGAGTAATGTCCAATGGACTCGTGAAAAGTATTTATCTCGTCTCTCAATGACTTCAACGCGAAACAATGAATCGTCAATGTACGAATTGCGGTTCGATCATGCGTTACTCGGCTGAACATTGGCCTCGTATCGGCGAACCAACGTTGGCGAGTCTATACTTCACCATACCATCGGCCTCGTGTCGACAAGCCAATCATTAGCGAGTCTATATTTTGCCGAACATTGGGCTCGTATCGGCAAAAACATGATTGGCGAGTCTATACTTCTCCAAACATCGACCTCGTATCGATAAGCCAATGATTAGAGAGCCTATATTTGGCTGAACATTGGCCTCGTATCAGCAAACCTATGATTGGCGAGTCTATACTTCGACAAACATCGGCCTCATATCGATAAACCAATAATCAACGAGTCTATACTTGGCCGAACATTGGCCTCGTATTGGCAAACCAATGATTGGCCAGTCTATACTTCGCCAAACATCGGCCTCGTATCGACAAGCCAATGATTAGCGAGTCTATGTTTGGCCGAACATTGGCCGCGTATCGGCAAACCAATGATTGGCGAGTCTATACTTCGCCAAACATCGGCCTCGTATCGACAAGCCAATGATTAGCGAGTCTATATTTGGCCGAACATTGGCCTCGTATCGGCAAACCAATGTTGGCTAGTCAATACTCAGCCGAGCATTGGCGTACAATTGGGTAATCGATCATCGCCCCGCCAACATTGGCCCAAGTATTGGCCATTACGGTTCGATTGGCGAAACCTACATGGGTACTATAAATATAGCTGACGGGCTCAGCTCTAGGTATACCTCTATATGTTATCGCACTCTCGGTTTTGTGCGACTGGTGGAGTCCGTGGAACACTGGTATGGGCGCAGGGCACCTCGGATGTGCGTGTGGAATGGTCGGGTGCATAGAACACTGGTGTGGGCGCAGGACACCTCGGATGTGCGTGGAATATTGAGAGATAGACACAGAGCATCGTAGATTTATTTTTTGTTTTTGTACAGTTCATTCTTTCGCAGGTATAATAGATTTCTAGGGTTTATTTATCATCTTTAAATCGTTTTTAGATTAAACATTTTTTTTGCTCCTCTAGCTTCTGTTTTTTTGTTTTTCCCAGTTTTTTTTTTATTTTTGGGATTTTGTATAGTTTTCATTTTTCTTTAGATTTTACATCCTTATAATGCTTGGTAACCGGTCGCTGCAGCGATGGAAGGAGGGTTTCTACCGCCCAAACTTGACGAAGATCCACACAAGTCGGAAAGCGCGATAACATATATAGGTATACTCATAGCTGGGACCGTCAGCTATAGATATAGCAGGAACGCGGTAAAAAAATTACTTTCAAAAATCGATATCTCGAAAACTGGCGGGTCGCAAAAAATCCTTTTAGCGGATCTCTTAAAATATTAAAAGAAAGGTGCGTGGCAAATTTCAGATCGAAATTCGGTTTCCACTTTTCGGAAGTTTAGCCAGAAAAATAATCAAAAGAGCTATCCGAATAAAAACCCACCAGGAAATACAACAAGATTGGAACAAAATTGAGAATTCGACGTATTGTAGGGAGTACAAAAATCAAACACGACACATAGAAATGGAAGAGTACAGGGAAGAGAAGGGCATAGAAGAAAGAACTAAAGAAACATGGGTTAGGTTAAGATGTGGGAATATAGGAAAAAGAGGCAAAAAGGGGTATCCTATGCCGGTGTTGTAGGAAGGAAGAAGAAAGCTTGGAACACATTTTTGAGTGCGGGAAAATAAAAGGAAAAATGAATAAGGAAGTGGTGGATGGTTTTCAAAAGTGACGAGGAAGCCACGGGCGAGGCATTAGAACGAAAAATTTATAAAGAAATGAAAGGTAAACCAATCAAAAACTTGTGCAAGTATGTCACAAATGACAACTTGTGCAAGTATGTCAGAGCCTTCGAATGCATGGTAAGTAAGGAAGCATGGAGGAAAAAAGGACGAAAGACAAACGTTACGTTTGCTCGTAATAATTATTCGTCGAAAAGTCACTTGTCCATGGAGGACAAGTCCAAAGAATTACCCCATTTTCGTTTTCTCATATTTATTATAACGCAAAACCTCTCTTTTGCGGATTTATATTGTAGATCTCTATACAAGTATTTTTTACAATAGCGATGTTTTTTTTCGAAAACCTGGCACAATAAATTAAAGCAATTCAGAAATATCACTTTTCATTGCATTCCAACTGTACAAATGATAGCGAAGCTTGCATCGTTGAACTGCAACGAAAGTTCGTTATTTTTCGTCTCTTTTCTTGTTTGTGGAAAATTATTTTTCGAAATCTTTCGGGAGCTTGCGAAATTTGTCGCATTCTTTTGGAGATCTTTGACAATGATCTCTATACAAATTTCAGGTGATTGTTACAGTCGGAATATGGCAACAAAAATTGTACAGTACGAAAAACAATATTTTCGTTGCGTTCCAATGATACAAACGTCAACATCATTGACGTAACTACTTTTAAAATTACTCCTCGTATCGGAAATGAATTTGAAAAATAAAATAAAAACAATGCCTTCCGTCGTCACGCGTAATGATTGATGTTTCCCGCGCGAAACCGAGGACGTACAACATTGTGTCATTGGCGACTGTATAATCGGCGTATTTGACGTTCACGCTTCGACACTTTCAATCGCGCTCGAATGAACGCGCATAGACGAACTGGAGGGAGGAAGAGAGGCAGATTTTGCCGATGGTACGGTGTGTGTCGTTCTCCATTATTGGCCTGTCAGCTACTGCATTCACGTGCCCATATACAGATCTACACTTTCGTCACATTGTTATCCAGCCCATGAATACTTTCCCGGTGATTGACGTTTCACCAAAGCCCCTCTTATTTTTTCCCCTCCTTTTTGCGCCTAATTCGATACTTGCGATTTATTAACTTCGCGGAAATGACGAGACGATAAACTCTGCAAATTCAAAAAGATTGGCCGGATAGAAAATTATTTTTGCCTCTTTCTGATCAAGAAGATCTTTATTCGTGAACGGTAATTAATTCTTTCCTTTTTTGAATACATTCAGCAGTTGTCTTTTTTTTCGCTATCTTTTTTATACGTTTGTAGCTACTTTTTTAGCATCTACTGTTTTTTTTTTTCGATTTTTTTACATTTGTGGCCACTTTATTTTTCATTGACGTTGGTGATAAGGAGCGGAAATCGGTAGTAAGAATCCGTAAGTTGAGTGATAAATGTTCTACCAATTGTGAGGCTTTTTCACGTTTCTTTCTCCTTTTTTTATCATTGTTTTTGCGAACCGAAGATACGATTCGGTGAAATCATTTTAGAATTTTCGCTTTTTTGGTACGCAATGGCAATGACCATTACTTGCCATAAAAATGGATATTATTCGCTAAGGAGAAAATGATCATTTTATTTATCAAATATGAGTTTTTTAAATTTATTATCAGTTGTAATGCTTTTTTTACGTTTTTCAAAAAAGAGTTTTCGCGAACGAGAGACACGATTCAGTAAATTTGCTTTAGAATTGTCGCTTTTTTCGTACGTAATTTCGATGGCCATAATTATTTATGAAAGGTGCTATTATTCGCTAAGGAGAATATAATCATTTTATTTATCATATATGATTTTCTGTCAATTTAAAAAATGAATAATTGTTATCAGATTAAAAAAAAATACTGCCGCAAACGATTTTATAATAGCGTTTATAATTATTGTTGCAAACGATAATTCATAAAAAGTAGCCATCCATATAACAATCTTTTATTTTTTTTTCATATACTTTTGAATTTCTATTCCTGGATTGCTTTATCCTTGTGTCGAATTTTATTTTATACACAAGAAGCTAGATTTATACGAAAAATATTCTTACGTATTTTTTAATTTCTAACATTTTCGTAATCTTTCTTCTATCATATTCGAGAAAGTTTTCATATTTACCCAAAACACTCTCGTATATTATCACAAAGAAGAACCTTTTTTCTCTCGTTTCCCTCGAACCAGCAATTCTCATCGCTAATTTTCCATTTTATCGTGTTGTTTTTGTCAGAGGACTCAAGTTTCGGATCCGAAGACGGGAAAGGGAGTTCGTGGTTGCAAAGAAAGACGGAGATTGGCAAAATGTCCATATAGTTATATTAATTTTTTTTAATGCGGATAAAGTTCCGAAAAGGATATACCTTTGATTAATTTGGAATTTTGTGTGCCCATGTATTTTTACTTGCTGATCACAAATATGATAGTAAAAATACCCGCAATTTGATTTTCCAGGTCAAAACTCACAAAACTGATTTTTTAAAAGTGTTTCTACTTTATGGTAATAAATGTTTATCTTGGAGAAAAATGGTTCCTGAAAAAGTTGTAGCCTATGAAAAGATTGATCTTTTATGTTCTATACAAGTTTTGTCTAAAACCAATCTGTTTCGAGGAAAATGGGATCATGCTTCAAAAAGTACATTTTCCTAAACTTCATTAGTTTCGATATTATCTAGTTACGCATATCGCAACTAATGGAGTTTAGCAAAATATACTCATTGGAGCATTATCCCATTTTTCTCGAAACAGAATGGTTTTAGACAAAAACTGTATAGAACGTAAAAGATCAACCCTTTTATAGGCTACAACTTTTGTGGGACACATTTTTCTCTAAAATCAACATTAATTAAAACAAAGATGAAAAAACTGTAAAAAAAATAAGTTTTTGTGAGTTTTGACCCCGAAAATCAAATTTGCGGGTATTTTGACTATCATATTCGTAATCGTCGAGTCAAAATACAAGGGTGCGAAAAAATTCAAATTATTCGGAGGTATGTCCTTTTCGGAACTACACCCAAAAATTCTACCAATAATTCTCATGAGATTGCCCACATGATCTTGACAGAGACTGCCCACAAAAATGTGCCAAGCATTCTTTTGAATTCCTCAGAGACATAAAATCTAAATCTGCAAAAAAAGTCTTTGTATAATAATCGCAATGAGTTAATAAAAATATTTTTTAAATCTTGGATGCATTCCAATCATAAAAACTTGAACAGTGTCGATTCTCATTGTTGATTTTTCCCAATAACATGTACGTATTTTTGTATACTTGACGCAAATGGGAAAGAGGCTACTGGAATTTCCGATCCGAGGGGCGGAAAGAGTGGCCGCAGAGAGAAAGAGACAGGGACAGAGGAAGACACAGCACATGTGGCTATAGGAAGGGCTAGGCGACGCGAGGGGATCGCCAAAACTTTTCCTCGCATCCCTCATCGTCGTGTTTACGCCCTCGCCCCGTATTTATGCGTTCTCTCGTGCATTCCCACTCTTCTCAGTCTCGAGAGCCCCCTTGTGACTTCAGTCATACTTGACACACGCACACATGGGCCACTCATGGTAACGATAGTTTCCGTCCAGCTCCGAGGGGAAAAAAACACCAAAAAATACCCAAATAACCATGTAGAACGGAACGAATAAATTGTAACGAAAAAATGTATTACACCTTTCCGAAGAATTCGACTAAAAATAAAAGATAAGTCACTAGGAACCCTTATAATTTCGCCACTTCCGGCCATCAGTCATGGCAGAGTGAGCCCTCCCTCTCCCTATTCTTGCACCCCTGTGGTTTCAAAGTGTGAAATAATGTTTGGTCTAAGTACGAATGTTTTTTTCAAGTACCCTTTCTCATTTGACAATTGTCAAATTTTTGACATTTTGAAAAATGGTACGCGTCAAATGTAGACAATTATTGGCGTTTTTTGAAAATGCGGTTCAATTCGCAAACGTTTTGAAATTTAGTTTTAATGAAATATTATAATTATCGTTGGATTATCCCTAAGAAATTATGGAAGTGACCACTTTTTTGTAATTGAATTCAGCTCGACAAAAACGGCCGCAGGATTTTTTTTCATTCATGCACAGCTCAAATTGCATCCGGAAAAAAAACGTGGAGAAATAATTATATTTGTTCTGACAAATCGTCACGGGAAATGTCGACAAATTTCTTCTCGTTCGCAGGCATAAAAACTGGATGCTGGGGGAAAGGAGGAGGGCGGGGACGCGAAGGAACTTGAAATTTACTCCCTTGTATGCGGGTATCCATAAATAAATTTATTCAATTTTCTTTCCCATGTCATGCGTGTGAACGCGATCCAGACAAGGTCACCAACCTCTCGTTATGGCGGAGAGTCCACTCTCTCTCTCTCTCTCTCTCTCTCTCTCTCTCTCTCTCTCTCTCTCTCTCTCTCTTTCTCGCCCTCCGGCCTATCTACACCCACCCTTTTTGGCCCTTTCATGGGACTCGGCGACAGATTTTTCGTTAGCCTTGCGGCTCTCTGCTACGAGAATTTCGGATGTACCAAATGTACACTCAGAGGCCGAATGAGGGAGAGAGAGAGGAGAAGCCAGCTGTGGAAACTGGCATCTGCCACCAGAAACTCCTACGCAACGCTACATACAAACGCCAAACACACGAGATCCACGACACACTTCGAGCACAGCCTAAAACACGTTGACGTAAATTTTTTGAAACGAACCAAAATCATGCCAACACATATGAGGCGCATGTGTCACCTTTTGGAAAATCGAGCCCGATTTTTTTTTTCTGTAAACTAATATAGTGCACTATCTTTTTTTTGCCAAAGTATTTTTGCTACGAATGTGTTTTTTATAAATTAAAGACATGAATTTTTCTAATGAATAAAGAAAATTCGTTAATTTTTTAGTTGAAAAATATACATTTTTCTAGGGAGGGAATATAGTTTTTTAAATGAATTAATAAAAGAATTGCAATTTTTTTTACACCGAGAAAATGTATTCTTAAAATTGCTTTTCTATGAACAATTATTTTATTTCATGATGAGAGATTTTTTTCTATTCATTAACTACTATTGGTACTATGAATACAGAGGTACGTTTATTCGCTTCAATCAAAAAAATATGAAACGCATGCCACGTTCCGGAAAACCGAGCCCTTTATTTTTTTTGTGTAGACCGAAATACGGTAGGAATGATTTTTTTCGTAGTATTTTTACTATGAATGTATTGTTTTAAATCAATTGTTAAAAGAAAATATATTCATGTTTCTAATGAGGAAATAAACAATTGGAGTTTTTTCAATTTATAAATAAAATAATTTTAATGCTTTTGACACAAAGAACATGTATTCTTAAAATTGCATTCCTATGAATAATTATTTTATTTCCTGGCAAGAGATTTTTTATCATGTACTATCGTTACTATGACCAGAGAGGTATGTTATGAGCTTCCGATTTTCTATCGCATTTTTGGCTGAAACAAAATAATCGTGAAAAGTCTAGTTCACTTTTCCTTATTCGCTTTTGTTCCACGAAGACGAACAATTGTTTCAACAATAAATTTCAGTTCATACTTTTTCACAGAAGTATTTTATTTTGTATGGTAAGATAATCTTGCATAAGTTTTCTCCCGAAATTATTCTGAATTTTCAGTTCAGTCCAAATAATTCATTTATTTGAATATTTCAAGTATTTTAATTTTGAGTTTACTTTAATTCATTTTAAGTGTAGATAATATTGATTTGTTTCAATTGACCGTACTTTCATTTATTTTCATTCATTCATTTTCAACCCAAACACACTTGTACTTCTATACATTTTTCCTTTTTCCGTCCACACCCCCTCCCCCATTTTCAAACATTTTACGTTCTTCCAGTATAATTTGAAGTTTCCAAATAATTTACGCATACGCTTACGTTTCGATGCTATTTGTCTCTAGCAAAGGGCAAAGATCCGAATGAGAGATACGAGAAAGAAAAAATGGAAGAGAAAAAGAAAAGTAATTATCCGAGCGCGTATGTACGACATGCGAAGCGCAAAAAAATAAATTAACCGAGTAGAAGGATGATATCCTCAGATAGCCTCTTTTCCCCCGGCATTCCTACGAGCGAGCGGTATGAGCAGCGTCTGTGAGTCACAAAAAAACAATGGCAATCTATGGGGGAGGGAGGAGGAGGGTGCGGGTCGGGGGATTCACACAGCTGCTCTCCGCACACTGATGTATTCTCTTACTCTCGGGGCACCTCGTTGTTTTTTTTGCTTTATTTCCGCCCCCTCCACCCAGTCCAACTGGCGTCCAGCACTCATACAGGGTGTCCCGAAACATCTTCGCTCGCAATCTCAAACATCCGACGAAAGTACTCGAATTCGCAATTCGGTGTTGTTATTTCAATCGCAAAATTTATTTGAAAAATATGAAAGCAACCAAAATAGGAAGAAATTCCTAAGTAGTTTCAGCGAAGTTTCTGGGATAGCAATGTAAAGAGATTTGAAGGAGAAATTTGAATATGAGAATTGAAGAAAGTTGATTTTTCTAATTTTCAAGGGAGAACACCACTGTGTTCTCCCTTAATAACACCAACAAGGTCGTTATTCCCATTTTTTCCGTCTACTTGATTATTTATTTGGGATTTGGGAACAAGGTATGATAATAAACATACATTGAATGTATTTCGTGAAAATTTTTGTTTAAAGAATTAAATATAAACAACGTTAGAGAGGTATAACAAAGCCTCTGTATAAAAAATGTGTGAGAAAGTTAAAGTAAAAAATCAAAGTGAAAAAGTTTTATAATCTATATAAATATGGTTCTGGTTGTACGTAGCCGTAAGTAAACAAAAAATTACAAAACTTCGGCCGTTAAAAAAGTGTCATTTTGGCGAAATTTTAACTTATATTCGACGGCTTAAAAAATCCTAAATAAAAGAAGTGGCTACGCACTTCTGTTATTAAAACAATAGCTACTACAATAGCTACTACACTTAAAACAATAGCTACTACAATCATAAAAGTTTTGGTTTGTCAAAATTAAAAGATGGACAATTATAGTTAGAGTTGTGATTCCGGCCGGGCCGATTGAAGTCGTTTCGAGAAAAAACGCAATTGAAAGTTTTTCTATGCGTAAATCGTTGCGCTACCTGCTCTCACTAAACGGACTGTTACTTGGTAAATTTTCAATATTCGTACTTTTCGCATTTTTTTCTTCATATATTCTTGAATATGTATACATTGAGAAAATACAAAAAGAATACATTTTTTTTTCTTTAAACGATAGAACTATATATGTAGAATATTTTTCCAAAGTTTCAAAGCGAAATTCGAAAAACTTCAAACGTTACAGCTCGTCAACGCTGCGCCTCACCGCTCGGATTCGGAGCGGGCGTGAACTTCAAACGCGTTTTTCTCAAAACTGCATTATCGAAATTGGCATGCAGGATTACTCAAAAACTATTAAACCTATTGAGTTGGAACTTTGTATAAATATTTATAATATTGGTACATTCTACTTGACGAGAATTGTTTTTGAAAAATTGGGAAAAAAACTACTGTTTTAATCCACATTTTACAGAAATGTTGCGTGAAATGTTGATTTTTGGTTGTAAATGCGTGCCATTTGCTTAAATCTGCATTTTTTTCATTTTAAATACCGTCACATCGAAACTATACATGTTCTAACTGAAAAAATGTTTGAATTTTTTTGCAAATCAAAGTCTATGGTAAGCTAGACGCACGCCGATTCGCAACTCCCGCGGCGACCTTGCTGTAACCCTTTGCCACAACTCCGCCATTTTGATGATGAATTAATTTTAAAAAATTGTTTTGTACACTTAAATATACTATTAAAGTATACCTTAAGTTTGATAATTGTAGAATAATTATTTCTTACGTCAAAAAATTCCTCAATATTGCTTATTTTTTTTATGTTTAGACAGCAAAAAAAACGGCGGGCGTGTATGTTCCGCCTTAACAGGTCTGCATAAGGTGCTCATAAAACAGGTCGATTTTCAATATTTTTTCGTGATAAGAGTATCGGGATGACGTGGTCGGAATTTCACACACAATTCATACATAGTCTCGCCAAGTGATGAGCAGATGTAAGGTATACAGATTTATGGAGAAGGATGAAACGGCAGAGATTATAAGTTTTGTTAATATATATTTTCTGACATTGAATAAGTTTTGTAAAAAACTTTTAAAAAGTTATGCAAATAAAACTCTATTGATTAATACATAGTCTCGCCAAGTCTGCGTTCTTTTTCAAATTGAAAAATGTTGGCAAACACTGAAGTTGTCGCGCGGTGGTTGTCGGATGGCCAATCGGTGTAGGTGGTTCTGGCAACTGGAATGATTTGAAATTAATGATAAAAAATGTACCCTTGTTGTTCGTTCAATAATAACACTTTCGTATAAGTGGATATTTTTTTGAAATTTTGATAATTATGAGAATGGCAAGTTGTAGAAAAAAAAGTTCGTTTTTCGACCAAGCAAAACAACTTTAATAATTTGTTATCATTAAACGGATAAACAGATAGAAACGTCATCCGGTCCGTAGATCTTATAAACTGTCCGATTTTCAAGTAAATCGGGCAAATAACTGTTGCGATCTGATTTTCACTGTTTTATGAAACATCTCGAAAAAAACGCAAAAGAAAAAGGGCAAATTTTCAAAAATCGCCATAAATCGGTTGATTTTCGGAGTTCTTACGAAATCTTCGTTGCATATTAAAGTTCAGACCTCGGGCTGTAAGAGCGCAATAAAAAAATTGTTTTTTTTTTTACATTTCAAGCTCCCGCAGGCCCCTTGATAATTAATAGCTCGTATCATTTGATAAGACACTTTGTACATCATTCACATGTTTCAAGAGTCATATGAAATCGTTTGCTATAATGTTTCGTGGCGAAACTTGGGGCGATTTAAATAAACGAAATAATAATGATTATGTAATAATAATAATAATACGAGAGAAAAACATCGGCATTTTTCGATTGTCACGAGCAATGCGGTTAGTGCACGACGTCGGAAAAATAATTACGAGTTATCTAAGGTCACAGGAGCATCTCTACATGCGCGACTCGCAATTTTAACCGTATCGCTCGTGGGTCGAACAATATGGAGTTGACAAAAATAAACTAGCTACATATTTATACGTGCAAAATAGCTGTAGGGTGAAGTAAAAACTCGAAACAAAGGTTGACAAAAAAACTCGTTAAGATATTGCAAAATTTGCAAAATTTTACAAATTCGACCAAATACTGTTAAAGTATTTATGGCTGTAAACTGAATCGGTCATTTTTTTTAATTTTTACAAAACCTTCGCTGCAAATTGAGATCGAGACCTAAGGCCATAAAACCGCGCAATGAAAAATCGCATTTGCCAACATTTTTGAACGCAAGCAAGTACATTGAAAAAACTTGTGATATAAATATGAATAAGGATAAATATTCCTGAGGAAGAAAACTGAAGATCTCTGTATGGTGTTCGTACGTAGATGACAGAAAATCAATCCGCGGCGACGTTTTGCTCGCTCAAACTTTAATCGAGATGATTCACAGCGAGGATTTCGCGCATACTCGGTGAGTCACGTATTCCAGCCTTGTCGCGCGCGCGTGCTCTTCTATTGCCCGCTCTTCCACGTCATTGTAATTGGTTTCCAGTATCATGGAATGACCGATACCGCGCAGCAATAATAATAATAATAATAATAATAATAATAATAATAATAATAATCTTTCTTTCTTTTTTTTACGCCGAAGAGTGATGCGTTTGCGATTAATCATCGCGCTCTCGAATCGTCACCGTCGACGGTCGTGACTAACGCTACAGTCGTAAATAAATATGAACTGATAAAGCGACCGAAAAATAATCGATAATGAATCAGGTGAATTACCTTGTGATTGAACGAGAAAAAAAAATGGGAACTGCCAGATCAAGAAGAAAGAAAATCCAGGCTGGATAAAACTTTGTGCCAAAATTAAATATACAGTAATTGCTGCGTATTTAATTTGATAAGAATTAAATTTTTATAATTTAAATTATGGAAATTTAATTACAGCATTTTTATAATATAACTTTAAAATGTAAATTTTGTAGTTTGCATTTTATATTACTGCATATTCAATTTTATTTAAGGGGGGAGAAACCTTAGGCGAAGAAAAAATTCGCTGATTGTAATGATTTTTTTAAAGTAAATATTTCGTCACCTTTTTTGAGACTTAGGGCATGTTTTATTACTACTTTTGGCTGTTACACGGTATTCTTTTATTTATTAATTTTAAAAAATGACTGAGGTATGGCATGGACTTCTAAACGGATTGCGGCGGATGTTGTCAGGCGGCGTGACACATTACGGGGCCTGGTTGAAATTCCGAACTTTGTATGCTCCGACGGTTTAAAATTCCGAACTTTGTATGCTCCGACGGTTTAAAATTCTGAATTTTAATATTCGGAAATTCAAGATAGGGCCGGATTGAAATTCCGAACTTTGAATGCGCCGACGGTTTAAAATTCCTAATTTTAATGTTCCGAAATTACAAGGTTCGTCAAGATCATGCTAGCGAAAGTCTACGCAGTTAACTGTAAATGATGTAGAACGTTGTCTAGACATTGTCTAGACGAATTTCAAAATGGGCGTAAAATCACGCGTTAATGAAAAAATTCTTGAAAAAATTCGTCGATTTGTTGAAAATTTTTTAACGTTTAAAACTTCCATAGTCGAATTATTTTGACGATGTTCAGATTTTCGGAGTTTTGGTCTTTCGTGTAAAATTTTTTCGGAGTTTTGATCTTTCGGTGTAGTATTCTTTCGGAGTTTTGAGCGTTCTGATCATTCAAAGTTCGGAACTTGAACTCGGTCCCCACGTAGCCTCGGCGGGATTAATCGAGAAAAGAAACCAACAAAGATTTTTCTTTCGTTATCACTCATACGCAGAATATGAACCAAGTAAAGTGAGAAACAGATTGAATTTTACCCAAAAAATGGCTAATTTTTGCGATAAAAATAAGTTTTTAAAATTATTTTAAAACCATTGAGGGTCATGTTTTAGACAACATTAGAAAGATTTATGCCGAATTTCATCAGAATCGGTCGATTAGTTTTTTAGCTATACGTCAGGGCCATTTTGAAAATGCAGTTTAGAAGACCGTACCATACCTCCGACATTTAAAAAGATTAATAAAAAACCATGTGACGGCCAAGAGCAGTAATAAGACATACCCAAGGTCTCAAAAAGGGCGAAGAGATCTACCTATTTTTAAAAAATCATGAAAATCAGCAAATTTTTTCCTCGCCTAAAGGTCCCCCCCCCCCCCCCCCAATGGTATTGAAGTTCGCATCATTCGGACGCAACGAATTGGTATTTTTTTTTAGTTTGTCGTATTTTCTTGGCACATTTAGGCTACGGAAGATACTTTTTAGAAATCTATAACCAACACTTACGAAAAAACCATTCGAACTAGTATTCGAGAATAGAATAAAAAAGGGACGAGAAAAAAGTAAAAAAATACTGAAGAAGTTCAACCCTCCTATTGATGTGTATGAAAGTAACGAATAATTACAATAAATAAAAATGTGAATATAAGGGCGATAGAGAAAGGGAGAAGAGAGAGAGAGAGGGAGAATCAGAAGCAGAGAGAAAGCGAGGGGCGAGGGGGATGGATTTATTAGTGCAATGGGACGAAATGTCCACTAGCACGAAATCCACGTTTTTAAAACAATACAAAGACCTTTTTCTTCTATTAATTTTTTATTTGTTTAATATTTAAATTGCTGTTTATTATTTTTATGGCATTCGGCAATTTTGCTGAGTACGAGGATTTTTGCATGCTTCTGGTCGGTATCGAATGTCCGTCCCTAGTGTGTTGCTGTTTTTGCGTTAACTCAAATGCGAACATGTGAAAGAAACCAAAAGCGTGCCAATACAAAAAAGGCGTAACTCCTTACGAAACTAAAAATCCACTCTATATAAATAAAAGAAAACTATGGTGCTGAAGTCTGCATCGTTGGAATGAAACGAATTTTTTAAATATTTTTTACTTCATTTTAATGACTACCTAAACCCTTTTTTTCAAGTTTAGGGTATGCCCTATCGAGGATCTTCAAAAAGGCTTCAGGAAACTGCTTGTAGCCTGGATGTGCCAAAATAATTGGGCCATACGAAAAAAAATGTTCCCTGCATCCCAACGAGGCAAACTTCAATACCATGAAAAATTAAAGAAAAAAATCAAAAAAGAACAAACGGACAAAAAGGAAGTGCAGAAATGTTACAAAATATTTTCAAAAACTAGCAATATGGCGAGAGGGGGGGGGAAGAGAGTGCGCGACACAGACGGTATACATAATAAATACATTCATGTACACGAAAGAAGTTGGGAATAAAACTTTCCCTCTTTCGCTCTCCCTCTCAATACAAATCAAACCGCCCTGTCCGCGCTCTGACCCCGCCCCCCTTCGTCCTCCGGCACTCGCTGGCGCAAGTAGTTCACGTGCAAATTTCCCCGAGGTACGTCATCGCCGTCGCCGACAGGACTCGCGAACCTGTGTAGCCTCTCGAGGTCACGCGACTAGAATTACCGATACGTTCCATACAATGTACAGGGTGGCAGAAAAAGGAGTACTGAAAGAGGGAGCATCAAAGGAGAACGAAGCGATTGGAAAAAAGGAAAGGAGCCGAAAAAGCATGATTCGAAGCACCGTAAAGGCACATTTGTGGCAAACGCAATATTTACGGCAAAAAATGGCACAGGCCATTCACGTAAATGCAAATGGAATAAAATTCATTCACGTAAATGCAAATGGAATAAAATTCATTCACGTAAATGCAAATGGAATAAAAAATCACCAAAATTGCAATTTAATTAAATTTTTGTAAAATTTACAGTGCCATTTGATTTCTGAAATATTTTGCCTTCCCTTTTCTCGAAAGGTTCTTTAATTTCCAATGTTGTGGTGTCCAATACATGACGTCGTTGAAATTCTCATAGGTGGAATGCAACGAAAGTTTTGTTTGATATTTTTATTTCTTTATTTGTATTATTGTATAAAATCTTTTTTTTGTACATTACAGATCGCCAAATAACTATCTGTAGGGGTTAGGGTAAATCCCGAAAATCAGAGTTATTTTAAAAATTAATTTTGTCGGCACAAGTAAGATGATTGGAAAATTGTTTAAACATTTATTCGCATGTACATTTAAAAAATGGTGTACCAAATTTCACAAACAAAATATTAATAATCAAAGAAGCTATAAACAATTTCGTGGTGGGCTTTTGGGGGTGAGGGGCTTAACGGTGTACTTGATTTTCGCCACCCGGTTGATCTGAAAACAAAAACGCATTTTTTTCTTTTTGAAATAGATAATATTGGCGAAGACCGAGCCTTTTTCGTTATCGTGGTTCAATAACAAAAATAAATGTTGAATTTTTTCCGGATAATAGTGGTTTGACCGAGCCTTTTTTCGTTATCGTGTTTCAATCATAAAAATAAATGTTGAATTTTTCTTTGATCGTTCGCGGAAAAATTATATTATTGTCAATCGCTAATGAAAAAAAAGTTAAGAAAAATGTCGGTTAAGACTAAAGTACTATTACACTGAATAAATGTACCAAAATTCAAGTCAGTTTTATCGTTGAAATCATAAGTTTACCTTTCTTGAATCTGCGGTTTCTGCACCATATGTTAGATGTTCCTCTTCAATTTGTGTTGCCTCAAGCGACTAACGTGTTTCCGTCACTTTCGCAGTAGCGTAACTCCTTAAAAAAGGGTTGAAGGGCTTTCGTTGGCTAAATCTGCCAAAAGAAATTAAAGGAATTCAAAAATACTAACTTTCATTGTATTCCAACGATGCTAACGTCAACCTCATGATATATGTTCGCCATTACATACATTTTGCATATAGTTCAATTTTTACAACTTTGACTTCACAATTTTCGCAGAGATTTTCAAATGAAAGATAAAAATGAAAATAAAAGATAAACGGGGAACGAGTCTGTGAAACTGAAATTTAATTATACGGTGCGTTATAGAGTTGTTGGAAATATTTGAACACCCTATAGAGACAGGTAGCAAATATTACTCTCTGATATCAGACGTCCCGCGAAGACTTCAAGGTATTCTGCATTAATGCGCGTACATATATACTTACGTGAAGTATACGTCGGGAACGAGGGAGCAGACGATATGAGAATAAGCGCCGATGTGTCGGGCGCCTCACTGTCTCTGCGTGTTTCGTCTACCTTTCTCTTCCACCCTTACCTACCTCGCATCCCCCCCCTGCCCCTATGGCCTCTCGCTCACGGCTACCTTACCCTTCGACGAGGGATCGATCATTCTCCTACGTTCTCTTCGAACGAGAATAATCAAAAGCGACATTTTTTTAAATCGACTGTCAGCAAGGAAATTTCGTAAAAAATGGGATGAAGTAATAGTGGCCAATTGACAGGTGCTCTATTTATGTTTTTTTCCCTCTCTTAATAGAATTTTTTTCTGAATATGTAATAGAATTTTTTTTACACGTTGAATTTTGCATCGTTGGAATGCAACGAAATTTGTTATTTGTTCATTCTTCTATCTTTATTATCAGCAACCATTTTTTCTGCAGTTTCAGGCTATAGATCTTTGATGAGGACAAAAACGTTTCAGAGATTTTCATAACCCTAATAATAAAAACAATTATAATAAAATTAAAATAAATTGGCAGTACGAAAAATGTTTTCTTTGTATTCCGAAGATGCAAATTACAACAGCATTTTATTCGACCAGCTGCTGAGTAGTTCCTACATTATCCGATTGGACAAATTACAAATTTGTCCGCTTTTTCGTTTTGTACGAAGAAAAAGATTCATGGATCGTAAGAATGCAATGTGATTATCTGAATAATTTTGGTCACGAATTTCGCACCGTTAAAATGCAAACTTTTATAAATGAAACCTTGCCCAATTTTTAAATTGCATATTGTCAAATTTATAAATTGCAATTTTTTTTGCAAAACTTTTTTTTTTATTCTGCAAGGGAAGTTCTTTTTGTGAATTTTCGGGGTAAGTTTTCTTTCCAACTAATTTACGCTCTAAGCTGGACAAAACCCAAACGATACACTCGATCGTTAAAAAAAAATCTTTTTCCCAAACTTCATAAATCTGAGAAGAAAAATATTTTGGAAACACAAAAGAGAAAGAAATTTGAAAAATGGAAAAGGTCTGGCACTCTCTGCTAAGATCCAGAAAAACTCGTACGCTATTATTCCTCTAACTCCGTCCTCGCATACTTCATTACCCCCGCAACCTTTCGATCGTAGCAAATCTGTACAAGGAAAATGTAATACATTGCAACTCAAAACATGTTTAAAAAAAACAAGTTCACCGAATTTTTATTTAATATCCTCGGATACGAATCATCGGTTGATGTTGAATAAAAATAAATTTAACGCGCATTTTAATTATCCAGTAATTTATTACATCCACGTACATCTGAGGAATTCATTTTTTTTTATTACGGGCCAGTAATGTCGGCATAAATTTCCATGGAAAAAATGTCCCCTAATGGAAAGGGGAGACGAGAGATGGAGGGAAAGGCATAGATAGATAGGGACAGAGAGAGAGAGAGAGTGAGAGAGGAGGGGAAGAGGGAGGATTGCTGAGACACGATAATGTCTCGGGGAGTCGTAGTTGAACTAGCTCGCCTTGCGTGTTGTCCGCCGACGCCGTTTCGTCTCACCAATTGACCGGACAAGAATAGAGAAAATTATTCTTCTCAATTTGACGCAATTTAAGAGAATTAAGCCGGACGCTATCTCTCGCCCTCAGCCCCTTCTCCCTCTCGCACTTTCTTTCTCTATTGTATTTCCTTTTTTTTAATTCCACGATGTTCACTCGCTTTCTTCTTGACGTCGCGAACATGCAGTGGCAAAATAAAAAAAAATGCATTTGAACTCCATCAACTTTTCACTGCGAATTAAATTTCAGTTGGAACGCAATAACAATTCATTCTTTGGAATCGCTCGAAATTTTTTACCCAATTTTCACCCAACAAATCCGGCAACCATTTTTTATCATACTCATTCAAAAATCGGAAAATTTGCAAAAAGAATCTTTCGCACAACAATATACATGAGGAAATAATAAATATGAAAAAAAGATTTTCCGTTGTATGTCAACGATCATTGAGGTTGAAATTCGTACACGTCAAAGTCGAAATTATACAACGTGCGTATTTTTTCTCGTTTTGGAGACGGACGATTGACACTGCGATTCAATGGTGTTGATTTGCATCGTTAGAACGCAGCGAGACTACTTCGTGATTTTTTATTTCCTTATTTTTGTTATTTAGAATATTTGTTCGCAGCTTTTCGTTAAAAATTTTAAATAAGACTTCTCAAAAATGTTTCAGTGATTACCGTAGTCTAAACGTGCAAAAAAACTGCGATACGATAAAAATATTTTTCGTCTTATTCCAACGATTCTAACTTCAATACCATGCCATTTTCAAATGTAATAGCCAGCCAGTGACCGCGATCGGATCTTAAATATTACATCTACGTATTAAAAACCTCCATTAGTAATGATGATGTAGGGATTTCTTGGTGCTGGGATGCAAAATAAAATAATCGACTTGTATTAAAATTCTTATTACAGATATGAGCCAGAAATGCATTATTATCATTATCATTGCATTATATTGGTATAATGTCTGCGTATATATATGTGTGTGTGTATATATATATATATGGATCTATAGGGTGCAATCGCTGTTGATGTTATCGAAGCAGAGGATCAGGAGTTCTACTCGATAATCTCTTTTAGTCTTCTCATATACCCTAAGCCGTACACGTATATATATATACAACAGCTTCGGATTTGTCGAGTTGCACCGGAGAATTTCATGTATTTTTTTTTATTCTCTTCACTATAATCGGTTTTTTAAGACGATTTTCCTCTCCTCGTACGTCATTGGGGAACAGCATCGATTCAGTAAGTACTCGAACGAGCCTCGAAATAGAATACCCTAAGCTTTAAATTCCGGAATTTTTTTTACGAGCTTGCCAGACGTTATTTCAGCTTTGTATCTTCACTCGAGCGGAAGCTTCAGCTTTTTCTCTCCTCTCAACTGGATCCATCCATTTTTGTTATATTAATCACCAGGGGGAAAAAAGAAAATGTATATGTTTCGTACAATCGTTTATGTCGGCAGTGATGCGAATGTTGAGATGATAAATATTCGTCATTGTCAGTATATTAGTAATGACTGGTGAAGGGTTTTTTTTGTTGAGTAAATTGAGTCTGAGTTTTTAATTTTTTTACGTCGCACGTGGTAGAAGAAAGATAATAAGGAAAGTTGCTGGTATTCTTATTAAGTGAGTTTTCTTCATTTTTAAACATTTAAATTTAATAATTCATTAATTTTGCATTAATTGCACATTGTAAAGTCATTTTTTTCGATAGTTTAATATTTTTTTATTTCTCTTTTCTATTACAATTGAAAATATGATTCTTAGGGTCGGGTTGCAGATCTTCGATAAGGAAAAAAAGTTCGAACGATTTTTCTAGCCTGTGAAGCATAAAAAATTAAGGCGATGAAAAAAAAATGGAATGCATTGCAAGGAGGCAAACTTCGATATCATAAATACGCGTTGATTTTGTCTCGAATAATGCCAATTACGTTTTTCATTCGTAGTAATTGGTTTATTCGTCGTGCTCGATCGTTCTGGTTGTTCAAGTGTCGAATTGCGCACGAAACGCGAGACTCTCGCGATTATCAAATTACTCCTGTTACGATAAGACTGTATATTGGTCTATCGTAAAAATACGACGAGTCGCCAATTCTTCGTGTATGTGTGCGTGTGTGGCGTAATAGATAGCATTTTTCCTCTGCTATTTACTATCGTTTGATTAGCGGCTATTTCGCTTCGTGCGCTTGTCCAAGGCCAGATCCTTTGGTGCCAAGGCAAATTTATGTGCAACGGCATGCAAAGGAGAATCGTTCCGGAAAAATGCAAAAAAGAAAGAAAAATTGAGGGCATGGAGAACTTTAATGGTTGATTTCTCGTTCGATATACTTTTTAGCGATTTATTCTCCTATTCTAAATTATCGTAAATACGCAACCATTATTTTATTTCCTTGTTATACCAGTGTGAACGCTGAAAACTTGGATGATTTTCGGGAATTTGTTGGAAGAAAAGTACTCAAATAAATGTTTCGGAAAATTAAGAATATATTGGACTATATTTGACCTATTTTACATAATTTTTGCATAGAAAAATATTGAGACCCAAGCGACTTATGCGCTGCCTTCAGAGGCGCCAAAAAAAGTTCTTCCACTGCTGACATGATTCCGGCCGATTGAGTAGCTGAAACCGAAAAAGGAAAAAATGTCGTTAAACTGGAAGGTATTTCCTGTACAATGACGTAGGATTTTCGAAAAATATCAAAATCTAATAAAACTGCGTAGTTATGAAAAAGTCTGTTTCCTTGCCTATAAAACGGTCATTTTTTTCAATGCCAATTCGTCAATTTTCATCCAATCAAAAAATCTCCTACGTCATTGTAGAGTAAATATATTCAAGACTACTCAATTCGAATTTCAAGTCAATCGGATAATTGGTCTGCGAGTTACAATGTCAGCAAATTTGAAAAATCGCATTCCGAGAAAAACGCGTTTAAAGATTTAACTATCGATTTTTTCAGGATAAAATGATAGAGATACGGCAGTGAAATTTTTACAGGATATTCTTGAAAGTATAAACTGTCGAAAAAGGCAAAAAAATAAACGATTTTTTGAAAGTGTCACACTGGTATAGCCCCATAAGCAAAATAAGTCATTTCATTTACGGATTATTCAATAATGTAATTACGTACAGACTTAATTATTCTTTTTGCGTTTTTTTTGTTTCGTATTTTGTGGAAGTGAAAATAAAATAATAACAAAAAATGCCATGCAAAATAAACAATAAAAAACGCTTAAAACCAATGTATATGCCAGGAGGAGGAAGATTTTATTAATTGAATTTAAGGGAGACTTTGTCCTTGGAGTGCCATATTTCAGGTGTTTACATTTTATTTTTATTAAAGGAAACGAGTAAAGCTTTTTGAGTGCAGTTTTTTTCTTGCTTTTATTCATGATATACATAACGTTAAAAAAATTTTTTTTGAAAAAAAAAAAAAAAAACCAAAATGGCGGCCGTTGCAGCTCCGCGAAAACAGGTCCTCAAATCGCGGGAGGTAAACGGCTGACATCACTGCCCCTCTTTGTTGATCTGAAACACAAATTCGAAGCATATTATCAATCTGTGACCCTTTGGTCATGGAATGACGGATGGGTTTTTCGTTTAGTACAAATTTCGGAAAATGGCGGCAATTAAAAAAAAATCGAATTTTCGCGTTTTTTTCGCATAAAAAGATAAATAATAAATGCAAAAATGTATCGAAAAAACGATCCGTCATTCCGTGAAGACATATTTTTTGAGTATGCTCTCCAAATTTCAGGTCGATATGTTAATTACAGCGGTCAGGAGAATGTCAGCCATTTTTAAAAACGTGTTTTCGAGAAAAACGCGTTTAAAGTTTTGTAATGTGTTTACCCAAATGTGTTTATAATTACCGCTAATCGGCAATGCCTGGTCCATAGAGGCATCCTTCCTCTTCTTCTAGCTGCTCATGTTGAGCCGCTAACATTTCCCGCTGCTTTGAAGGACAAAGTCTCCGTTAATACAGTTGCAAAAGTGTTCAATTTTTTAAAAATAATTTAATTCTATCTCCTCGCAGAGGCTGTCACTATAATCTACAAGGTTGGCAATTAACAACGATAGCGAAAATTATTTGAACAATTAGATACTTTATCACATCAATTAGCTATTCTCAAACAGTAATTTAATTTTGCGATTGATTTGAGCTCGCAAAGATACGGAGAGACGACAGAAAAGCCTCAGTGACGGAGTCTCTAAATAGTCAGGCGCTGTGCTCTACTTCTATGAGCGCAAGTAGTTGCGGTCGTAGCCGGTCAGGCGCGCGTCCACCTTTCAATATTCAACCCGGCGCGCTCGTAATGAGACTTTTTTCATTTACTCTTACAGTACAGCTGTACTTTTTGCTAACAATTTTACTAATTACAAAGGTTATTTTCATCAATCTTAAACAGACAAATAGATCAGTTTACAGAAAAAGTTGCAGGACAAAGTTCAGTCTGATTTTTTTTACAGAAACGAAAAAAAAATGTGTCCCCTAAAATCCTCACATTGGTATCCCCGTGGGTGGAGTCTTTTCTCTCGGAATTTGCATTTTCGGGTTAAATCGTGTAATACGATCCTGGCAAGTGAAAAAAAAAAACACTTTGTGGCGACGATAAATTTGAATCGCATGTGCGATAATGAGAGTGTGGCAAAGGGACTGGACGAACAACAAAGTATGGAAGCTCCGTTGCGAGTTGAAACAATTTCCGAAATACGAAGAATGTTTATTTGGTTTTGAACGACTAATTGTTCATTGATTTTTTTCTTCAATTGAAGATAGATGAATTTTCCGAATTCTTTCATTGCAACTGATGCTTTTTGAAAAAAATCCTATCTGAATCTCAAAACACGAGATTGGTTGATTTTTTTATTTCAATGAATTTCAGTTACTTTTTTACAAATTTTGAACGAACATCGACCCGATTATCATAGCCATGTAACAGTACTTGTTATTTCAATCGCCGCTTCTCATTGTCTAATATAAAATTTCGAATCTACAAATGTTCCATCACGGAAGAACGAGCTCAAACATAAAAATAAAAGTACTCGACTCTAGATCGTACATTTAGTACTCTCGATTTTTTTGCCTATCTATCTGGGTCGGAGTACACACGCGCGGGTCTGATAAAAAAAAAAAACGACGGCGAATAAAAGAAAAATTGCCCGACTTGACTCGACCCATGAACGACCGGATACCCCCGTTTTCTCTCTCTCTCTGTCTTTCTCTATCTCTATTTCTCCCTCTATCATTCGGAATAAATTATTCGCCGTTCCCCGATGGAAATGCGAAAGTGTTCCACTTTGCCAATGTTGAAGCTTCATCATCAACAATATTGCACTCAATTTGTTGAAGGAAATTGCCCATATGTGTAAAAAAAATCATCAAAGCTGATCGACTTATGACTTTTTTACCTCAATATCTGCTCAATGAACAAATGAACAAATGATCAAAACGTTATGACGTTGGAGTTTGCATCGTTGGAATGAAACGTAAATCATTTTTTCTTATATTCCCAAATTGCCTCAAGCACATTTGAGCCGCGGAGATAACCCAAAAATGTTTGGATTCCTACTTAGTAATCTATGAACTAATTCTGCGAAATATCATTTTGGAACACAATAAAAATAAGAATATTAAAAAGAATTTTCATTGCATTCCAACGATGCAAACTTCAACTCCATAAAATGTTTGCTTTCAAACAATTGCATGGAGATTTTGTTGAGCTTGATCTGCTAAGTAAAAAAAAAATCATTGGCTATCAGTGCATTTAATAAACAATATTCATCAAACTCACACACACACACACACACACACACACGCACACGCACACGCACACGCACACGCACACGCACACGCACACGCACACGCACACGCACACGCACACGCACACGCACACGCACACGCACACGCACACGCACACGCACACGCACACGCACACGCACACGCACACGCACACGCACACGCACACGCACACGCACACGCACACGCACACGCACACGCCCTCACTCACTCACTCACTCACTCACTCACTCACTCACTCACTCACACACACACACACACACACACACACACACACACACACACACACACACACACACACACACACACACACACACACACACGCGCGCGCGCGCGCGCACATGTACACACACACCTCTTCACTCAAGTATCTGCGCAAAGAACAAATCCATAATGGCTAAGAACAGAAAATTTGCGACAAATATCGCCGGAACGGTTCAAGATGCGTTTCACTTTATTATTTTTATTTACGATTTTCTGCTCAGTATACCAAATTAAAACGAACGAAGACCAATCATTAAAAAAAAGTACGACTCGTTCTCACGAAGAAAAAAAGAGAAAATGGAGGCGCACAACACACAAAACAATTATGGTTAGTTTTCAAGGGGGAAAAAGGTAGAAATTAGCTGTCTTTCACGGGAGGAAAAGAACGAATGATACATTTTTCAGTGGTTCGAAGAAGAAGGGTGGTCGACATGACGTGTTTTCCCACTATACTTTTCAGCACTCGAGACGTCGTTATATATTTGTTCAGCAATATTTCACATTTTACGATTCATCCCATAAAAAAAGGAGATGTTAAATTCCTCTATGTGCTATTCACTTTTTTTCCGCCGGCTCCCTTCATTATTAATAGAGCATCGGTGAACGATACAACTCGTCCCATTTATAAGAGGAGCTCGCTAATAAATCGACGCTAGAGGCAGAGCCCGAGAGAGAAAGAGAGCGAGAGAGAGGGGGAGAGAGAGAGAGAGAGAGAGAGAGAGAGAAATATATATATTTTATAAATAGATTCGCGTCAAGTGAGGGTTACGGTCACATATCATCTCAATGCCACATTCCAATCTCCATTCACACAATTCGCATCGCGCTATATATCGATATCGCCCTCTAACGACAAAAACTCGGGACAAAAGAAAAATCAGACGTCTTCAATAATTTTGTTTAATCTATCGTTATTTTCAAATAGTCCCGACGGACTGACGCGTCATTGTCAAGTATACGTCGGGGGTGGGTGGGCTGCGTCGCACTTATTGCCGCATTATTATAGTCCGAACATTTCGTCGCGTGTCGCACTCTCGTAAAACGACGAAACTTGTAATTACGCTTTTTCGAGAAGGTGTTTCTCCCTATTTTTTTCCGTCTCAACCCCACGGAGGGAGAAAATCATTGGCGTTTTATTGAAGAGGGTGTGAAAAGAAATCGGCTGAGGCAATCAAATACGAAAAAACGCTGGTTATCAATAGCATCATTATTATTGTTGTTACTGTTATTAGCTTTACTTTCATCGGCACTTTTCTGATTGAAGAATATCTTTCGGACATTCTTTTTACCAAACCCCGGATACAGGAGTCCCTTTTGACCTTGCTGTTCGTTCTACGTTTTAAAAACAAGGAAAAACACCCGAACGAATGAGAAAAAAAGGGCCAGTCTGTTATTGTTGTTGTTAGTACTGTTATTGTCATCTTTAAAACACAAGTCAAGTTTTTAAAGGTTTTGACGTGAAAATAATAAAATTATCTTATTAAAATTTTTATTAATGTAAAGAAGAAGAGTCGTTGCATCCATGCATTATAAACAAAGATCCAAATATAAAAATTGTAACATTACAAATAAAAATTATTATAAAATAAAATTAAACAAATAGCTAATATTTTCCTCTCTCACTATTACACATCGGAGGTTTAAAAAAATGATAAATCGATCGAATGCAAGATGCTAAAGTGTCATTATTATTTTACTATGCTTATTACTATTATTATTGTTATTGTCATAACACAACGATTCATAATAGAAAATTAAAATCAAATGACGCTTCGTTCCCTCATGTAGCGTCAAGACAATTTTACATACACATAGGTACACGTACACATATTTTCATATACTATACACTTATACATGCAGACATGCACATGCACGACTGAACAACAGGGTACGTAAATCGCGCACGCACGCGCGATGTGTCCATGTGCGTGCGTGTGTGTGCGAGTGTGTGGAAACAGGGGCAATTTTCGCGGTCTTTCGTCCCCCACGAGTTTTGCGTGCGACGCCAGGCACGAGGTTCGCGTCTGGTCGTCGCGGCGCCTTCAAGGTTCGCCCCCCCCCCCCCCCCTTCGGTTTCGCTATCGCACGAGAGCGAGTCCCCGGTACTCGATTTTCGCCCCCTTGCAACTACTATAGGTGTATGTGTGTGCGTGTGTGTATTAAAGTTCATACATGATGACCACTCGGTGTAGACAAACGTTACGTCGTACATAGGGATATTTGATACTAAAATGTGGCAACACTTTTTCTTTCAAACTTTTCTCAGGAAAATGACCGATAAAGTCATTTTATATTAAATAAAACACAAAATTAATATAAACTGATACATTTATTGAAAGATAACGCAACAATCTTTATTCATCACTATCATTATCGCTATATTCAACTTGCGAACGTTCCTCGTCCAATGCACTTTCGTTTTCTTGTATTAAAGTCACTCCAGATCCTGAAGGACGAAGGAGTTGATGTCTTTTTCTGTGGGCTTTAGTCCATTTGTGTATGAAATCCGATTTGAAGTGAGAGAGTTGACGTTTCAGAACACTCCTTCAAAATTCGTTATTGCAAACACATACTCTTCCAAATAGTCGAGTTCCTTTGGTCGATTTGCTTATGAGAGCACTGAAGTACAATGTCGTACAAATCTTTTTGTTGTGAATGTTTTGTGATTTGACGCTTCCGGAACAAAATGAACGCCATTTTAAAACATGCTAGGTAATAAGATTGTTGTTGAAACTGTAGGTATATTTGACAAAAAGAATTATAAAAAACGTTCTATTTCCGTAAAATCTCTTATTAGCCAACTTCCTACAACACATTTGTGTTGTAGGAATTTATTGTTGTTTGGAATTTATGTGGTAGTTGTTTGTTACTACCGCATTTTTTGTTGTAATTTTTTAATGTTTCTAATTTAATCCATAAACAAGTAAAACTTGTCCAATCCATAAACATAATGTAAAACAAGCTACATACCTACATCATCAGGATCCATCATCAATACTTGTCACAAACGACTCACTTGATTGTTTTGTGACCGGTTAAACACATGATTTTTTTAAACCGCTGAGAACTGCACATGCAAACTTGGACGAATACCCAGCGCTTCAAGATGGCCGCCATAGCGTACGCCATCTATTGTACTATTCTCCGAAGTAATAGTATTGTTATTATTGTAAACTTCAGAAAACGGATTTAATGCCAACTTTTCAATGCGAATAACCGTATGTGCGTCGAGAGAAAAAGAGAACGGGGGAGGTAGACAAAAATTGAGAGGGCGGAAGCGACTCGCCGCCTCAGGGGGCTCAGGGGCTTAGGGGCTCAGGGGCTCAGGGAAAGACGGGTTTCCTCGTTGCGATGTGGAGAATTCTATTTTAGCCCCCCCCCCCCCCTCTTATTTTTTCCCCTCTTCGTTCCTTCTTCTGTTTCTTCTTCTTCTACCGTGCCACGTGTGCGCGCAAAGCGAAAGTGTCGATATATGTTTTTCCCGAGCTGGGAATATTACTCCCCGTCACGTATAGCGACTTCGCGGAATCGTAATGTGTGCGCGAATCGAATTCTCAATGAAAACGGTCGCGCGACTATTTTAACACTTCGTCTGTAAACGTTTTTTCCCGCACCTCCCGTCTGGAAAGCTGGGTCTTTCGCGTTCTGTCATTTTTTCACTCCCTTAATACACACAAAAAAGTCGGAAAAACATGCTACTGTTCGAAACATTCATCTTGAAGTACCAATCATAAAATTAGAGAAAAATAATTTTTTTCGTATGGTTTTTGCGAAAAAAAAAAGAATTTCGGAAGAAAACTTTTGTTTACTAAAAAAAATTGTAACCCAACGAAAAATGACGATAGCGCAATTTACAAAATCGCAAATTGAAGGTGTATAGTGTAGCTTTGATAAAAATGGTTCTGTTTCGTTTGTTTGAAGCTAAATGGTTAAGTTTTTGACATGTATACAGGCAATAAATAATGTATGATGCATTGCTAACATGCATTTTATTAGCGAAAAACATTTTTTTTCAGTTCCTTTTTTACAAACTCAATTATTTTACACTTATTTTACAAAGTGAAGGCCTATTGTAAGCTAAATAAGCCTACGATAGACTATTACATTCGAACCTTGATATAACGAATCTCTAGGGCAGCTCGCCATATAGAGGTTTCGTTATACCGAGATCATGTTCCTTAAAGTGTTCGTTGAATAAAATATATCAGTATTATAAATATAGGGATATTTTTTAAAGAAAGAATGGTTTAAATTAGAGCAATTTTTACAAGCAATTAGCAATTAGAGCACAATTTATATTATTATGTCGTTGTATCAAGGTGTCGGGTGTCTATCGGAAGGCAATGGACAAATCTTCGTTATATCGTGGTTCGACTGTATATGCAGTGTGCCCAGCACACAAGACGATTCTCTTCATAGATCGGTTTTTCACATTCCACGCAGCAGTACTGCGTTTTCCTGTCTTTCTCAATTTTACGACAATAGCATCGCTTTCTCTATTCTAATTTATCCGATCCTAGAGGTCGGCTTGCTTGGGTTTCGGCCGCCGACAAGATCTCTCGGATGCCATTAGTTAAAGATCTGTGCAATCCGGGTTTCGTCGCGCGCTCTTCTAAATGAGGTTTTATGAGTGACCGAGCCAGATCTTTCAAAAACTCTCTTCCATTTTTTATTTCATTTTCAGGTAAAAAATTATATATGCAGCCATTAACACTGGCCTGGTCCCGCATGCCTAAGAAAAAGCTCATTGGCCAGCCACTGCTTGTACAGGCGCAGGTATAATTTTCACAGAGCTGCTCAAACTGTCAACCTCTTTAATGGCAGCAACCTCCTCTTCGCTCTATTTACCTCCAAAATATCGAATTTCTTCGTGCTGACGCAGTACGCGCGTCACTTGTTCAGCCGAACGCTGCTCCATTTTTTCAAAATACTAAGAAATAATTTTTTATACAATTTTAGCCATACTTTAGGATCACTGATGCAAAAAACACCATAAAACGGGATTTTTTTTCTTTCGGCGCCCTTCTTTTCCCTATTCAACAGTTACAAATCGAAATCGATTCGGCTCGGACACCAAAGATCCAGGTTTACAGACAAAGTGTTAAAACTCATTTTCGCCGACCCCTGGACCCCAAGCGGATTTTTATGCACAGTTTTAAAGGGCAGGGGCGGAAGCGGCGAAGTGCCTCGCGTTTTTTGTTTGAAATACTCATTGGACGGTTAATTGTTGTTTATTCGGGGAACCGTTTTCTATTTTTCGTTAAATACGCATGAAGGGGTAGAACGGGTGTTGGGTTTATTTTACTTCTTGGATTTCGTTGCGGGAGCCCTGGATATTTCTCCTTTATTTATCATAGAGGGCGACAAATTCCGGAGGGAAATAATTAAAATTTAAGGATTTTTTTAAAAATCCTATACGTTATGAATTTTATTCTTTTAAAAAGATAATGAGACGAAACATTTATTTCAAATTTGAGGGAATAATGCTCCTTTATTTGAATATTTTTATGAGATCAGATGAACATTCGTCGATGTGACTGTTTTTTTCTTTCCCGCGAAGCTGCGAATTGAATTGCAGGGCTTCAAAATTATCCATTCAAATAGTATTGAAGTTTGCATCATCGCATTTCCGTATTTTCATTATTCATTTATCTTCATTATAATTTCATTCATTTTCATTATAATTTATATTCTAAATCGCTGAATAAGTAAATAAAAAATAATTGAGCAGACTTTAGTGGGCAAAATCTGCCAAAAGAAATTAAAGGTATTCGGAAATATAAATTTTCATTATATTCCGACGATTCAAACTTCAATCTCATCCTTTCGGGTAGATGGACCCTTGACGCAAATTTGAACAAAAGAAGAAAACAAAACGTAATAAAAACTGAACTGTAGGTGTATATAAATTAATTAAAGTGAAAATATGAAACACGTCGTCTGAGACTACCAATGTCAATATGCCATCTGGGATTGAAGTTTGCATCCTTGGAATGCGACGAAATGATTATTTTTGGCATACTTAGGTTCCAAATATCACTGAAATATTTGTTGAGATCCTTACTAAGGACCCAACCTGAAACTGCAAATAAAAAATTGCGATAGTAATTAAAAAAAAACGAGATGGCGAAATGAAAAAGGATTTTCGTTGCACTCCATGGTTGCAAACTTGAATACCATATGCTACTCGGACGATTGTAATTTTAATTATTTTCTTCTTCACTGTTACAGTGGCCTGAACTTTCAAGACCTTATGACACGGCAGGGAGTCATCGATTCTCCCCCCAAAACACCGTTCATCATGGGCTCCGAGTGCGCTGGTGACATTGAGGCCGTTGGCGAGGGAGTCGAAAATTTCAAAGTAAGAAAATCATTTCTAACACATGCTCGTTCAATAAAACACGTAAATAAAATGAAGAAATTTGTACGAAAAAATGCAGGGGCATAAAACAGAATTAATGATTGAAAGTAACGTGAATTAAGTTTATTGTTGCGGAAAATGTATCATAATAATAACACCTGAAGGACACATTGTTTTAAAAATTGAACATTCCGTAAATATAAGTTCAACTACAGAAAGTACCGCATCATAAACTATTAAACGTAATGTGATTATGAATATTTAAGTAATGGAATAGTAATAGTGATAATAAAGTCAATAAGAATAATAGAAATAATAACGATGATTATAATAATGGATTAAAATGATGACTATAATAATTAATAAACATTATGATTATAATAGATAATTAAAATTATGATTAGAATAATGAGTTCGTTTTCGGCGAAAATATCCTTCCGAAAATTCAAGATGCAAGAAAAACAATTCAAATGCATAATAAACAGTTAAAAGTCACGTAATTTAATTCACATTAATCGGTAATCAATTGTAGTTCGGATCATATATTGTTTTAAAAAAAATCGTGATCGTAATAATTAAAAGTTAATAATTTATGGACAGTTCTGAAAAAAAATGCACCTCATGATCTCGAACTTTAGGAAGTCTTTTGATCGTAAGAAATTCCATTATCGAATGCTAATGCCATGACGCGTTGTCCGTGCAGACACGGCGGAAGAAAAGTCAACACCTTATCAAGTCCTTCACCAGCGTTCCTAAGTCTCTGATCTATATAGTGTCCTGGCTGTTATCCGGCAGGAAATTCTCGAGTATCGCCTCGGCTTCGAGCGACCCTCGACGAAATTACATTTTCTCAGCAAGAGTGGCACCCTGGCACTGCTGTGCCTACACATTTTGAGAGAACGAACCGGAAACAGCCGGAAGCTTTTCACGTTCGACCGTGTTGTCACGATTTTCTTTTACTTCCTTTTTTTACTTAATTGTAAAAAATTAAGGGATTGTCTTTTTTTCGCAAAATTTACCGCTTTTTGTGAAGAAAGTATACAACGGAAAACTTGTGAAACTTGGCATATAGTTTTATTGATCTGTTTACTACATACAAAAAAATTTTTAAACAATTTCATCAAAAAATCCGCCTCCCACCCCCCTCGACGCGCGATGGTCCTTTTTTGATGGTGTGCACGATTACAGCCTTCACGTTCATCCTGCAACAAAAACTCAAAAAGCATTTTACTTTAGACACATATAGCTATCGTTCGATGAAGGGGGAAAAAAAATTGACGATTTGGTGACGTTTTGAATTTGAAGTATCGATTTTTCGAAAAAAATTGATCGATTTTTTGTTATAAATAAAGAACTATTAAACGTATTGCTTTTTTGCTTCATCAAACGATAAAAGGATGTCAGCTGAGCATTCTGTCCAAATTTGAAGGCAATCGGTTGAATAGTTTTTGAGAAATCGTGCACACCATCAAAAAAGGACCATCGCGCGTCGAGGGGGGTGGGAGGCAGATTTCTTGATGAAATTGTTTAAAAATTTTTTTGTATGTAGTAAACAGATCAATAAAACTATATGCCAAGTTTCACAAGTTTTCCGTTGTATACTTTCTTCACAAAAAAATTCCCAAAAAGCGGTAAATTTTGCGAAAAAAAAAGACAATCCCCCCTTAAGTGATAAAAAACCCAACAGAGAACGAAAGTGATCATTTTTTTTGCTCACAATCATCCACCCCGAGCTGAAGCGTAAATAGTGGTGGAGATTAAATCATCGTGGTGTCGGAGTGCAACTCAATGTTTTTTTTTCTTATTACCCAACAAGATTTGGCAGATTTAGACTGTGAAAATAATTTGAATGTTTTGTTTAGAATTTTTGGTAGAGATTTACAAGGTAAATCTGCCAAAAAAAAATCGTAGAGTAATAAAAATAAAGGGTGAATAGAGAAGTAAATTAAAACAAATTTTATTCAATCGTTCTTTGAGAATTTTATTCGATTAAAAATAGCGATTATACTTTTGGCTTCTTAAACATTATATATTATTATTTTAGATATACCAAAGTTCTCGATGTTTATTGAGTTTTCAAAAAATTCTAAATTGTGAACACATTCGTTCCGGGTTGAATCTGGTCAGAATTTAACGATTCTGAACAGTCGAAAATTTTGAAAAGAAATCACCCAAAATTGTCGTTTGTCAAGCGGCTTTTGGGTCCATTTTTTACTTTTGTATTCCGATTTCATAGATAAAAAGTGGAAAGCTCTGACAAGCCCGAAGGTGTTTTTTTTAGTAACGAAAGCTTATCATTTTGCAATTTCCCGATTATGTATCAAATTTCAATGCTGTCCGTATTTTGAGTAAAAATATAATCAATAATGTTGAAATATGTTAGGCGAATTTATTCACCTTCAGTTTTTCCCCAATTGTCCCGAGCAATCTTCGAGGTTTACAATTTTCAGTTTTTCAAAACGATTTTTACTTTTATTTTTCATAATATCATTTTTTTATGTGTTATTTATATCTAACAGAATTAATGAGTCAAAAAATGTCTATTTTTTTATTAGATTTTTTTTTAATTTCGTAAAAAAATTTCAGCCAAGTTATTGGCAGTTGCGTATAAAACGATATGACAAGCTAGGAAGAAAGAGTCTTCTTCATGTTCCCTTCCATTTGTCTCTCCCATTTATAGCCATAAACTTTTTTATCCGTGCCGAGATAAAACAAGGAATTAAGGCAACTCTTATGGAACGATCCCCCGAGGGCGAGAGGGTCGGGTATCTTCGTCTAAATTCGATTCGACCCCGCGAGTTCGGGTGAGTCTCAGGGTCGTGGCCACGAAAGCACACGTGTAAACGACCTGGCCGCCGGGGTGGTTGAACCGTCGATCTCCCGGGGGGGCACACGCGCAGGGTTCGTCGCGAGCCTGAAGGGCTTTTTTTTTACTACTCTAGTACCAGGTTTAGTTCTACTTCCCCCTCCCTCTTGCCCCTCTACCTTACTTGCCCTATCTTCCTCTCCTCTTCGTCGCTTCCTCCGCTCCCCCGTTTCATGGATTTTCCGACTGGCCTTCGCCACACAACTTTTCCGGAAAATTGTACTCTCGCGGGCGAAAATGGCATGCAAAAACATTTTGCAACAATCGCCAAGAGCGCCTTGTTTTTCTGCGGATATTTTCGTTTATTTTCAAACGACAAACGGAAAGCGCATCAACGTGCATGGGGATGAACTGGTCGGGGCTTGGTGTGTTTCATTGATTTTTCTCGCGTTTCAGGTGGGCGACCGAGTCGTCGCTCTGCCCGACCACAAAGCCTGGTCGGAGCTCATCGCGGTTCCGGCTACCTCGGTTTTCGCTCTACCAGCTGGAATGAGCTACTTGGATGCGGCAGCTATTACCATGAATTACACCGTCGCATATATTCTACTGTTCGAGCTTGCTTGTATTACGCCCGGCAAGAGTCTTCTGCTCCACAGCGCCGGCGGTGGTGTGGTACGTATATCAAACATTATCTCCGAATTATACGATCAGAAGTGTGCAATTACGATATCAGACCGAGTACACGAAATGTTATGATCACGAACTGAAATGCGAATACTTTCTTCTTGCGAGAACAGGCTGAAGTTCGATTGCCCAATGTCGATGCAATCGTCTTTGGCGTCTATTTCTTTGGATGCAATGGTCATCGATGAAATTGCCATTGATGGAGTTGCCGTTTGTACTATAGCCATTGGTGAAATGATTATTGGTGGAATTGCAATGGTTAGAATTGCCATTGGTAAAGTAGCCATTGATGGGATTCCCATTGGTGAAATTGTCGCTGGTGTAATTGCCCTTGATGGGATTTTCATCGTTTGAGTTGCAGTTCTCAGAATTTCCATTGGTAGAATAGACATTGATGGGATTGCCATCGGTCAAGCCATCGTCTGAATTGCCATTGGTACAATAACCATTGATAAAACTGTCACTGGTAGAATCGCTGTTTATGGGATTTCGATCGGTGGGGGCGCAGTTCGCAGACTTGCCATTGATAGAACAGGCATTGATGGAATTGCCATCGGTCAATTTGCCTTTGAGAAAATTTTCATTTGTGGGGGTGCAATTGGTGGATTCGTCGTTGATGATATTACGATAATTAGTATAGCCATTGATGGAATTAACATTAATAAAATTGTCAAGGGTGGAATTGCCGTTGTTGAAATGGCCAGCGTTGAAATGACAATTGTCAGGATTACCACTGGTTAGAATAGCCATTGACGAAGTTGTCATCGGTGGAACTGCCATTGATAAATTTGCGATTGATGAAGTTGCCATTGATGGAACTGTCATTGATGGAACTGTCATTGATGAAGTTGCCATTGATGGAATTGTCGTCGATGAAGTTGTCATTGATGATGTTCCCATTGATGGAAATATCATTGATGAAGTTTCCGATGAAGATACCGTTCATGGAATTGTGATTGATGGACCAGCCATTGATGAAGTTGCCATTGATGGACCAGCCATTGATAGGGTCGTCATTGATGGAACAGACATGACGTTGCCCAGCCATCGAGGCAATTGAATAGTAAATCTATAAGATTACCATTGCCGATATTGATAATTATTTGATAACAGTTGCAGGGAATCGAACAGCAAATCCTTGCAATGACGAAGGGCGGAATTGAGCATTCGTAGAATTGTAATCGACAGGATTCACCGAAAACGCATTGCTCTTGTCGAATGCGCTTGCTCCATGCATATAATGAAAGCTTTGATTCGCCAAAACGCATGCAAAATTTACGAAGTTGCAAAATTATGGATCTATTGAGTCTCGTGCAATTGTGACAATCTCACGGAGTCGCGGCACAATAGATTCATCAGTATTCGCCAAATAGCGAAATGACAGATTCCATCAATATTCGGGAGTGGCTGAATCGAAAGTACATGAAATTTCGGGGTCAAGACTGTCAGAGCTGCGGGGGGTCCGTCACGCCGCTTCGACAGGATTCAAGTTGTTGGAAAAGACGTCAAAAAAAGTCGTTTCGGTTAATTTTTCCCGCATTCCTCATCCGACATTCACTCGCGGCACGATATATCAGGAGGATACGGACGAATGAGAGTGAAAGAAAGGAAGAGAGAGAGAGAGAGGAGCTGAAAGGGCGACGGTAGTTGTCAGGGATTCGAACTATGCGAACGAGAACGAGTGACCATCGCATAGTCAGGCAGTGTATTCGAACGTGTATGTGTGCATTGAAGGCGTAGAGCCCGAGAGGGGCTCGAACGAGTACTATATGGGCTCTCGTTTCACCACATGCCGGTCCTTAATTATCCAATGAAACTTAACGAGACGTCGCTAAGGGCACAAAAATCCCACGACAACTAGACCCACACGCACACTCGGACTTGATATCCGTATCACGCTAGGCTCAAAGGCTTTTCATCCGTCAAATCTCCATTGAACATAAAATCCATTCAGAATCTCCAACTAGAAAAAAGAAACGACCAAAAAAGAGGGAGAGAGACAGAGCAAGAAAAAGCAACTCGAAGTTGGACATTATTTCCATTCGAGCAAGAATGAACGAGTAAATGAACCATTTTTCAACAATTCCAGGCACAAAGATTGTCCAAGAGAGACGTGGTCAACGACACGAGCAATAATCCCTCTAACGAGAACTGGAATCGCTCACGGTTTTTTTTCTTCTTCACGATTCGACTCGAGTCATTTCGAAAAAGTCTCGTAAACACTTTGCGCAGAGTCGACTGCTCTTCGCCCTCTGACTGAATTAATGGTTGTTTCTTGGCGTGACAAATTCGAGTCACGTAAGAGAGAGAGAGAGGACGTTTTCGAAGTTTGACGTCGATGAGTTCAGGGGAAAGAACGTTCCTTCGCGCACATTGGGGCGGAAATGGACGTCCCCCATTTTCGATTGGCAACGAGAGAGGACAACTTTTCGCTGAGAGTTTTCCCCATGTGTCTCCAGTGTCGTCCGGAAATATATCTTATATTTCCGCTCACGTTTCGGGTCGACTACATATGTATATATTCGGAATGACAGTAGTCAAGATGTTTCACGATGATCCTCGCTTGATACCCAAACATATTACGTCACTCAGTCACGAAATAAATGTATTTACTTCGTGACTGAGTATATTGTTAAGTATAACGTAGTATATTGTTATACTTTGTTACACGAGTTTATAACAAAAATCTTCAATATTCTCAATTTTTTGTCGCGACAAAAAAAGAAGATTCAGATTATGAGCAACCTGGAAATCTTCAAAACTATATTTTGCCTTTCTTTTATCTCCGAATTTTGCCGCAACATATTTCCAACGCTAAATTAATCTCGAAAGCTTGTCACGATCCCTCTCTCCCCATTCCTCGTCGCATAATTACTCAGTCTCTCAGGGCGTTATTTTCCAATTAACGTCAACGCAAGTGGACCGAATGAAAAGGAGTGTCAGGCGTGCGTAACCTTTCAAAACGAATTACGCTCCCGATCGTAATCGTGGTGGAATTGAAAAGAACGCGACGAGGTGAGAGGACGAGGCAAAAACGCGTGGAAATAGTGAGGCAACTCTCGATTGATCCGAAATAGCGAGTAACTTCCGGTGTTCGCGGGCGTATGGTGGAACAGTTTTCGCGTGTTGGTTCGTAGATTCAAGTTGTCGAGCCGGCATCGCCCAAGATTCGCCGATCAATACCGCTCAACAGGTCACTACTTGGTGTTCTCTGCTCTCACTCGTGGACTCCGCCCCTCGACTCGTGCCATTCCTTCCCCACGTACCTCCGCCTCGCCTCGCTCGCACGAACGGAAGCTGGGAAAATGGAAAAATCATGCCTCCCTTGCGTCAACTGTAGCCGAGACGGAGAGCGAGGGGGTGGAAGAGGAGGCTGCGAGGGAGCTTTGGGATGCTGGGACGTGATCCACTCTAGCGCCACCAAGCGACAGGATCCTCGTGCCAATGTACTCCTGTTGCCTGGCAACTCTCGCGGTTTCCTCCATCGACTAACACCACCATTCGAGTCTCCAACTATTTCCACCCCCCCCCCCTCCCCTCGCCCTCGTAGACTAACACGTCGACATTTCCGTCTGCTAAAAACGCAGCGATACTAATTCGCAACCGCCTGCGATCAGACACAACTCGCTTTTTTTTACGTCTGTGCTGGCTCCGATCGATATTTCGCTCATTTTGGAATACTGGAGATTATGGAGTATATTCTAGGCTATATTGTGGAATATATATTCTGAAATAGAGGTACTTTAGATAAAAGGTGCATCGATCGGTTAAGGGGAGCTGAGGGCGTGACCATTTTTTTTACTTCGCTACACTATTTCCGAATATTGTGACACTGAGGTAAATGACAGTGAATCGTCGGGTTCAATGAGATGTGAGACGAGTCGCGGACAAATTTGAATTAAATTTTGATTGAAATCAAATTAATTTGATTTGACGGATTTATTTCATTGTGGTTTGCCGGCCATTTTCGGCCGCGAGAGTACAATTTCCCTGGAAAATTGTGTAGCAAATTGATTTGATTTTTTGGTCTGAGTTGACAATTTCCATTGGAAATTTGATGGCAAAAAAAATAATCCCGTGATCTGATTTTTGTTTTTTTTTTTTTCATTAGGTCGTGGGAGGGTTTTTTTGTTGGGTAGATCTCGTTGATGTGTTGAAGTTTGCATCGCTGGAATGCAACGAATGTTCTGTTATGTGTTATTATTTTTATTGTTATACAAAATATTTTTTTACGAATTCAGATTATAGACCGCCGAATCAGCATGCCAAAAATTAGTTGAGGAATACGCGTTTGCAGTCTTCAAAAAATTGAATGAATTCGAGAAAAGTTAATTTTCATTGCAATCCATCGATGCGAACTTCAATGTCATTATTATTGATAGTATGTGAAACCAGGTTACTTATTTATACCCATAACTGAGCCGTTATTCATGGTGAAGCTTGCGTTGTTGGAATGCTACAAACATTTTTATTTATTTATTCTTGTTATCTCATTTGAAGGCGAAGTTTTTTTGCGGATTCGGGTTACAGATCCCTAACAAGGATCCCCAAAAAAATTACAATGATTGTGATTTAACGTTGGAGTAATAAGGTTACTACCGACCAATAGGTCACTTTGTTGTCTATTTCCATTGAGATTTGACGTTTTATCGTCTATGGTTATTTATATTTTATTAACTTAATTTCATAGCGTCATGTAGAATTTTTCTCCGTTACTACACGCGGCGCCGTTCGCGAGTGTCCGGTAAATTTGATTCACGTGTACAGTGGGAGTGAATTTTTGGGTTATATAGTATTAAGCGTTATATACAAAGTATTGTGAATAACACGTATCCGTATATTTAAAAAAACGTATTTTTTTCGTATAGTTGAAAAAAAAACAAGTTTTTTCGTATATCAAAAAACGTTTTTTTAATATTTACCAAAAACACGTTCTTAAGTATATTGAAAACAAACACGTTCTTTGTATATAGTAAAAAAAATCGTTTTCTGTATAGTTTTAAACTGATTTATAATCGTATCATAGGCAAATAGATAGACAAAATCTCCGACAGTAAAAAATATCGAATTGAGCATCGTTGGAACGCAACGAAAGTAATTATTTTTTCTTATCGTCATTTTTTTTTTCGCCGACCAGAAGTGTGCGAATCACTAAAACGTTCTATGACATTCTCATTAGAGACCTACTGGGTGAATCGATCGAAAATGATTTTGCGTAACAATAAGGATGGATAAAACAAGTGTACAAAGAAATTTTGCGATGCGAGAATTTAACGCTGTAAAAGTACCAGATATCCTCACAGCAACGTGTTCGAGCCCTACCAGTTCAATTTCAACCTGAAAAAAAAAAACCGATCGTGAGGGATCCTGAAATTTTATAATATCCGTAAGATGAAATGTAATATTCCAGTTTTCTCGAATTTCTATATTTTAATAATGAAAACTACGCGAGAATTCGATTAGTTGAAGGTTTCTAAAAAAAGGTTTATACATCAAGGTTTCCTTTTTGTCTGCAATTGTGGTTTCAAAGTTTTTATTATTTCACAGACAACAGATACGTAAATTTCCATTGGATCGTCCTTCCTCTGGACCTAGTCTATCTATATATAATACACTCATCGACCACTCTCTTTTCCTCTCTCTCTGTTTGCTCCCCCTATCAGCTCTCTCTCTCTGTCTCTCGGAGCCACCGACCGCGCCCGTCTGAGCTCCGTTTTTCTGCCGCCCGTAGCTCGCCACGTGGCATTCCGCAACATTTCGGCACGACAGAAAAGATTTTCCATAGAATCTCTCTCTGTATCTCACAGGGCGAGTCTAGAAAAAAAAATGCCACGATCTTTTTCAACCAATTAAAATAAATCAGGCATATTTCGTATAATTTTTTAAACAACTTTTCGTGCGGGCGTTTAAATTGTATTTATCGGTTTTCTTTTTTCCCATTTACCTTTTTTTCCGGCAGAATATTTCTCTCCATCGCAATTGCGATCGTTCCGTACTCAATGTGATTTTTTTTTCCAATTCTTTATCTCGCGCCCATTTATTCGGCTTGCCGAGTTCTTTCGCGCAAGGATCGAAGAAGAGAAATCGAAAGCGACGAGAGAGAGAGGGAGATAGAGAGAGAGAGAGAGAGAGAGAGAGAGAGAGAGAGAGAGAGAGAGAGAGAGAGAGAGTCACGCGGGAAAAGATTTAGCGCGTCTTTCTCGGAAATAATGAATGACCACTTGTGTGCTCAAAATCACGCAGGGTTCACGAGTTCCTCGTGTGTTTTACCTACCCTCCGTCTCCTTTCGATCTCCTCGCGTCTCTTTTGAAGCTCGTCAAAGCCCACACAGAATCGTCTGTCTTGCCCCCTGTGCCCCTTATCAAAGAGCCTTTATGAACGAATAATCGTGATTTGTGTGTCCCGTATCGCTATATACGTTGCTTTTTTAGCCCCTTTCTTTCTTAATTCGTTCTTCAATCCAAGCAACAAAAAAAATTATACTTCACTCGAACTCCGTTATTTGAGGGGGGGCACAAGAAATGTCATTAGAGAAATACGACGGCACTCTTATCACATTTTACTCCGAACAATCTACGAGTGTACAATGTAACATTTTTACGACCGCTGCTCCGCCTCGTACGATTCTTCCGCAAGAGCTATAAATTCCATGTTGAAGGGAATCTTCTTGCAAGGAATAATAGAGCCTTGGAAATTAAAAACTCCCTCGTTGTTTACCGATTTTGTTTTATGGGGATTTAAAGCTTTACGGAGCAAACAATCGAGAAATTTTGCAGGCGGAATTACGAAGACCATATAATTTGTAGTGCACCCAATCAACACGATTATACTTTCCTCTTTACGTGGCTTAGAAGCTTGGAACGCAACGATTTTGTTTTTTTCGTCGTTTTTTTACTCATTTATTTAATTCTACCATTTTTTTCATCGACAATCTTGGAGTAATTTTTGCAACCTAAATTCATAAATGTTCGAAAAATGTGAAAGCATTTGTCGAAGCCTGAATCGGACAAAAAAGTTTGGGTGGTTGAGGGAAATGAATTTTGATTGCTCCCCAACTGCTAATATCAACATTAATTTTTGAAATTGTATAGCTAATTGCAATTTTGAATCAATTGTATTGCTAATTGCATCTGAATTAATTACAAATATTAATGTTTGTACTCATATTGGAAAGCGAGGTTGTCGAAATTAAAATTGTTTAAAGTCCATTTGCTTGAAGCGCAGACGACTCGCGTTGCCCTCTCGATAATTCCAAATTCGTTGAAATTGGAAATACCCAATGTTCGTTTTATTCATGATCAAGTTTGCATCGTCGGATCGCAACGAAAATGAATTATGTTTCGTTGTTTAAATCTTCTTTGGCAGATTTAAGCTGCTGGAGCCACTCAAACGCTTTTACGAATTCTCATTAGAAATTGACGATTTGAATTTGCAAAAAAAGGTTTTTCGATAATAATAAAAATAAAGAAATGAAAAATGAACAAAAAACGTGGTTGCGTTCCAACGATGCAAGCTTTAACGTCCTTTATATACAGCTTTTTTTTCCAGTGTCCTGTTTCAAAATTTCGATAGTCAAAGTAACGAACGATTGTTTTTGGCAAATAAAAATGTATAATCGAGTCGTTTCCGGTGGTTGTAATCAACGTTCGCTAGTTCATACACAACAAATCTCGGAATGATTTATTTGCCTGCAGAAGTTTCGCTCTCACGGGACTAAAACGCAACACTTTTTTTACGTTGTTTGGTGAAATATATTTCCGTTGAAAAAAAAAACAGAAACGAATTGGATCACGTAAAGCTCGAGTTGCTGCGTTTGTTAATGCGTTGCGTGTATTCTTTTTTATTACAGGGCCAGGCAGTTGTTCAATTGGCAAAGACGGTCGATGACGTCACGATCTTCGGTGTTTGCAGCAAATCGAAACACGAGGAGCTGAAGTCGGTCGGCACGATTGATCATCTCCTCGAGCGCGGAAGCGATTACAGTAATGAAGTCAGAAAGTAAGAACTCGCGAACCAAAAAAATCATCTCACGAAAAAGATAAAACAGCATGCGCAGCTGAGGGGAAAAAAATGTTTCGTTGATAATTGATGGACGGATAGTGTTAGGAACGTTTTTTTTCTTCGAATATTGTTCTATCGTTAAAAGAAAGCGTTTTAAACCAGTTTTCTAACTTTTATCTGACTACTTGTCGGTTTTCGTCACGATTTTCATTACCAAGTTGAGATCGAGTTTACCCCTAGTGGGGAATAAATGAAGATAGTAATTAATTCATCTCCTTTTTTTTCTTCCAGAATATCCCCGGAGGGCGTTGACATTGTTCTCGATTGCGTCGGTGGTGAGGAGTGTAACAGAGGATGTGCCCTGCTAAAGCCCATGGGAAAATATGTGCTCTATGGCTCGAGCAACGTCGTGACCGGCGAAACAAAGAGTTTCTTCTCCGTCGCCCGATACGTAAGTCCTTGGAAAAAAATGCTCTATATTTTTTGTCCTCGTAACTCATTATTGCGTTCATTATTATCATTCATAATGATAATTGATGATACAGCTATTGTTATTTGATTATAATACGGCAATTGCGCATTTTTTCATGTTTATAAATTCGAATATACCTTCTCGTTCATGATTCGACATGATTTGTATTTATATTTGTATTTTATTTAGAAAATCATGTTTTATACGTACAACGTAATAGTTATATGATTTTCTAGCTATTGCTAACGGTTCATTATCTAGCGTAATCATATTTCATAATACATTTATTATGATGCCATATCGCAACACTAATTCATACTTACAATTAACAATGTGCTGTTTTATATTTGTAAATTATGTACTATTTATCATACTATTTTTACAATATGTATATGTATAATTTATAATATTTTTTTATTTAAGAAGAATTCTAAAATATTATATTTACATTTTCGATATAGCGTTAATGAGTAAGGCTACTGTGACAACCCAAAAATCAGGGTTATTTAAACAAAATAATTTTGAAGGTATAAGATTGAAAAGTTGTTTGGACATTTATTTGTATGTACAATGACAAAGTTTGGCACCAAATTTTATTTAAAAATATTAATAATGAAAGAAGTTCAAGTAATTTCGTGAAGGACCTTCGAACGAGAGGGGCTCAGCGGAGTACTCGATTTTGGCCACACGGTTGATCTGAAACAAAAGAAACGAGTTTTTTTCTCTCTTAAAATAGATAATATTGGCTGAGACTTGACCAAGCGTCTTTTTTCTTATCGTGATTCAATTTTAGAAGGAAAATTTACATTGTTAAAAAAATGTCAAGAAGAAAAACATCGGTCAAGCCTAAGCTACTATTATACTGAATAAGCGTACCAAATTTTAAGTCAATCCATCTACTAGATGTCGAGAAATCGTGTACACCGTTTTGAAAACCATAGTTTTGAGAAATTAAGGGGGGATATACCTTTAGGCGAGGAAAAAATGGCTGTTTTTCATATTTTTTTTCAAAGAAGATTTCTTCACCATTTTTGGGACTTAGGGTATGTTTTGTTACTACTTTTGGCTGTTAGATGGTGTTATCTTATTTTATTGACCTTCAAAAATACCGGAGGTATGGCACGATCTTTTAAATGTGTTGCGTTGGATGCAGTCAGAGGGCGTGACACGTAGCGTCGATAGGATTAATCTGGAAAAAGAAGGAAAGAAACCAATGAAGATTTTTTTCATGAAGGCGGGATATTCATTTAGACAGAAAAAAATTAGCAATGTTGAAGGATTTTTTAAACTACGGAATAATTGTTCTACAATTATCAAACTTTAGGTATACTTTAATAGTATATTCAAGTATACAAAACAATTTTTTAAAATTAATACATCATCAAAATGGCGGAGCTGTGGGAGAGTGTTACAGCAAGGTCGCCGGGGGAGTTGCGAATCGGCGTGCAGTCTAGCTTCCCGTAGACTTTGATTTGCAAAAAAATTCACACCTTTTTTTAGTTAGAACATGTATAGTTTCTAAGTGACGGTAATTAAAATTAAGAAAATACAAATTTAAGAAAATGGCACGCATTTACAAAAAACATCAGCATTTCTGTAAAAGGTGCACGAAAAAAGTAGTTTTTTTTCTTCAATTTTTCAAAAACAATTCTCGTCAAGTAGAAGGTATCAATATTATAAATATTTATACCAAGTTTCAGCTCAATCGGCTTAATAGTTTTTGAGTAATCCTGCACGCCAATTTCGATAATGCAGTTTTGAGAAAAACGCGTTTGAACACGCCCGCTCCGAATCCGAGCGGTGAGGCAAAGCGTTGACGGGTTGTAACGTTTAAAGTTTTTCGAATTTCGCTTGGAAACTTTGGAAAAATATTCTACATATGTAGTTCGATCGTTTAAAGAGAAAAAAAGAAATCGATTTTTTGATCGTTGTAAATGTATTCCTGCCTTAACACTCATATGCAGAATATGAACCAAGAAAAAGTGAGAAATGTTACAAAACGTTGAATTGGTACGCGTTGGCACAAAAAGATTGCATTTTCCGAAAAAAAAAATGCCTACATTTTGCAATAAAAAAATCCTTTTTCTCTAAATTGAAACATTTATCGTCATGTTTTAGACAATAACGTTACAAAGATTTATACCAAATTTCATCAGAATCGGTCGATTAGTTTTGTTAGCTATATGTCGCGCCAGTTTCGAAAATGCCGTTTTCAAAGTAGTAATAAAACATACCCTAAGTGTCAGAAGCGGTGAAGAAATCTTTCTTGGGAAAAAAAGGCGTAAAAATCAACAACTTTTAGCTTCACGTAAAGGTATCGTCCCCCTTAAAGTTATACTAGCAGTTTTATCGTTGTAACCATAAGTGTATCTTCACACTGCGATTCCTGCACCATATGTTGGACCTTCTTCAATGTAAGTTGCCTCAAGCGACGAACGAGAGATTTGAAATTTTCACAGTAGCCTAACTCCTCAATATCACTATATTTGCCATCATTACATTTATAATTTGTCAAGTACACAATATGTTCTATTTCTATTCATACTCTATTATAATAATAGTCGTACGATTAATAATTTGATATTTATTTGAGGTTCAGAATTTCGCGCACCGGTCAATAATGTTAAACGTTGTATATTATACAGTGGTGGACGATGGACAAAATATCGCCGATCAAGCTTTTTGAAGAGAACAAGACACTGTCCGGTCTTAATCTCCGTCGTCTGATGCACCAGCACGGTGCGCACGCATTCGTGAGGCGAGCGGTAGACAAGGTTTATCAAATGTGGAGCGACGGAAAGATAAAGCCGAGGGTCGACTCTACGTGGGCGCTCGAGGATGTACCCGAGGCGATGCAGAAGATGCACGATCGCAAGAACATCGGTAAGATCGTGCTTGATCCGAGCCTTGAGCCAAAACCAAAACCCATGACACCGGCAAAGGGCAAGGGCAAGGACAAAAAAGCGGCGACTCAGGAGGAGAAGAAAGCATCGAGTGTAGAGTCCGAGGAGGGCGAGAAGAAGAAGGAGCCCGAATTGACAAACGGCACGTCCGAGGACAAATCTGACACCGGTACGCAATGAATTATTCTACATGTCGTCTGTCTTTTGTTATTCTTCACGTAGTACATGCCAGTCAAAAAGGACTTTCCTCTTGAACTTTTTCAAAAATTCTTATTTCGATGCCGAAAAAATTGTGTTACAATGAAGTATAATTTTGCCTATGGGTAAAATCAATAAATTATTCTGTGCTTCACGATCTGTAAAATGTTGAGACCGGCCCAGTTTAGACTCACATTAATTGATGGGAAAAATTTCGACACGCGAACGTAACTTGTAACGTCCACTGAAATATAGCAAATTCGTTACTGCAATTTCACGACCGACTATGCAGTTGCAAACTATTTATTCTCATACGAATTTCAAGGCCTTTTTCGGACCGTCGTTCTCATGTAACGACTTAGCGTCACTGATAAATTAGTGGTCCTGTACTCATAGCGTCGCTATCTCGGTTCAGAGTTAGTTCTCTGCTCGCGGAGTAATCGCTGCCGTTGGCTACAGAATTCTCATTGAAACGTTCGGTACTTGATGTTTTTTTTTTCAAATATCAATTCAATCCCCGAAAATCTACGATTTTGATGTTTGCATCGTTGGAATGCAACAAAAAAATCATTTTTTCGCACCATTAATTCTCCTCCCTTTTTTGTTGCATTTTTAGGCTACGAGAACCAGGCAAACGTTTTTGTGGATATTTTTCCAAGCTTTACACCGTAAATCTGCAAAAAAATATTTTACGCTATAAAATTGGCAAAAAATATATTTTACCATCAAAAGCATTTTCTTCGTCATAAAAAATCTTGCCTTGCAGATTCGGCCTGTAGATTTTTTATAAGAATCCTAAAAAAAAAAAACGTTTGAGTCGTTTTCGCACGCTAAATTTATTTAAAAAAAAAAACACATTTGGGCTACCAAACTTTAGTTGCGTTCCGACGATGCGAACTTCAATATCATCGAAATCCCTGGAACACGTGGCGCTTATTGCCCCTCAGTTTATCTAACGGGAAAGTTTTGAGAAAATCAGTCAGAGAACGCTCCTTACGCCATTTCTATGAGAAGGCGCGTTAAGCCTCCCGACTTGGGATCCATTTATTTAGTCTGGATTGCCAGTGAGCTTGTTTGAGCTTCCAAGCACCCACGCCTGCGTGCATTACCTGTAACGTAGGAAAAACCTTGAGCAGCGTTTCAATAATCAAGCACGTGCTCGTGTTACCTCAAACTACCGGGCAAGAATGTCGCAAATTGGCGAGACTTTTCTTTTTAGTGCATTCACCATATACAGTTCAAATCTTGCACCTTCGGACTACCATTTGTTTAGAAATTTGCATAGCTCTTTTGATGGTGAAACTTGCCAGACTTGAACGCTTGCCAAAAGTACTTGTGTCAGTCGTTTCACTAATTGGAAGAAGCCGCGAGCATTGTATAAGGAAGGAATCCTTCAGTTCCTAGCGAGAGAGCGAGGGATGGGGAGGGGGGGGGGGGGGCAAGATAACCGCTCAACATAACGCATACATAACTCATCAAACGTGTCCCTGAACTTGCAAATATATAATTTCGAAAAGACTGAAAAGAAAAAAGTCACCGTCCGAATAGCACGTTACAACACAATATTAATTGGTAGCATTGCGTGAGCAAACTCAAGACTAAACGTCGTTTCTCGTTCTCTTTCACCTATCCCGCAGATTCGAAGGAAAAGGAGTCAAGCTGAATCGCCAGCGCGGCCGACGAGAATTAAAGGCGAAGTCGACATCGTGATCGAGGCAAGAGGGTAGAGAATAAAAAAGAAAACAATAACCAGAAGGAACGAAAAAAAAGAAACAACACACGAAAACACCGAGGGGAGGATTCGATATTAATCTTTATTTTCCATTCTTTTTTGCGAATCGTTCGAACTTCTTTTTTTTCGGGGTCTCGAAAAAAGGAGGACGAATGACGCGCGTTGGCTGGATAAGTAAAACGGGAGGGGGAGAATGCGGGAAAAGGTCGTAACGTGTTCGCGAAGAGCAAAAAGAAGAAGTAAAAACACTAACAATCCAAGTCAGGAAAAAACAGCGGAAAGGCGTGTTGCGGGTGTTGAGAATAAGTAATTAACCAAATAAATATCAATTTTGACGTGGTCCACAATAGTAGTTTGCAGTAAACGAGATTAGGTGAGAAAGATGAAGACGAAGATGAAACGAGGCAAAAAAAGAGAACGAACTTCGAGGTAAAAGAAAAAAAACACGATTTTATTTTTAATACCGTGAGTGTGATGTGCGCAAAGACCGGATGAAAATGGATATCAGTTTAACTTTTCATAAAATAAATAAATAAAAAAACAGACAGTCGGAGGACGACGAAAATAATAATGATAATAACGGTACGGAAAATGCAACAACAAAAAAAAAACAAATACGCTATGAAAAAATATTTACCTATAAACTACTAAATACATATTTTGCTTTTTCCCTTTATATATATAAAGAAAAAAGGCAAAATGACAAAAAAACTATATGACGTACTTTCTACTACGAAAAAATAATCATTACCTGCTGAAACGAGGAGGGGGGACAGAATAAAATTTTTGAAAATCTACTTATCTCTACTTCGCGTAAAAATCCAATTATCGCTGCTTCTACTATCAAAATATAAATACTACGCCTGCGATCGCTAAATAATATTGCCGCTCCTGCTGCCAAGACTCATCCGATTATTCTCTCGGCAATGACACACGTTTTATATATTTTTTCTTTGTTTCGTTTGTATTTTATATATTTTTTTACTCCGCGAACGTCGAAGCACATCGGAAAGAAAAGCACATTGTTCTCTTACTTTTTTCTTCATGGCATGTCATAAAGCGAAAGTACATAGCGTAGAGTTTAAACGTATAAGCACGCAGGCCTTCGTGAAAGTATAAAAATAATAATTACGGGCATCGAAACATTCTTCGGTCGATTTTCCAATTTTTTACGAGAGCGTAATATATATATATACACATATATATATATATATATTTTTTTGTAAACATCACGCGTATAAACGGCCTCGGAACTTTTTGTTCACACTGTCGCGAGTTTTATCGCAAAGCGATGCCACCACTATCAGCTGAATCTTTTTCTATTCCGATTCTTCAATTTATGAAGTCGGCATTTTAAAATAATAATAATAATAATAATAATAATAAATGAAAAAAAAAAACAAAAACAAGACAACGCAAAATGTAAACGAAATAATTCGTGTTTTTCGAGAACAAAAATAAACGACAAATGCATATCTCCTACCAAGGAAATTCGTGAAAAAAATAGAATAAAATAATGTATAATTAAAAGAAAAAGACTTGATTGCTAAGAATTGGAGCAAATTTTTTACCGGTAGCCAATTATTCATTTTAAATTTGATACGAAAGAAAATAAAGACTCGATACGATTATTATTATTATTATTACTGCCTTTTACCGTATTCCAGAGTGGAATTTTCATGGCAAACACCCTCACTGAACGATTATGCACGTGCGATTGATAAAAAAAGGAACGATTGAAAGAAAAAAGAACGCTCGAAAGAATGATTTACGTTCTCCACGAAGATTATAAAAATTTCGATCGTTTGAGCGGAATGTGAGAAAGAAGAGAAAAGTTGAAAGGATGGAAAATGCACGTGGTATGAGACACAGAACGCACACACGCCCAGACACAACGAGAAGCCATTCGATTGGAAAGGGATGGCGCGTTGATGAGAAAAAACTGCGAAAAACAAAAAAATTAGTTGAACGAAAAAAAACATACACACGAACCAGATACTGTATATTTTACGTAAGGCTTTAAATGTTTCATGAAATAAGTATCTATTATATTATAATATATCTATATATTTGTATCGGCCATTTTGTCTCCTCCTCCTCGTCCCCGCCCTCAAGAACGCTTCCTCGTCCTCACTCGAATGAACATTTTCTTTTTTCTGTTTCTCCCTTTTATTCCTCGTCTCGATGGAGTGGGCAGAAAGGCGCGACCATCTCTGCTCTCTTTTTCAACAAGAGAACTATGACTTTTACGAGCTCGAAAGAAATGAAGAAAAGAATATTGCAAGCTGCCCTTTTTTTCATTTCTTTCCGTATCGATTTATTTTCTAGGATTCTCGGTCATTTTCTTGCCAGATTTAGGAATAGGATTGTCAAATTTTCCTTAGGAGCGATAATTTTTTTATTGGAGTTCGATCGCAGCCCGTTAGAATAATGCACAATACGTGTCTTTTCGTTTCATTGGGCACGAATTTCAAGAAAAAAATTGAATATTGACGAACGGACTTTTAGAATGTAGCGATGTTCGATGAGTGGAAAAAACTTTCGATACAAATTCAATTAGTCCAACCAATAATGTCGGAGAACTTCGAAAATACTTTTTTTTTAAATAAATGTTAAAAGTACGTCACTCTCTGTATCTCCCTCTTTCTCTCTCTCTCTATCTCTCTCTCTCTCTCTCGCTCTGTTTCCCTGTCTCTTTTTCTCTGCATTTTTAATTGATCGATCGAATGTACAATATATGTCATGAATCTTTTTTTCCTGTTTAGTATTTTGCTTGTCGTGTATATACATACACACACACTCATACACAAACACTTTTTCATTCGTTTTAATTTTGTTTCGTGAGATTCGCATATGTGAATGATATATATAAGTAAAATATATTGTATTGTCGCTTGCGCGCGCCTGAGGAACGAAAAATAAAGTTGTATACGTTTTATTAATCGAATAACGACGAAATTAGTTATTATTATAACTATTATTATTATAATTATTACTATCACGAACAATTTTTTTTATCGCTTCGCTGGCCGTCGTGTTGTTTCGAGTTTCTTGTTTCGCGATCCTTGAACTTTTAAAATGAAATAGAGTTCGAGTGTTCAAGCCGAGCATATATGGGACAGCTAAGATTAGTGCGAGAGAGCGGGAATGAAAAAAAAAAAGACAATTGAAAGGAACGAATAAGAAAGTGAACACGCAAAACAAATGAGTAAAAAACGTAAACGGTATAAATACATTAAAAAAAGCATATTATGAAGATTATGTGTAAAATTGTAAAATTTACTTCGCACGTCGAGCGGGAGAACAGGAGGTGCTTTATGGACGGATGAATGTACAGACATACAATTATTATAGCGGATCGTCTCGCTCCGAGTGTATGCGTATGCGTGTTTGTATGCGCGTGTGAGGGAGGCAGGGAGACATACAGACGGACAGAAAGAGAGCTAAAAGAGTGGAGCGAAGAGAGAGAGAGAGAGAGAGAGAGAGAGAGAGAGGAGGAGGAAGAAGCAACGCAGAATCCAGAAGGAGTGTTGAAAAACGGCTTGGCGAGAAAAAATACGGAAAAGAAAAATGGAAAGCAGCAATGGCGGCGGGTAGTAGGGGGAAACGGTTTTGTATTTTATTTTTATTTCGTTCGGTAGTTTAACGTATGAATAATTTATCACGGGGAGTGCGCTTGAACTCCAGTGTGCTATTATTATCTTTATTTTATTATTACTACGATTATTATTATGATTATCATCAGTGAAACATAATTATAAAGATAAATGAAGAACGTTGGATAACATATGGGACGACGACGCGACCCCGATTTTATAATCGACGATGAGAAGAATTTTTGCACCTGATCTCCCGCACCGACGGCTTGATATACGATAGATTGTATTTTTGGCTTATTATTGTAAGACTGACTATGTTGCTATATTAAAAGATTGCTTCGAAAAGAAAACTTGTGCGTTCTCATTTCTAAAAGCCCTAACAGACGATCGAATACGGTCCGGCCGTACCACGGATTTGGTTCGCTGTCGTATCATATTCGATCGTGTGGAGAGCAGTATGCCGTACATTGTTATTATTGGTACGGTTGGTTCGATGGCTCGCACATCGAACTTTGTGCGCTTCGCACCAAATCCGCTCGTCTAGACGCAGCAGCGGACCGTTCGGCGCTTAAGTCGTTAGAATCTGGTTCGACAGCGAATCAAATCCGTGGTTTGGCCTGACCATATTCGATCGTCTATTGAGGAGTTCGTTGGACGGTCTGGGCGATGTCCGCTCGTCTGTTGTGAAGAGCGCACTGCACATCAAACTTGATGCTCCGATATTCCAAGTGGTAATTTTACCCTTTCCTTACCCAAGTGGTAATTTTAAAAACGTTGTTCAAAAGCCGACAAAGTGTAACAAATGTCCGCCCGGAAGTTACTTTGAAGTTGACGACCGTCCAAAGAGATAACTTTGGGACATATGATCAACTGTAGGTATCATTCCAGAAGATATTTGGATTTAGATAACTTATGGACAACTATTTGAAAATTTCTACCTCGGTTGTTTTCTAGGGATATTCCCAGGAGAAATTTTCAAAAAAAATTTCGGACGTCGACTAAAAGTGTAGCAAATGCCCGCCCGGAAGTTACTTTGAAGTTGACAGCTGTCCAAAAATATAACTCTTGGATTACGTAACGTCAAACTGCCCAATTTTCGACCCCCCCCCCCCTGCCACATACCGGGACTGTAACACCTGGAACCCCTCCGCATCTATCCAGGACTGTAACGCCGATACCCCCCCCCCCCGCATCCATTCCGTTACGAAACGGGTGCTTGTAAGGCGACGATTTGAACATTTTTGTCTATTTTCAAGGCCTTTTTTATTCAGGCAGTCTTTAAAAATAGGAATTATCAATATTTAAAAAATTAGCTACGTACAACCTTAGTCACTGCAATAAAAATAAAAATAAATGAATTGAAAATCGGTTTATAACTTTTTGCGTATTCGCTGGGACAAGGTCGAAAAAGTTGATTCGAGAAAAACGCGTTCAAAGTTTTCTCTGAGAGGGTTTTTCTTTATATAAAGTTATGTTTCTTCTAGAATATTGATACCCACATTCAAATACCTAGTCTAGGGCGATAATAAGGCCCTGCACTTCGTATATAGTGAACGATGGCACACCTGTAAGGACTGAGGGTCCTAATCGGTCACGCTACCTATTATCACTAAAGTTACGGCAACTCCATCAACTTCCGGGCTTTTCGCTTAAAATCTTGCCATCCTATTTTTGAATGTATGTACTTTCAAGAAGTTTTTTTTTTTTCCAATTTTGCTTGGGGAAAATGGGAAAGGCTTAACGGACATTTCGTATGGAAAGCTGTCAATTGTCCGCGATAAAATTGCACGCCAGTTTTAAATAAAAAACTTGAACCTGCAGAAATTTTGCTATTTCTTCGTGATGTAACGCAACCCTTGGGGTCCCTCGCCCCCCACGGACGTAGGACCGTAACGCCTGGCCGGAACCCCTCCCTCCGCCCAAATTGCGTTACGTAATTTGCGTACCCCTACTCAGTAACTTCCAAGCGGACATTTGGATTCAGACAACTTCTGGACAACTATTTGGAAATCGCTACCTAGGTCGTACTCTAGGAATATTCCAAGTAGCAATTTAAAAAAAAGTTTTCCACAAGTCGACTAAAAGTGTATGAAATGTCCGCTCGGAAGTTACTTTGAAGTTGACAACCATCCAAAAAGTTAACTGTTGGACACATGATCACTTGTAGGTAACTTCCAAGTAGACGTTTCGATTTAGACTACTTCTGGACAACTATTTGAAAAATTGCTACCTAGGTCGTGCTCTTGAAATATTCCATGTAGACATTTTCAAAATGTTGTTCAGAAGTCGGCTAATTGAGCACGAAATGTCCGCCGAGAAGTTACCTTGAAGTTTGCTACCATCCAAAAAGATAACTGTTACATAGGTATTATTTTATTATAGCTTGTAGGTAACTTCCAAGCGGACGTTTCAATTTAGACAACTTTCGGACAACTATTTGGAAAATGTTACCTGGGACGTTATTTTTCATCGTCCGTAAGATGACTCTCTGTTTTGTACAATGGTTGTGTATTCTGTGTTTTTTTTATTACATCGTACGAAGCTGTGTCACCGTCTTACTAGACGTCGGTAAAGAAGGCTCCGTTGCACGTAAGCTCGAGTTTCATTAGGTGAAGGTATCGCGTATGGGTGTGTCAAACGAACGGTTGGTTAGAATGTGCGATTTTTTAAAATTATAAATATTATATAGGGACGACGACACTGGCCACTTCATTTTTGGCCCACCCTACAAAATGTTTGTTTGGGTTCGGTGCGATTTAGTGCGCCCCTTTTGAATGTGGGGCGAGAGAAAGAAAAATAAAGGGGTGGTCCAACCCTTAATGTTTTTTTCTTCGATGTAGCCATAATGGATTTCAGTTCATTCTACATCAGAAGAATTTTCGTTTGTGTTTCACTGAAATCGGTGGACTGCTCGCGGTTGAAACTGCAGAATCAACTCTGGACATGCTGCACTTTAATGGGTTGTTGCAAACATTAACGGGTTACACCTAGCTTGCGAGAAAGGGGAATTTTTGCCAAGTTTGTCCGAAAAAACGTGCGCGGAATCTATTGTTTTTGCTTTGAAGAGTATGGTTTTAAGTATATTTTACAATTTTTATATAAAAAAATATTTATACATGTGGTTGATACAATGGTTTGCGCAGACCGCTATTTGAAAAACGTCCTTCAGGATGACCACCGCTGGTCGGAAACAAATCATGCGAAATAATAAAAATCAAATGCATTTAGTTTTTGTATGAAACTATCTAGTGCTTCTGTGAAGAATTCAAGGGGGGCACTCCCTATAGAGACTTGAAAAAATGCATTTTTTTATTGCTTAAATTTATAGTTTCAAACCTGTAGAATACGATGTAGTTAGTGATTTTAGTCGATTCTCATCCAAGGCGCGCAGGTATAGCACCATGTGGAGAGGTAAATCGTATATTCAATAATAGCTGTTAGAAACGCTTCTATACCCATCGAAATATTCAGCTGAATACGAAGCTGAAGGACTATTATATGGTGCTATAATAGCTGACTAGTCGGTAAGACACAGAATCCTACGTTTTGCCCTTGCCGAATCTTTCAACGCGATTATCTTGAAACTTTTTTTTTAATGAGTTTAAAATCGGTGCACACGATTACTCAAAAACAATGATACTCATGTCCACTTGTTGAATCTAAGACAGACTAAAAATTATCGAAATTAAACATGTTTTTGGCTGGGTCAAAGTATGCAATTTTTTCCGAGGAAATCAACTTTTTTGTTCTAAGGCTTCCCCTTTAGCCAATTAACATTATTTTTTCAGTATTGTTGGTTCATCAAGTGACCTTATGTATATAAGTAGAGTAGCAACGCCAGTTCTAACTCAGGGATCTCAGGGAGGAGTGGGGCGGGGGTTCCGCGTGGGGTGCCTGTGGTGTGACGTCACGGCGGAAAGGGTAAGGCTAGGTAGTGGGGGCGCGAGTCGGTGTCCGCAGCGAGGGGGACGGGGGGAGGTTAAATAGTGGCAGGCAACCGTTGGAAAGCCATAAAAGTTTTTGTAGTCTTTATCGTATAACTCGGAATTATCAGCCTCATTATGGACACATGTGGGGAAACTACTATATATGGCTAGACAAATTTCCACCAATAAGAAAACGCTAGCTTCCATATGAAGGGCGCTCTTTCAGAGACTCATAAAAAAAATTATTATTTATTGCATGCAACTGCAGGTATAAAAGGTGTTATTGCTCGATAAGAAAACTCAACCCGTCCCTGTCTCATTTCGAAAGATTACGTCAAGATGTTCACATGTGCGAGTATCTGCACAGTGCATCCGGCCAAGCACCCCCTGGACTTGACCAAAAACGAGCTCGAACAGGTTTCAAAGGTCTTGCCCCCAAAATATTGGAGTGAATATGTTGGCTTATTGTGGGATCGTCTATCAGAACATCATCGGAACGACCGTGAAGCTATATCATATCTTCCATGCATGGAGCATTATAATACGCCACAGATGAAAGATCACATCGATGCCCCCCCCCCCCCCCCCCCCTCTACATCGAGAATGTGATAAATGCTGTGGAAATTCTCCATGTACGGGGTTCTTCAAACGTGTTTGAACGCGTTTTTTTTGGGAGTGTGACAAAATGTCGGGGGAAATTCTCCACGTACGAGGTTTTTCAAAGGTGTTTGAACCTGTTTTTCATGATTGGAAAAATGGCGAGAAGTTTGAAAATTTAAGCGAGAAGGTTACGCGGGAGCTTGTAATTTCGTGGTCTAAGCTCAGACTGGTCCAAGCCCACCGCAACATCAACATCTCTCCAAAGGGAACTTCGAAAAGAGAAAACTGTGGAAAATGGATTTCACGAGTATCAAGAAAGGCAGGCGTATGACGGAATTCCTTCCAACGACGAAGCTGTCAGAACTCTCCGTTCACTTGGATCACCGAATCTCTGACATGAGGGCCGTACAAACTAAGTTTGGGAAACGCTATACATCGCGGACATCGCGAATGAGTTCACTGTCTTCTTGCCAGCGCGACTTGTGAAGGCTTTCGACGAAGATTTGGAAACGTTCGAGCGTATGCGGAAAGAGGCACGCGATCATCATGCCTTCATGGGGTAAATGAGTGGAAAATACCACAGCATCGAGTTCTACCGACTCTGAACACCCCATGGTGGAAAAGACAAAATTCGTTGGAACACCATCGCCGAACGGCTGTCCGCATCATCGAGAGTATGCTGCAACTGACGCGTAATAGTCAACTCTACATGCAGTTGTGGAAAATACAACAGCGTCAAGTTCCATCTAGTACAGTCGTGCTGTATATTGGAATCGAAAAAAATTAGAAGAAGGCTAGTTTTTTGACAGGTGATTTTGTAGGTGCCGCGGGTGCTAAATCCAAGTTTGCCTAAAAATCGGGGTGTAGGGTTTTTTTAGGGGATGGAAGTGGATTAATGCCAAACTACAACCCCCACGAGGTCGGCGCCGAGAGACAAAATGTTCAGAAAAATCCGGGCTTTATTTTTGTCTACAGCGCCGGAGTTGTGGAAGTTCATTTTGGGGGTGAAAAAGTGGGGTGAAATTTTGAAAAATCAGTTTTAATTGGATAACTCTTTAGGAAAAATTCATACAATTTTTGTTCAAATGGGAACGTTGTAGCCCTTGAAAAGACGCGTCGATCGGATATTTGATTAACCCTCTCTGGAAATATCTTCACCCCTAAAGGAATATTTGAAGTATAAAAAAAATTGTTTATTGAATAACTCAAAAACAATCGATTTTTCGGGGATGGTTTTAATGTACGAAATGTAGAGAATAATTTTCTCTATATTTTCGTTTCTATGGACCACTCTTGAATTTTGCTTTTTCGAACCCCCTCAGAGGTTGAAAATTCAAAATGAAATTCCGGGACAACTATTGACCGAAAATAAAGAGACACGAGGGTGGCGCTGTGGATAAAAATGTAGCTGAGGGTTCAAGCTACAAATTTTTCCACAGCGCCGAATTCGTACGGTAAATAGTTTTCCCAGAATTTCATTTTGAATTTTCAACCTCCGAGGGGGTTGGAAAGTCAAAATTCAAGGGTTGTCCGTAGAAACAAAAATACAGAGAAAATTATTCTCTACATTTCGTACATTTGCACCATACCCGAAAAATCGATTGTTTTTGACTTATTCGATAAACAATTTTTTTTTTGTATTTTAACCATCTTTTGAAGGGTGAAGGTATTATCGGAAAGTGATGATAAAATACTTGATCGACGCGTCTTTTTAAGGGCTACAACGTTCCTATTTTTAAAAAAATGTACAATTTTTTTCTAAAGAGCTATTGAATTAAAACTGTTTTTTCAAAATTTCACCCCACTTTTTCACTCCCAAAATGAACTTCCACGACTTCGGCGCTGTGGACAAAACTAAAGTCTGGATTTTTCTGCCCATTTCGTCTCACGGCGTCGACCTCGTAGAAGTTGTAGTTTGGCATTAATCTACCTCCATCCCCTTTCATCCCCCCCTCCCCAAAAACCCTACACCCCGATTTTTAGGCAAACTTGGATTTAGCACCCGCGGCACATACAAAATCACCTGTCCAAAAATTAGCCTTCTTCTATTTTTTTCAGTTTACGGGGTTTTGCAGCGACAGCACGGCTGTACTAATCCTCTCTGAGCATCGTGGAAAATCTCAAATTCGTTGGGGCAGCATCGTTGAGTGGAACAGCCGTCCGCATTACAGTCGTCTCGCCACCGTTTTCAACGTTTTAAGTGTTGACTATGTAAAAATGTATTTCAAAGAAAATGTTTGATCGAAATGTAGGAGTAGGAGAAATTCAAACTATTTTCGTCGTAGAATAAAGAATAGAAATGACATATATTTTGATCGACATGTTTTTTATTCATTTTAAAAAAATCACACGCTCATACAACGCTTCGTATACACTCAACCAGCTTTTCACCGATTTTACATTCTCATGGGCGCAGTTGTATTTCCTGTTGAAGGAATGATGGGAGCATTTGGAGTTTGTGATTTTCGGCAACTTCTGCAGCGATGGACAGTCTCCAAGTCGATGACCTTTGTTGCGGGATCCGTGAATCTTGATAGCCAGATGTCCCGAATTGTCTTTCTAGTTGCCTCGTATGGTATACCGCTGTAATCCCATCGTATTTCATGGAAATTGCGTTCCAACCACTTGTTTGTCATTTTGTATTTGGCCGGTAAAAAGTCCCATGCAAATGGTGCGTCGAAGGCGAGCGTCAGCGGTTCAGCATCCTTGTCGTAGAGCTTGACGATGGACATCTCTTATAGGACGAATTTGTTGACGAGTCTCTTGAAGCCCTGTACATCGACGATAAGCTCCATGTTGACTGAAGTGGACGCGAATCATCGGCATGAATTTATACCAATTTTTTAACCCCACCACTGATTGGATTGTACTCGATAATACGATCATGGAGGATCACGCAGTATGCTGAAGTTTGTGGCGGAATATTATTTTTCAATTCGAACTCAAGACGCACGTCAAGAGGGCCGGACTTGAGAGAATCATTTTGCTTTGAGCAGTCAATGGCCACGAGGGGGACTTTTTCTAAAAAGTCAATTCTGCTCAGCCATGGTTCAGCCTCTTTGTTGTAATAGGTACGTTGAAAGTTTGCGTACATCTCGTGAAGTAGAGCATATTGATTTTGATCAATGTTCAAATTCAAATTTCCATATGGATAACATTGTGAGTTGGGGTATAGTTTGAGATTGCTCAGGTTACAATGATCAAAGTGGCTCACATTTTGTTGTTTCTTATTTTTCCGCCCCGTCTGCAGCGCAAGTATGACATATCGTGGCTTCTCCAGCTAATTCGAGGATTTCACAGACCACACGTGCTTAGAGGTGGCAGGCAGCAATGGATATTCATACAGTTCCCAAGTTCGGAAACTCATGGAGATTGGGGCGTCTTTGGCGAGAAACTTTAACAGCTGAATTTTCCGCTGATCCGAGACTGTTACAAACGGTACGAGCCATTCTATTTTATGCAATACGAGTTTGTAGTCTTCAGGCGCTATTTGTACAATGGCATTGTCATCGGCCTTTGATCTTGTGAGAATCAACTCGTGCTTGGCACTTACGACAATTTTACGATAATCTTCGGCAAACCCGAGGAGCATGCTGAGTGGTATGCACACATTAAAGTTTCCCGATATATCTACAATCTGCTTGGTCCCTTCAACATCGAGCCATCCAGTGTTCTCGAGCATAGAGCTCTTGGTCGGCGAGAGAGATGAATATCGCTTAATTACTCTCGTAATGCCGACATTCTTATTACGATCGATTTCTATGGCATTCAATTCATATCGCACTTCCCCAAACAAATGACAAAGGGCATTGTTGACGAGACTTATAGCAGCGGTTGGCGTCCCATCACGGTTGGATAAATTTCCCACGTATGTGTAGGAAAGTCTTGCTTGGCAGAATGGAGAGGTTTTGATGTTGGATAGCAATACGGATTTCATTGCTGTTATTGAAGGTTGAAGATGCATATGGCTGATGATCGTCAATCTCGTAATGGATGATGGATTCATCAAAGACGACGGGCGTTTGAATGCTTACGATTTCTTCCTCCATTTCACGCAGCAGATGCACAGAGCACAGATTAAATAATTTTTTACACGTTTTCGCTACGCACTTTAAGACTCAAATTCTTCAAGAGTAGCACGTTTTTAGGTGTTAGCCCTTTGGGCGCTGGCCGACGACTGATTGTTTTTATCCATGGCCGTTTATTGTCATTGGAAGATCAATTGAAAACTATACCCATCACGAATTCATATGCAGGCGTATGGTGATTACTTCACCGCGGAAATTTACCAAATAACCGTCCGGATCCACTATGCGAAGCTGTATCGCGTCAATCGTTCGACTCGTGATTGGCAGATAAATAACGTGGGAGGGAACTCTTATGGCCCGGTGGCACAGATGGAAAGAATTCGTGAATTGTATGTACTTCTTGTCCGTTAACCCATTAACGCCCAAGAATCGCGATTTTTTCCTTCATTTTCAAGCCAGATTTTTATTATATAAAAAAAATCATAAAAAATGAAGAGAAACGTTTCCCAGTATTTTCGAGTGTGCTCTTTCAGAATCTGGGGTCAAAATCGGGTTTTGTCCATTAGGAAAAAAAATATGGCGGCTTTTAAACAACAAAAAAACGGGAAAAATCGATGACACTTTTTTTTCAAATTTTTTTTTTTCACATCGAAGCCGTTGAAAAGTCCGGTTTTTTTCAACCATGGGTGCATAGAATAATGACTACATACATACAATACATTTTTTTAATTCGTCGTTATCAACATTTTCACCCCCAAAATGGTGCTTTTCACCCCCTGAGTGACACGAAAAATTTCACGCTCGGTGTCCCAAATGAAAAGTAGTTGGATTTGGACGGAAATTGGTACTCGGAGGTTTTTGAGGTCGCTGATTATGATTCTGTTTTCAAAATTCCGAAATTCAAAATGGCGGATCCAATATGGCGGCCAAAAATGCAAAAGTTCATTTGAATTGGATAAAACGTGGCACTTGGGGGTTTTCGAGGTCGCTGATTATGATTCTGCTCTCAAAATTCCGAAATTCAAAATGCGGATCCAATATGGCGGCTAAAAATGCAAAAGTTCATTTGAATCGGATGGAATGTGGCACTCGGGGGTTTTCGAGGTCGCTGATTATGATTCTGCTCTCAAAATTCCGAAATTCAAAATCGCGGATCCAATATGGCGGACAAAAATGCAAGAGTTCATTTGAATTGCATAAAACGTGGCACTCGGGGATTTTCGAGGTCGCTGATTATGACTCTGCTCTCAAAATTCCGCAATTAAAAATGGCGGATCCAATATGGCGGACAAAAATGCAAAAGTTCATTTGAATTGGATAAAACGTGGCACTCGGGGATTTTCGAGGTCGCTGATTATAATATAAAATAAAATTTTATAATTTTATTTTATAAAATAAATATGAATTTATTTGATTATATTTATTATATTTTTATAAATATAAATTTTATAATTATAATTATAAAATAATAATTTATAATTTATATTTTATACATTTTATAATTAAAATATAAATTTATATCTTATAATTCAACGTTTCAATGTAAAATACGTTGATATGTTTTGTCATGTAGAAAAAAAGCTATTGTGACACATATTATACCAGTCGAAGAAAGCGATGACATTTTGTCAGTAAAATATCAAGAAAAAACTAATATTAATCAACTGATCAGAGCTGGGAATTATTTCGGTAAGAAACCCAATAATTGTAATCAAATTTGGTAAATATATTGCATCAATACATAATTTGTTAACTTTTAATAAACAATCTTTTGATTCACCTGCTTCCATACGCGAATAAAACCAAAGAAAACTTTTTCTACATCTAATCATATATGAAGCCATATAAAGATATATACAATTATATATATTTCAAAAGAAAGTAAAAGTACTCATATACAGTCATATACAATTTTATATACCGTAAATAACATTTTCACGTATATATATAATTATATACAACACTATATTGAATTATATATAACTGTATATAATATTATATCTAATTATATATACCGTAAATAAAAGTTTCACGTGTATATATAACTATATATAACTGTATATGATATTATATCTAAATATATAAACTCCCTATAAAAATAGTATCTCCATATATCATTATATACAGAACTATGTATAATTTTATCAAATCAAATTTGATTGAAGTACATTTATATCGGATTATATATACGAATGTATAGAGTTATATACAATTATATATAAACCTATATATAAATATATATGATTGTATATCATTTTTATATAATTGTATCGAAGTATATACAATCATTTTTACTCGGGTATTTTATCGAAAAATGTGAATTTATGAATTCTAAAGACAGATTTATAATCAGCGACCTCGAAAACCCCCGAGTGCCACGTTTTATCCAATTCAAATGAACTTTTGCATTTGTGTCCGCCATATTAGATCCGCCATTTTTAATTTCGAAATTTTGAGAGCAGAATCATAATCAGCGACCTCGAAAATCCCCGAGTGCCACGTTTTATGCAATTCAAATGAACTTTTGCATTTGTGTCCGCCATATTGGATCCGCCATTTTTAATTTCGAAATTTTGAGAGCAGAATCATAATCAGCGACTTCGAAAACTTTCGAGTGCCACGTTTTATCCAATTCAAATGAACTTTTGCATTTGTGTCCGCCATATTGGATCCGCCATTTTTAATTTCGGAATTTTAAGAGCAGAATCATAATCAGCGACCTCGAAAATCCCCGAGTGCCACATTCCATCCGATTCAAATGAACTTTTGCATTTTTGTCTGCCATATTGGATCCGCCATTTTGAATTTCGAAATTTTGAGAGCAGAATCATAATCAGCGACCTCGAAAACCCCCGAGTGCCACGTTTTGTCCAATTCAAATGAACTTTTGCATTTGTGTCCGCCATATTGGATCCGCCATTTTTAATTTCGAAATTTTGAGAGCAGAATCATAATCAGCGACCTCGAAAATCCCCGAGTGCCACATTCCATCCGATTCAAGTGAACTTTTGCATTTTTGTCTGCCATATTGGATCCGCCATTTTGAATTTCGGAATTTTGAGAGCAGAATCATAATCAGCGACCCCGAAAACCCCCGAGTGCCACGTTTTATCCAATTCAAATGAACTTTTGCATTTGTGTCCGCCATATTGGATCCGCCATTTTGAATTTCGGAATTTTGAGAACAGAATCATAATCAGCGATCTCAAAAACCTCCGAGTACCAATTTTCGTCCAAATCCAACTACTTTTTATTTGGGACACCGAGCGTGAAATTTTTCGTGTCACTCAGGGGGTGAAAAGCGCCATTTTGGGGGTGAAAATGTTGATAACGACGAATTAAAAAAATGTATTGTTCAATCGTCACTATTCTATGCACCCGTGGTTGAAAAAAACTGGACTTTTCAACGGCTTCGAAGTGAAAAAAAATTTGAAAAAAAAGTGTCATCGATTTCTCCTGTTTTTTTTTGTTTAAAAGCCGCCATATTTTTTTTTCTAATGGACAAAACCCGATTTTGACCCCAGATTCTGAAAGAGCATACTCGAAAATACTAGGGAACGTATCTCTTCATTTTTTATGATTTTTTTTATATAATAAAAATCTGGCTTGAAAATGAAGGAAAAAATCGCGATTCTTGGGCGTTAATGGGTTAATAATATAGGCACCAGCGGTAATGTTGCACTCGACGCGTAGGGCGTTCACTTCGAGAATGGCTACAGGAAAGTCAGATTCGTGTCTTTTATTGGCTTCCAATTTGCGTGCGGTGAAGCCTAGTAGATGTCCAATAGAATCTTTCGGCTCAAAATTTCCATCATGATCATACTCAATCTCACTGCGTAGCGTATTATTATTGGGTTTAATGCTGATTTTGATATTTTTACGCGAGAGCTCTGCTTGTACAAACGTCTCAATATCCTCTTTTTCATCACTGCCAATAGGTATCGTCAACACCTCATCTCCCACGTAAAGTTTATCGCGCTCAACGTCGATATTGGGAATAAAGTTGAAGGTTAACAATTCCACGAGGCCGAGAGTTCGATGGGGGCAAAGTATTGCGCCTCGAGTATGGACGATGAGCCATGTATGGTCAATGTTAAACTTTCATCCATGATGCTGATAAATTGACAACTGAATTCTCCACATCATTTCCCCCCTATATATAATGTATATTGGTCTTTGTGCTGCAATTGTCGACAAAGAAATTTGAGACACAAATGTCCACATTCAATCGTATCATATTCCTGATATTCCTTACAATTATAATTTACGCTACCAACACGAAGATATCTCATGAGCTCGGATGGTGGTGAAAGATTGCCGAAACTATGAAAGTACATGACTTCCCATCCAGTCTTTTTGTAAGCGACCCATTGTGTTCCAGGACCAACATTTTCATCCAAATTTATAATTGCTGCTTCACATTTGAGGGGTCCGCTTGCTGGCAATGTATCGCGCATGTAAACTCCACGACAATGTGGAATCTTTAGGATTTTCGCATATTGGAGAAGGTCGGTGTCGGTAAGGGGTCGGTGAGGTAGCGTACCTTCTAGTTTTTTGGCTTGATATGAAGACCCAATCCCTGCTTATATGGTTTCAGATGTAAGCCGTTACCCAATGCAATCACTTCTATTGTCCGATTATGACGCTTACTTTAATCCAATTCACGTTTTGCTGCTTCAGCATTTACAGCTTTAGGTATACTAGCCGCACCATCTGACGAGGCACCAGCAGCGCTAAGGCCCGCAAAAATGGGCACGCGGAACGGTAATAAACCACCAATTTTATGGGGTACAGGTAGAACCCGAGGCGTGCGCACTTTGCCACCTTGTGTCTTTACAGCTGCACGAGCACCCTTTAGAGCTGATTTAATAATCTTATGGGGATTATTAATTTGAATCAATGTCTTCTTTGCAGCGCCAATAATTTTTTTCAAACAAACGCTATCTTTGCGGGCCTTTATCGCCATACCAAATTTCCTTTTTGTCTTCATAATATTTGTCATACCCCAAGCACTGGCTTTTTCACCGATGCTAGCGTCTTTAGCAGTAACACGTTGCAAAGCCTGTTCAGCCAACACTTTATCTGCCAAATGTCTCGCCTCAAGATTATCCGGATTTTTCGAATACGCAATATCGTGTTGTTTGCAAGCTGTATCCAATGGGTTAATGCCCGGATCACCACGAGCTTGACCAACTTTGTGTCTGCTCCACAATACTGATACCCACGCAGATGTAGTTCAACGGGGAGTTTGTTGATTAGGCGAATGACTAAACCTTTACTGCACTTGCCATGCACAATCATGTCTAAAGACAATATGCGACTGACAAATACTTCCTATAAGAATCCTATTTATATGATTTCACCGTAGTCGTGTTTGAGTTGACGTCCAAGAAACAAACTATCGGAGGCGGACTTCCCGCGATAAATTTCGATGAGTTTGTCGAAAACGGTGGGATGAAGAAGAAACAGAAACGTCATGGGTATTTATTGCCGGATAGCATACGTGCATTGTTTTGCGGTCCATCGAATTGAGGGAAAACCAACGCTTTGCTCACTCTCATCATCCATCCCAATGCTTTGAGATTTGACAACATTTGCTTGTATTCCAAATCGTTGAAGCAGCCAAAGTATAAGTTGCTCGAACCATTACTCCAACCTGTGAGTGGAGTTGAGTATTATCCATTCGAGACGCATGAACAAGTGATAGCACCAAGTGATGCACGATCCAACTCTATATTCATCTTTGTTGATATAGCATGCGAAAAGCAGGATAATGTTAGAGCCTTCTTCTCCATGGGAAGACACGAGATTGTTGACAGTTTTTATCTTTGTCAGACGTACACTTGTATCCTCAAACATCTCGTGAGAGGTAATGCAAATTTTGTGGTGCTTTTCAAACAAGACGATATGAATCTGAAACATGTTTACAACGATCATGTTAATAAGGATATGACTTATACGTGTTTTAAAAACATGTGCATGCAATGCTGGAATTCCAACAAGTATGCATTTATCACGATTGACAAGGATAGTAGTATTAATGAGCGAAACCCAAGATTCGTTTAAATTGATATATGAGGATGATGATGACTCGCAAAAAATCGATGAATTGATCAGTAAATATCGCCTTCTATTACAAACAAATAGAAAAGCAAGCTTGGATGTATTATATGGTGCACGAAATCCTGCATACAACAAATTAATGATTGGCAATTCTCTGATAATTTTCGACTCTCAACATATTCGTGTTGGAGATGTGAGTTATGCGAAAAGTGTCGGATTGAAGGCGCTGCTGTTTAAAAAAGTACCCAAACAAACTTTCACACCGGACGATTTGAAAAACTACGAATGCGCACAAAAATTGTATAAGCCTAGGGAGGCTATACGACGTAACACCAGCCACACATTCAACACACATATCGCAAATATAGTCGATGATCATGTGGGACAGGGTATGCCAAAGCATAAGCTAGCTAGAAAAAACACCCAATCGGACTATATTTATTGGGACAATCCAAACGAGCTAGTAGATCGTCTTCGCTTACTTCTGGCATCGCAAGCAGCCGGAAATTCGACACATGTGAATGAAATTATATCGATTATCGAGGAATTGCATGAAGATGAAATCATTTATTACCTCGGCATCGGAGAATTTACGCATTCTCAACATGAGTGTCGATGTGCGTGGACGCCATTAACGTAAGAGTGTACCCCTGAGTAAGCAAGGTTCTCCAGGCCGACCTGGGATTGGGTTTAGAACTACCGCAGATGGTCATTATGACGTGGGGCAGAAACGATTCTGTAACATTGCTAATCCGAAAGGAAAAGAGGACGTCATCACTCTAAGTTCTTTACACAAAAGATCTCGAACTATCATTAAGAACATACGCAAAGAAATGAATGAGAGTAATCAGTTGTTGGTTAATAGACTTGGAGCTACGATAAGAGACATTGCAAAGACACTCGAGGCCGATGTCAAAACTCTACAAGATTTGGTGACTCGTAATTCACACGTCATTGCTGAATTGGATGCGCGACTGATTGGATTGGAAAATAAACGAAAAAAGGAGCGCTCTCGTGCTGGAGCTACATAAGCCTGCTCGGTGAAACTCTCCGCGTCGACATGTGAACATCCGTGGCTTAGACGAAACCTGGCAAGTCCATCTCGTCGATATATCATCAAAACGCTAAGCATAAATTTCTCCTCACCGTCATCGATACATTCTCAAAATTCGACTGGGCCGTGCCAATGCCGAGTAAGAATGGCAAAGATGCAGCAGCTTTAATGAGGTCGATACTTGTTAAGGCAGTAGTCTGGTTTATAAATTTGACAAAATCGATTTTTTTTTCATTTTATTATTCCTTAGACCTTTCTCAATACGATCGTGAAAACCTTTTATTGATATTTAAAAAATTAGCAGAGTAATAGAAATTATAAGCAAGCCGCGCGCTCAGGTAGCGCGGTCGGGAAGCACCTGCACCTGCGCGCTCCCGGTATCAAAACTTTGAACGCGTTTATCTCAGAACCATGTTTTTTCAAATCGGCGCCCACGATATCTCGATAACTAATTTTACCGATCGAGCTCAAATTTCGCACATACCTTCGCCTATGTAGAGATTGACCGTTGGCCTTGGGACGGGCCTTCACAGTTAGCCTTTCTAGAATATTGGGCCGTGAGTATTAACTAATAAGATGCTTTTGTAGAAATGATCAGAACGGCCCGAAATCGGCCAACAGAGCCAACAATTATTGGGCCAATGATTTAATTCATTGTAGCGCCCATATTGGTGATTGCACTTGGCCCTATGTGGGCCCTCTTAAAGGGCCTATGTAGAAATTGACCGCTGGCTCTATGATGGGCCTTCACAGTTGGTCTTTCTAGAAGTTAGTCTATCTAGAATATTGGGCCGTGAGTCTTAACTAATAAAGTGCCTTTATACAAATGATAGGAACGGCCCGATGTCGGCCAACAGAGCAAACGATTTTTGGGTCAGTGATTAAATGTATTGTAGCGCCAAAATTGGTGATTGCACTCGGCCTTGGGTGGGTTACTCTTGAAGGGACTATCTCCCCATTAGAAACGAGCCACAATAGACCCAATCAAGGGCCACCATAGTTCGCGGACATTGTACCAATATCTCTTCTGCAAGGATCTCTACACCGGCTTGATTTATTGGGTTGACTCTGACGTTAGGAAATGACCCAATAATTTTCATTTAAATAATATATTCAGAATACATGTTCTGTTTTTATATTGTTTTATTCTAAGCATAATATTGATGGTACATGCAATTAGAAAAAATTATTTTTAAAACATATATACTGGGAAACTCATATTTTTTTATTTTCAATACATAATATCTGTATGTATATAATAATAAATCATATAAATTAATATATGGCACATAATAAAATAGTTCTTATCTTAAATAGTAAATTAAATATTATCAGAAGTACTTGAATGTATGTATTAGGGTGACCGCAATTTAGGTCGAACTTGAATTTTCGAATTCCCCACGTAAAAACACAATCAAGATATTAAAAAAAAAAATGTGTGCAAAGTTTGAAGGCGTTAAAATTTTTTTTAATGGTGCCTGTAAGGAGTTGAATTTAAAATGACGAAACACATGTGTTTTGCTGAGATATAACATATTTATTTCTTAAACTCGTAATAGTGGTAAAAAAATCTAAAACTAGGCACACATATTGTACACATATCGATGTTCAAAACATTATTTTGACAGATTTTTACAGCAATAATTTCTAATAAATACACGCTTTACAAAGTCAGCCTCGAGGTAATTTTTTTGAATTTTTAACTCTTTGCGACATATATTTTTTGGATGAACGGATTTTTATAAAAATTAGAATACAGATGTTTTTGGAGAAGCTGGTTACGAATCTGAACTCAGATTTTGAAAATTCAAAATGGCGAATCCCAAATGCCGGTCATAAAATTTAAGTAATACTAGATTTTACTAAAACTTGGGGTACAGGAGTTTTAGAGGACGCTGATTATAAATCTGAACGCAGAATTTGAAAAATTCAAAATGTCGGATCCAAGATGGCGGCTATAAAATCCCAAAACAGCCCCAAAACCCTCAAATATCTATTTTTATAAGAATATCCCCCAAAGTTTCTTCAATAATGATTTTTTTTAAAAAGGTTTTTCAGAATTTATTTACTAAAATAAACAAATTGTTATAAACAATAAAACCTTTGCACGTGAATTTTAAAGTTGTTTAAATCAAATAAAAAGTATTTCTTAATCGGAAAAAAACTTTTCGAAATAAGTGGTCCCGTATGGAACCAGTGTGCTGCAAAGGGTTAATGAAATACTATTCGAATATTGTTGGTATTTCAATGCAATATTCTACCTAACTATATAACTTATGTATAATGAAAAGTTCGATAAATAAAAAGATTGAAGCGCTTTATAAAATTCAAGCTAAAATTAAATACACGAATTTGAATTAATTAAATAAATTAATTAGAAATTATTATTATTAATATGAAAAATACGTGTGTTTAACTTTTTTATCTTAAATTAAAACATTGAATTTCATAAATGGTAATTGTATAAAAATGTGAATTATACAGAGTTCATCCGTAAAATTTTGTTCGAAAAGCGGTTGAGTAAAAGTATATTTACTAAGAAAATCTATTTTTTTCGTGTTTCCTACAATGTAGTCACGTCAGGTATAAGAGAGAAACAATTTGCCTCTTTCGTTTGACCTCTGTTTATTCTTTCAATCGTACCAGTTTTATATTTAGTAAAGCCTAGCTCGTCGCCAGGTGAACAATGATGGCTACGCACCGCGTGCTACGGAGCAATATTTTGTTAATTGGCGACGTTGATTCGCAAATTACTGGTAATAAGTTGCAGAGTAAAATACATATTTTGAAAGTGCTTTTTTGAACTTACGTCAGCTAAAGTATAGCCTTCGTCAAAGTGCAACGATAGTTGCCAAAGAAGTTTGTGTTTTTTGGGAAAAAGACGGTATACCTGTGCATCCATCACACAAGTGTATTGTAAAGGTAGAGAATCTGTACAGCCATTATCGATCTGTACAAAAAAATACCGGTCAAAAGCATAATGAAGTCAAAGAATCAGATTTCAAAGAGCAGATCGCGTTGCTTTTTGATATCGCTGCATCAACTGTAAAGCTCCAAAAAATCGATGAAAAAACTACGAATTTTTTGGAAAATCAAAGAAAACCAGAGAGATTTGGATTCATCGGTGATGTTGAATCTATTCACAACCGAAATATAACCCATGAAAAATACGATTTTATTTTGGAAAAGCGTGAGAAAGCGAAGTACGAAAGAGAACACGGTACAATAGGTAAGAGAAATTATACTTCATGTAAAAAGGGCTCCAAATATATTATTAAAATTATTACTAACTTGTCTTGCATTACAAAAATTCTGTTTTAAAAATTTTAATTAACATTTCATTTATACATTTACCTAAGAAATTGAAATACTGTATTATGTTACTATAAAAAAAATTTATGTTCGAAAAACGTGTAAAAAGTTTTTTGAAATTACAAAATATTTTTGAATGAACTGAAATGTTGTTTATCAGAATTCACTTTCCTACACATTTGAAAAATCAGTTAATCCAAAAAGATTCGACATTTTCCTGACAACTATTTAATTTGAGAAAAAAAATGCAATTTTTTTTTAATTTCGCGATATTAATCTTCAAGTAGTCAAGACTTTTTTTCGTGATTTGTTTTTCATTTTTGAAAAGTCTAGAATAGTTAAAAATTTTCTACTCATTCTTTCTTTGTTTGGAAATGTTTTTTCTAAAACTTATACAATACTTAAATTTTATTAAATAATATTATTCAAATTTTGTTCTCAGATGACATCGTTCAGTTGACAGGTAGTAGTCAAAGTACTGAGCTTTCTTCACAGCGGAGTAATTTTTCATCGGAATTTTTCGATGAAAAAAATGCAGATAATGTTGAACCCCCACCTCCGAAAAAAATTCGTGGTTCAATCAACATTATCACCGAAAAATTGGTTGCAACTTTGGACAGTTACTTCGTTTCGGATAGAAATGCTACTCGAATTGTAAGTGCAGTAGCTGAGGCATTGTGCCAAAATCTCGATAATTTGATCATCTCCAAAACCTCGATACATAAATATCGAGAAAACATTCGTAAAAAGTTGTCGGAGAAAATCAAAAACTTGTTTCCATCTTCTCCACTACGTGCACCCGTGCTTCATTGGGAAGGCAAACTAATTCAAGAAACCTCTTCAAACGATAAAGTTGACCTTTTGGCAATAATTTTATCAAATGAGGAGTCTGAAAATTTTTTATCGATCCCGGCGTTGGAAAATGTGCATGGCTCTTCGCAAGCTATGGCTATAGCTGAGGTGATTTTAAAGTGATGTTTATTTTGTATAAAAAAATAAAACATGTAAAAACTGCTTATTATAACTATACTAAATGCTTTATAAATATTGCAATAAATATAAAATATTATGTTTGTAAATATCATAATACATTGAATAGTATTTTACTTCGAGTGTTTATCTCAGTTTCTTTTTTGGTTTAATTATTTAAAACTTACCGTTTGAAAATATAGTACAAAATATAAAATATCAGCTTTGTCATAAAATTATTTATGGGCAATTGTTCAATTTTGTAATTGTGATTTTTTACACATTTTTTAATCAGATTTTTCCAGATTGAGGGCTTAGTGACATAGTTAAAGCACTTTGTTGTGGCACAACTAATGCCAATCTTGGTTCGAGGAATGGAGCTGCAGTACTTTTAGAGCAAACTCTCAATCGAGATTTGCTTTATCTACCCTGCAGACATCACATTTTTGAATTAGTGCTAGGTGGGGTTTTTGACGCACTAATGCCTACCTCAACTGGCCCGTCGATTCTTCTGTTCAAGCGTTTTCAAATTGCTTGGACGAAAATCGATCAAAATGAATATAAAGCCGGTATAGAAGATGAAAAGATTTTGAATATTTTTCAAAATCACCTCGAAGGTACATATTATTTCGTTGATCAAGTACTAAAATCACAGGTGCAACTCCGTAACGATTACCGCGAGTTATTGCTGTTGTGCCTAATTTTCATTGGAAAAGTTCCTCGTGAAAATGTACGATTTTATAAGCCAGGTGCTTTTTCACGTGCTCGTTGGATGGAAAAAGCAATTTATTGTTTGAACATTTTTTTATTTCGCAAATATTTCGTTTGACGCCAAGCGAGGTAAAATCAATCGCCGAAATCTGTAAATTTATCGTTTTGATTTACGTGAAGGCATGGTTCACAGCTCCATTTGCACTCAAAAAAATGTCGAACCATCTTTGGTATCTAACCGCTGAAACTGCTGCGATGGCATTCTTTGATGAAACCATTCCTGCAGACATAAGAAAAAAAAATGGCTACAAAAGTCACGAGCAAGCAGCTGGAACATGAAACACAAATCGAAGTGCTCAAACGCTATGAAGTTTCTGAATCGAACTTCGCTTCTCTGTTGGGTCAAAACATTGATTTTTTCGTAAGCCCCCAATCGTTAAAGTTTTTCGAAAAATTCTAAATCGATCATAGCTTTCTCGATAATGACGTATCGGAGTGGCACTTGGATAAAAATTATCAGTTTGGCTTGCAAATTGTCAAAAAGTTAAGCGTCGTTAAGGATATCGCAGAAAGAGGAATCAAGTTTATTACGGAGTACAATAACAGATTGACGTACAACGAGGAACAGAAACAATATATCGTTCAAATTGTCCGTGAATATCACAAAAAGTATCAGAATATCAATAAAAATACTTTGCTTCGACCGCTCCACCAATAAAAATTTACCTTGTCATGTTTTTTCGAATTTTTTTTCTATTCGCAGATTTTTTTTCGATTAAATTGGATTTTTAATCGATTGTTCATTCAATAATTATATTAGATATCATGATGTTTTATTTCAGTGCAATGAATTTATGCTTCGGATGCAATTCAAAGTTTAAATTTAATTCTAAGTCAATGTTTTACTTTTGATAGGAAAAAAAAACTTCTTCTGCTGTATTTTTGGTTCTAATCGTCTAGTCTAGTCTAGTATAGTCTAGTATAGTCTAGTCTAGTTTAATTTAGGCTCTAGTTGAGTTGAAAATTGCATCACGATAGCAATAATAATATTTCACGAAAAATGTTAAAAAATATGAAATCGAGGCTGTCTTCATAAAGCGTGAAATTGTGGAAATTATTACTGCAAAAATCTGTAAAAATTATGTTTTGAACATCAATATGTGTACAATATGTGTGCCTAGTTTTAGATTTTTTTCACCACTATTACGAGTTTAAGAAACAAATATGTTTTATCTCAGCAAAATACATGTGTTTTGTCATTTAAAATTGAACTCCTTACAGGCACCATGAAAAAAATTTTCAACGCCTTCAAACTTTGCACACATTTTTAAAAAAATATCTTGATTGTGTTTTTACGTGGGCAATTCGAAAATTCAAGTTCGACCTAAATTGCGGTCACCCTAGTATGTATTCCCTTTCACTCTTGGGCCAATATTCACAGCATGAGATATTATATTTATAATATCTGAAGACAATAACAAAAAAATATGAATGAAAAAAAATCATAGAAATGAAAAAATAATATAAATGAAAAAAAACTCATACAAAAGAAATAAAAACCGTATCGTGCAGGCTAAAAAAAATATTGAATAATCTCATTCGCTGTCGCCGTCTCTGGAGTCCTTTGTCTCTCGATTACATCTACCTTTTTCGCGGTCATTTGCCCTTGCAAACCAAACACCCGCGTATTTGAGGATATCACTCTGCTCCACATTGTCTTTGGCGAAGACAGAACCGATGATTCCTATAAATTCAATAGATTTCTATTTAGACGATTTAACGAAATAAAAAATAATACGTCTAATAATTAACGATAATTACCTTGCATTTTTTTACACAGAGATGTTCCGCTGAAGTTATGTTTGGATAATTTTTTGGTTTGTTTCCCTTGGCCGCTATATTGCAACTGCACGGTTTTAGCCATTAAAGCACCGAGAACAGAAGCAATTTCTTTCTTATGATTTTCAGCATTTGTAGCTTTCGTGAGTATGAAGCCGTTCTGCCATAAAAAACAAAAATTGTATCGATTAGTCCCACAATGCTCAGCACTTGTGCGTAAACTGCAATTTGAAATGTAATATACTTACAAAGAATTCCTCATGGGTTCCGTCATTTATCATTGTATCGAGTTTCATGTACTCCTCTAATGTTCCCGCTGGCAACGAAATTCCCAATTTATTCTCATCGAGCTCCGAATATTTATCAAGATTTGACAAACCGTAATTCAGAGTCATTGATTTTTTTAGTTCTGTGATCTTTTTTTTAAGATAAAAAAATAATACTACTCTGTGAACGTTTGATACTGTTTTTTGATAAAGGTTTGCAGTCTCTTCTCAGATGCCTCGACTGCTTAACAAAAATACTGCACCATCTGACCAGCTGTCATAGAATCTAAGTCATCTGAAAAAAATCTTATAAATAATCAAGGAAGAAATCATTATTATAAATTATTTTATTCATAGTGCTTTTTTTCCTAATTCCGATGGAGCATAAGCCTGAGAATAATTGAAAAATCTCTTCACCTTCAACTTTTTTTCGATAATAGTTTCGAATTGATCAGATTTCTTATCGGTTACTTCATTTGACACTTCTTGTTCGTGTTCAATCAATTTGTGAGTGTTTGAAGATGATGTTTTATCCGAATTGCAGCCCGAGAAAGATAGTGCTAAAAGCAAAATACACATACATTATTTATAATGATTATATTTGTAAGAAAAAAACGTTAAGCCAAAACAAAATATGTAAATACTTCTTCTCGCGTGAACTTGGGGCCTCTTCGAAAATTGATCTGGAGCATCGCTCAGAAGCAAAACAGATGATTCTAGTACAGAAATAGAGAAGTCATGAGCACTCAAACGATTTGATAAAATATTTTTGGAAAGTATGTACTACATAGTTACTATTAATGTCATGTCGGATTATCCTTGTTCGCACATTGTCCCCTTTTTTGTATTTTTGTGCTTCTGGCGATGCATCGCTACTACAAGATGAATAACCTGGAATTGAATTATATTATGATTTTAAATAGGACTTCTCGGTACACGAACAACAGTTTTTATTCATAAGGAAATTACTTTTAGCTCTTGTTTGATGATTATTGGCTATACTCTGCAAAAATTGCCTTGCACTATCAAAGCTTTCAACAACAGTTGCTGGTTCTTTTATTTTTTATTTTTTTTTTTCAGTTTCTGCATCTGTTGTTGTTTCTACAGTAGATTGAACACATGACCTTTCAAGTCGTCGTCTGCCTTGTTCATAATTATCTGCAAATGGAACAATGATTAACAAAAAATAAAATACCTTCGTTTGACAAACTACAAAACGAAGTATTAGAAATTGCCCTTCTCAAATAAATAGTCAAAAATGCAAAAATATAGTTCTTGGTAATACCTGCTCGAGTAATAATTTCTACAGGATATTTCACCCAAGTCTTTGCTGTAGGTTTCAGCTCTTCTTTCAGCCATGTCTGTAAATGATGATAATCTCGTTGCGGAGGATAGCAACAAAATACCTCTCCATCGATACCATTATCTACCCATATCATCCGAACTAGTTCCACGATTGCCTGTCCTTCCACGTTAAATTCATGCTGGAACTTGACCACTGCGTAAGGCGCGTCGTTTTCTGTCATGACGTATATTTACTTTTCTGAAAATATAACAAAAAGTAACAATGTCAGTAACAATTTGTTAGTTTTGGCTGTTCTAATTTTCTTCCGATAAAATTTATCGTTCAAACGAAAATCGAGAGGTCTATCGAATGTGAAGTTGGGTAATCCAGGAGATATGGTCCTAAGTATAGGGTGCGCCAGAGAAACTTACTTATTTGAAAGGTCAATAAAAACAAAAGTACTTCAATTATTGTTTAAAATTTTTTTTTATTTGAGAATACAATATCCCAATTTTTTTTTCATGCAGTCTTGAAAATGACATCGGATAAATGGCGACCCCCATTGCGCATACACTGATGAAGTCGATTTTTGAAATTCGTATCCACTCTTTGCAGCATATCAATCGGTATGTTGGCAATGGCGTCGCGAATGTTGTTCTTGAGGTGTGCTATGGTCCGTGGTCGATCGACATAAACCAGAGATTTCAAATAACCCCATAAAAAGAAATCGCATGGAGTCAAATCTGGAGAGCGTGCCGGCCATTGGAGATCGCCTCTGAGAGAGATGAGGCGGTCGGGGAAATGTTGTCGCAACAAATTCATTGAGTCTCGTGCTGTGTGTGCTGTGGCTCCATCTTGCTGAAACCACACGTTCCTAACGTTCATTTCTTCGAGTCTTGGAAGAAAAAATTCCTCGATCATGTTCCTGTAACGAGCTCCATTCACGGTAACTGCGCGTTCGTTTTCTTCAAAAAAATAAGGACCAATTATTCCCATTACCGACATCGCACACCAGACAGTAACTCGCTTACAATTAAGTGGCTTCTGGTGAAGCTCACGTGGATTTACACCACACCAATAACGCATGTTTTGCTTGTTGACGCAGCCGGAAATGTGGAAGTGAGCCTCGTCACTGAAAAAAACGACCGCGTCTTCAGGCAGGTTGTCAACCAGCATTTCACATGCATTTTGACGGGCAACAAAATCGCGTTCAGTTAATTCTTGCACAACAGCCAATTTATAGGGATGAAATTGAAGGTCTTCATGGAGAATTCGTCGAACAGTGGTGTCAGAAATTCCCATAGCAGCTGCGTGTTTGCGAGCCGAACGCCGGGGAGAACGCACAACTGACTGCCTCACTCTTTCGACATTTTCCGGAGTTCTGATGGTCCGTTGAAGTCCGTTTCTGGGTTTAGCGACACTTCCACACTCCCGAAATGAGTTAACCCACGACAGAATCGAATTACGGCCAGGAACGAGTCTGTGAGGAGGAATTTCAAAGCGAGCGCGGAAGGCACGTTGCGTAGCAACAAGTGAGCGACCGTTAGAAAAGAAGCTCTCGACTGCGAAGGCCCGCTGCTCTCTAGACCAGAGCATGATGGCAACTGACTGGAGGGAGAAACAAACTTGGGAACTTCCCCCTCCAGATGCGCCCCCTCTCGCCCCTCTACCCGCCTAACTCACCGCGCGGGAATTTTTTCAAATAAGTAAGTTTCTCTGGCGCACCCTGTATAACAATTTCGCCTTACACAGGAAAAAAATCATATTTTACAAAGTATTTATGAATGTTTCATAATTGATACAAATTCATCGCCAATATAACCTAACTTGTAGAGCTGATCGGGATTTTTTACGATTTTTGTGAACGTTCCCCATAGAATTTCAATATTCTTATTGCCTTTTTTGTTGATCCATGTTTTTTTGTCCTACAAAAATGTAATTCGAAAAAAGCTAAATAGGATAGAGCGTACATCTATTTATAATGGAACTATCATGGTCTAATAACGGCACTTTCATAGCTCAATATCGGGCCTTTTATGACGATGCTCAAGCTAGTTCAAGCACACGGCACTTGGTTTTTTCCCTTTTTTTAAATTTGAAATACAGCTCCGTGTTGACACTCATCACTCTACGAGATCTGGTCCTAACCAAACCACTTCGCTTTACACCGTATAAATATCATATCTTATAGTTTTCGGCATTCTAAAATATAAAGATATGATACTTATGCGGTGTGCGACGAAATTGTCTGTATTGGGACCATATTTCCAGAAATAACTGTATTCCAAATTAAAAAAAAAACACCAATGCCGCGTGCTTGAACTAGCTTGAGCATCGTCATAAAAGGACCGATATTGGCCCATGAAGGTGCCGTTATTCGACCATGATAGTGCCATTATAATTAGATGTACGTAATACACGAATGCTCTATGCTAATTAGCTATATTTGAATTACATTTTTGTGAGACAAAAGAACAGATCAACACAGAAGAAAAAAAGAAGAATTAAATTCTATGGGAAACGTTCACAAAATCGTAAACAATGCCGATCAGCTCTACACGCTAGGTTACATTGGCGATGAATTAGTATTGAAGTCAACGTTTAAGAGTATAGGTCCCCGCGGATTAAATGAATATTCTCAAAGAAATGTAACATTAAATATTAAATTATCCTTTACTACTATTGACAATATATCGAAACCAAGTCATATTTTCGGGTTTAAATGAATTCACTACAGTATTAATCATGAAACATTCATAAATACTTTGTAGGGATGATTAAAATACTAGATGAAAAATTTGCTTGAAGTAAATTCGTTCTGAATTAATCGTACGGTCTACGCTAATTCATTATTTTTTAATTAAATTTTTGCGGACTCAAAAAACATATATCAACAAAAAAGACCATGAGAATAATGAAATTAAATTCTATGGGAAACATTCGCGAAAATCGTAAAAAATCCCGATCAACTCTACAAGTTAGGTTATATTGGCGATGAATTATAGTATGAAAAATTTATAAATACCTTGTAAAGATTATCAAAATATCAGGTTGATAAAAAAGTTTTGTCGCAAAAATTTTAAAATGTCTTTTTACGTATTGACGCAATATGACATCGAGCTATGTCGAGAATATTCTAGAATGTTTTCTACTCTTCCGCGTGACAGGGTATAAAAGGGCGAGCGCGCGTTCTAGTGGACAGAAATGGCTTCGATCTCGCAGGAGCAACTTCGAGCGATCATTTTTTACGAGTGGCGGCGCGGCACGAACGCAAGCACAACTGCTAAAAATATACAGGATGCATTCAGCGAGAACGTAGTTTCTCATCGAACAGTCCAGCGTTGGTTCAATCGTTTTAAATCTGGAGACACAAGCCTTGAAGATGAGAACTTGGCTGCACCCAACCGTCAATAATCAATCACTTACACAACTTGGGATACAGGAAGGTTCTAGCTCAATGGATACCACACCGCCTCACCGACGGCAATAAGAACTGTCGCGTGACCATCTGCCAGTCTCTCCTGCTTCGCCACCATCGCAAGGAGTTTTTAGAAGATCTTGTGACGGGAGATGAAAGCTGGGTCTTGTATGATAACAGAACGCGTTTAGTCTACTGGCTTCCTATCGGAGAAAAACCGCCACACCAACCGAAATCTGATCGTCACTCACAAAAGGTTTTGTTGTGCTGTTTCTGGGACGCAAAGGGAATGCTGTTTCACAATTTTCTCCGTGTAGGTAAGACGATCTCCTCTACACGATACATCGAAAATCTCCAGGAATTGGCAAAAGCTATAAGAAAAAAACGGCCAAGACGCGCGACTGTGCACCTTCTCCACGACAACGCGAGACCCCATGTCGCAAAGGAAACCCACAAAACAATCACTGAGCTTCACTGGAATACCGTTCCTCATCCACCATACTCTCCCGACATCGCGCCATCTGACTACCATTTGTTCAGACATTTGAAGGCATATTTGAGAAACAAAACTTTCGAAAACGTCGACGATCTCAGAAGGAATATTTTAAATTTCTTTGAGTTCCAGCTGCCGCAGTTTTGGGCAAAGGGAATAAATGAGTTGCCAACTAGATGGTCGAGTGTCATAGAAACCGATGGCGAATATATTGGTGATTAGAAATGTTTTGTATAAGATATATAAATAAATAAATTATATTGAAATTATTGCGACAAAACTTTTTTATCAACCTGATACTACGGTGAAAAGTTTGCGCGTTCTGAAGTGCGCTTATTACAAAAAAAGTCACTTAAATAATACGAATTAAAGTGAATGAATCAAAACAATTAAACAGAAAAAAAAAACAAAAAAATTAAAACAAATCCCGAAAATCTTTGAACGTAAAACTCTCCAGGCTGTGTCACACTGTCATACTAATGCGTTAGACTGAGCGGCGCAAAAGAACCCCCACCCCATCCTTGTAGAAAAAGATAGCAGTCTTGGTTCCTATAGGAACCGCGAACACTAGCGTTCTCACTTTGGTAAGAGTGTATTAGTGTTCGCCACCGCTGGTACGCTCAGTCCAGTGTGTGTATTATATACTGATGGGTTGCAAAGGAAACGCTTACGTACACTCTTACACACTACGCAACACGCGTTGTTTTCATTTTCACTCGTTTGTTTCGTGGGAACGATTGGAGTTGGTAGTGGGGTCGCCAGACCAACTAGAATAGTTAGTCGAATTAACTGATACGAGGTGATTAGTGATTTTAATCAATAATCCGCAATTTATTGGCACAATAAATTGAAATACAAAAAACCGAATTAGTATAAATCGATAGGTTGGATACGCTCCTACTCTACTATTCGCAGCGTATCGTTGGTGACCACGTGTTCTACTCCTTTGAGAATTACGGACGAGTCGCGCAGAATCGTCCCTCTTATTTTCGCCCTTGCCCAGTACTGACGCCTGGTCTCCGCCGATCAAGCCCTTGGTGTCTTTCCCGCAACCCCTCCAAGAGTAGGAATTTTGGAGAATCATGTGTTTTCCTTATCTACTATTTTCCTTTCGGTGGTTCAGCGCGGAAAAGCGTCAAGTCGAGCCGGACGCATTCCTCGATAAATTCCGTTGGCGGTGGCGACAGACAGGCGCTCCGGAAACTGTATTTGTTGAAGGAAAATACATAGGAAAGATAGGACCCTCGCAACTTGGAGCTCCAGCGCGCTGATAAGGTCGGGCCATGCTGGCCGGGTTCCTCTCGCGAGGGCCTGGGATGGAGACGTCGGCGGTTAGCAACTCGAACGAGGAGCGTTCGTGATTGCTAACACCCCCACCAGTAGACCGAGGTATGTCCTCGTCCCTCGTTCTCAAGGTGCACGAGAGCAGCTTCTGGTTCGTCCTTTGGAGCTTGGCCAATCGCCTCTCGGCTATGACCTGCTGCATGGTGGTTTTCCTACAACAAACTCGAAACAACCATGTTATTGCCCCGAATTTCCACTTCGCAGCCATTAACCCTCCGATGAGGAATAGAGATGCTATTCCTTGCAGGAATAGATGCAGGATGGAAGTACTATTCCCTGTATATTAGCCCAAGAGTCGTTGACCAATAGCTTGACCTGGTGACTATCGAGGGCTCCCCTCAACTCCTTGAGACTGGTGCTGTACCTGTCGAGCGAGTAGTTCGATCTGTCGACTGAAGGTTGCGATCGACAGTCCCTCGGGAAAGGTAAGATTAACGCGGTCCTCTAGTTTCTCGGCTGTTTTTTTACGGCTTTTTCAATAATTTTTTACGGGCAAAGCATCGAAATAATCAATCTCATTGTTTTTGCATAATCTTTATTAACATTTAAATAACCTTTACACATTTTTTGAAGTCAAAATATATAATAGAATAACAGTTATAGTGGCCGACAGGAAGACATCAAGTAAAAGAGGTGCTTGACGGTGACCAAGATTGCGGCTGTTCTGCTTATCTGACAAAAAAACCAAACGGAATTTTAATCTTCATATTTAAGACTAGCGATTGAACTAGAGTGAACTCTAAATGACAAAAATTGACTTTTTTATACACTTTTGAAAATTACATTCTATTTTTTACTCATTTTTTCTTAAATTTTTCGCTCGTACAAAAAAAACAATCGAAGCAATCATGATAATCCTAGTTCAATCGCTGGCTTATAACATATTAAAGATGCTGTATAAATTTGAACAAGATCGGTGCAGTAGTTTCTGAAATATCGTGGTCACCGTTTCGAGAAAAACGCGTTTGAAAGTATACCTGCTCCGTTCCAGGGCCGTAACTTGCGAACCACTTCGAATATCGAAAAATCCTTTGGCACATATTTTCTGCACATGTTGTAGATGTGATTTATGAAAAAAATCCATTTTTTCGACCCGAGAAATTAGAGGATCGCCTTAAGGCTAGAAACGTTGAAGGTGATTTCCGTGCAGATCGATTCTCCTAAAGACGTGAGCAGGACGAACCGTGAGTAAGTAGTCAATATTTCGCAACTGTCGGTTGTTCGTAAGAGCGATGGTTTCGAGATGCTGTAAGTCTCCGTTTCTGTTCCACAATGGATTGTGATCGGAAAGTCCTTCTCTGGTTCCGGTGGTATAACGATCTGCGCGGACTTGGTGTTTATCACTCCGAGTTCCTTTAAGCGGAATGCGGTGAGGTGGCAGTCGTCCGTGTCCCCGGTTATGCTAAAGGCGATTTCTGATTCGCAGAGCGCGTAAGAATCCACCTCGTGTTCAATTCCCTCGTAGGAGGCGATGTTGACGTTCGATGCCGTTCTCATGGCTTCTCTGCCAAAGCATCGAACCATAGTCTTGGTACCAATTGTTCGCGAGATTCGTTCAGCGAACGTGGGGTTGAACGTTACGCAGGTGTTGTCGACAGCCATAGGGACCGGCGTGTTCAGCACTATTTTCCACGGTTTCTCGTCGACAAACGGGATTTTGATTATGTAAATCAGCTGTTGATTGCGAGACATGATGGAAACCTACGATAGGTCGGTCATCGTTTGGTAATCGTTTTCCAGGCTTGGGAAAGGGTGTTTTCCTCGGACGTCCTCGAATTTCTTCGTCCCTCTAGCTAGGTTCTCGGGAGTCAGCAGAGTGGGTTGGACGATACCGTGTTTTCCCATTTCTAGGACTGTCATTAACGTCCGGAGAACGTAGTCTGGCTCTCGAATTTCCATTCCCAAGCGATATATTATTTCGTTGAAATACATTTCTTTTGCAATTTTGTCGACGGCCGTGCGTACGTTGTTGACAGCATACTCGATTCTTCCGAGTCGCCGCTCGAGTTCATTCTCGTTCTTGGAGATGGAAGCGATTGTTTTCTCCATTATATACGTTTGTTCTTTAACGACCTTATTGATTTCATTGGTGGCGTTGATGAGGTTAGCTATGTTGGTGTTTATGGTCTGGAGGTCCGCATTGTCGGGGGTTCCCCACAAGAATTTGTGGACCGTTGCGACGACATTAAGGATTCCTCTCTCCTTCCGTGGTGACAGGGGCGGGTGGTGGAATAGGGTGTCGAGAATTTCGATGTCCCTCCTTAAGGTGTAATATCCTTCCAGCGTTAAAGCATACAAGGCGTCGGTTGCTGGTGACACGTGCTCGACATCAGAGGCTCCCGAGGCCGCGTGGGCCCCTATGATCAAGCTGTCGGTTTGGGCAATTCGGCTGGAAAGGGCCTCAAATGCTGAGTACATCTGCGTGAGGTCGACGGCGTATATAAGTCGCCAGGTCTCGGTGTAGAGGTGTACTTCGCCCAGCTCTTCTTGAATTAGGCTCGAATGTAGTTGTAGGAGGTCTGTTTTCCCGTCTGTACTCCATCTAGAAAAACAACCATGAATGTTTTCGGTCAGATTTCTCGGCCGAATTTATCCATGAACGACACGGGGTTCTTTCTCGGATAGGTCAATTCTTTTTATCAGCCGCGGTCTTCCCGGGGTCGGATCATCGTCCAGGAAGTGCTTCCGGAAGGGTTTCGTGTTCCCGGTATGGGCCATGCGAACTCGTGACCAAAGGTTGGTGGGGTGGCAATAAACCACATTGTTTTTTTCGTGGTTCACGCTTATTACCTGGTAGGGTCCGAGCCATTTGATGGATAGCCCATGTGAGGGCGCCTTATTTCGAACAAGGATCCAATCCTTTTCCTTGTACAGCGGCATTGGGTTACGTCTAGCACTGTCGACGTATTTCTGATTTTTCTCCCGCGCTAACATCAAGTGATGCCTGGCCTGATACAATTTGTTGCAATGCTTCTGGTTTAGTTCATCAAACCTTTGTTGAAGCGTTGACGTGTCCAGTTGTTCAATAGCACTCGGGTAATTGGACGAGTGTAAAAACATGACGTTGAACGGAGTATCTTGGATCGAGGTGTGGAAGCTGTCGTACGTGAAGGCGACAGCGTTCATTGTTGTATCCCAAGTCGTGATGTTGTTCGTGCACATTGTTCGGATCAAATCCTTCAGGACCCCGTGCATCCTTTCAATTGATCCGTTTCCTTGCGGGTGATAAACCGTTGTTTGTATTCCCTTGATCCCCATGACTTCATGGAAATACGTCATCAGCTTGTTGTTGAACTCCTTCCCGTTATCACTGAGGACTAGCTTTGGTGCACCGAATATGCAAATCTATTCGTTAAAGAAAGCCGTAAGAACTGTCGACGCTTTCTTGTTCGGGATCGGAATGAGTCTTACGAACTTCGTCAACGTGCACTGGATAGAGAGAATGTACTCATTTCCTCTCCTTGTCGTTGTTAATGGTCCCACAATGTTGATGGCTGTTTTCTCGCTTGGTTCCCTGGCTGTATCCATCAAGACAGCTGAGGGGACTGGTGGATTCCTGTCGGTCTCGTACTGTTGGCAGATGGGACAATTAGCTATAAATTCATGCACCGACTCTTCCATGTTGGTCCAATAGCTCCTGCGTTGTAATTTTTCGAGGGTTTTCGTTACTCCGAGGTGTCCCACCTCATCGTTGTGTATTTCTCGTATCCGTTTATCGTATTCTTCTGGCTTTGGCTCAGGGAGCCCCGACCGGCAGAGCTGGAAGTCCGTGTCGGTAAATTCGGCAGTGAGTTCTCGAACTTCTCTCTCGATGGCATCAAGTTGCGTCATCGAAAATTGTTCCGGCGAGGCGAGGATTTTGAGATGTTTCTTCCCCTGTTGGATGTGACCCTGGATTAACTGGTGCAATCTTTGCTTCCAGGTGTCTTCCTGATGTTGGAAGAGCGTTCCGTGTCTTTGTTTCCTTTCCTTGTTCACATTTTGTCCCGTGCTGGTAGTTCGGGCTCTTGTTTGGTAAAAACGATTCATCGAGATCTGTCCTTCGGGTAGTTTGGCCTTATGATCAGCTCGTTAAGCCTTCCCTGATGCAAGGCTAAGTTGTTAACCCGCTGCATGATATCTTCAAAGTCGTCGAGTTTAACTCGCGGACCTCGTACCCAGCTTTTTCGTTCTGGCATAGGTCTTCTCTGTGTTCCGACACGCCGGAGGATTTGGCGTATCGCTGGTCCTCGTTCTTCCTTTGGGGTTAACACTTCGTTGACATTTGGTTCGCGTGGTACCCGTGACAACGCGTCGGCCGCTTGATTTTCACAGCTTTTTTTGTACTGGATGTCGATGTCAAATTCCTCCAGGCGAAGTCTCGAGCTAAGGATTCGCGACGACGTGTCCTTGATATCGGTCATCCAGACGAGGGTTCGGTGGTCGGTCTGGATCAGGAACTTGTATCCTAGGAGATATTGGCATAGTCGTTGTACTGACCAGACGATCGCTAGCATCTCCTTCTCGGAGGTTCCATAGTTCATTTCCGCGGCGTTCAGGGCACGAGAGATGTAATACACTGGGTGTCCTTCTTGCGAGAGGACCGCCCCTAACCCCTGATCTGAGGCGTCGGTTGTGAGCGTGAACGTCTTCGAGAAATCCGGGAGTCGGAGCGTTGGCGATGTGATTAGGCACGATTTCAATTCCTCGAAAGCTGTCTGGCATTTGTCAGTCCAGTTGAATCGAATGTCCTTTTTCGTGAGGTCGTCCATAGGTCGGGCGATGTGCGAAAAGTTCTTGATGAACCGCCGGTAATAACCTGCGAGTCCCACAAATGACTTGACCTCTGTTGGGTTGGTTGGTACTGGGGAATCTCTGACGGCTTCGATTTTCGCGGGGTTTGGTTGCACACCGTCTGCTGTGATGATATGTCCTAGGTATTCGACTTCCGGTAGAAGATTACACTTTTCCGGCTCCAAAGTCAGTCCGCATTTTCGTGGCCTCTCGAAGACGGTAACCAGATTCTGATTATGTTCTTCGATAGTTTCCCCGAAGATAACGATGTCATCCATGTAGACCCAGCAGATTTTGTGGTTCAGTCCGACTAGGCACTGGTCCATCATTCTCTGGAACGTTGCTGGTGCATATTTCAGGCCGAATGGCATCCGCTCATATTCGAAGTGTCCTTTCGACGTTGAAAATCCTGTATACTTCGTTGAGTCCTCGTGCGTCATGATTTGATGGAATCCGGCTTTTAAATCGAAAGCGCTAAAGAACTTAGCATTCCCGAGTGAGTCGAAGATGTTCTCGATGCGAGGCATGGGATAGGCATCCAGTACCGTATTTTTGTTTAGTTTCCGGAAATCTATGACGATGCGATACTTCTTTTCTCCATCGGGTCCAGGTTTTTTTGGGACGATCTAGACGGGTGAGTTGAATGGTGGCTCGGATTCTCGGATGATGCCTTTTTTTAGGATATCAGCTACCTGAGTTTTTATTTCTCCGCGGTGAGCATGAGCTGTCTTGAAATTACCGATGTTGACTGGTGTGTCATTGATTCGTATAATCTTGAGCTTCACGTGTGGTGCGGCTGGTAGGTCTTGACCAGGAGATGTAAAGATGTCTTGGTACTTCAGGATAATACCGGTGATTATCTCCTTTTATTCTGGTTCGAGGTGGTCGAGTTTCGAGGTTTCGAGCAAAAATTTGTATTTTTGTTCCGGGCTAAGGCAGGTATTATCCGTGTCCCTCCCTTCCATCTTTACGTTGGTAACCTGGATTTGATTTTCGTCGAAGTTTATGACCTTGTCCGTTGGGTTCTCGAACATTAACTCTGTGTAGCCGTTTTCGATTCTGTTTACGTACACTGTTTCGAACTCGTGCACCTCCCCATTTTCGGTGGTTTTGTCGTAGACGTCCGTGGTGATCAGACAATCGCGATCAGGGCCGTCAACCGCAAATGTTATCATCACGGCCGTATGGGGCGGTACAGTAATTCCGTCGGTGATTAGTGCATGGCTCTTCTGTTTTAAGACGAGATGTTTGTTTGACAGATTGTAATCTCTCTGTTTCATAAACTCTAGTCCCATAAAGCCATCTTCGGGTATGATAGAATCATCAGGTAGCACATAAAATATGCTCGTGTCGCCGAGATATCTCAACCTGACTTTCTCGTTCGATTCGAACCGGCTGGTTCCCATGACGAAACTTCTTTTCGCTTTTTCCACCGGGAAATCTTGCGGTATACATCCTCTTTTGATCAGGTTGAGCGAACTACCAGTGTCCACTAGTAGTTCAATGTCTCGGGTGAAGCCTTTTGGACGGATTCTGACTCGTTCCACACGTCCGATCCTAACATTGGATACTCTTGGTATGCCTCCTCTTGATTTTCGTCGTTGTCCTCGTTGGCATCCGTCGTTGGGTTTTCTAAAGCTTCCTGGTCGATTATGTTGTAAATCTGAGGTGGTTTGGGTTGGGGGTTTGGGTTGGGAGTACCTTTCGGTGCAGCGTGCAGATACTGTTTCGGCGGAGACTGATGGTATCTCAGTTGCTGTTGGACCGTATAGGCCGGCAACTTTATTCTTTCGGTGTTGGCTTGTTGGTAGGCGATATTGGCCTCGTCGACTTCTTGGGCTGCTTGCTGTGCGGCTGCTAGATTCGAGAAGGTGTTAATATAAGCCTTTAGGCTATCGAAGACATCTCTTCTACATCCGTGGATAAACATAGAGATGGCTCGATCATAGACCAGGGGCATGTGGTTCAGGGAACCCCTAGTTTGATTCCTCTGGTCAGCCTCCTTGACAGCCTCCAGCAGCGCGAGGTTGAAATTCGCGATGTAGTCTAGGATGGTTCCTGTTTGTTTGACCTGACGGAGTTTGTCCATACATGTCTGGAAACCAGGTAGGTAACCAAGATATGTGGTGACAAATTCAACAAGTCCAACCTCGGTCTCGATTATGCTGGTTGCGAATCTCGTGATTTCGTTCGAAATTTTCTGGACGAAAACCATTGAGATGAAGGCGGCTTTTTGGGTACTCCATACGAAGTGGCAAGCAAATTTGAAATGCTTAAGGCGGCCTCTAGTTTCTCGGGTCGAAAAAATCGATTTTTTTTCTTCATAAATCACATCTACAACATGTGTAGAAAATGTGTGCCAAAGGATTTTTCGATATTCGAAGTGGTTCACAAGTTACGGCACTGGAACGGAGCAGGTATACGGAGCAGGTATACTTTCAAACGGGTTTTTCTCGAAACACTATTTTTCGAAACGGTGACCACGATATTTCAGAAACTACTGCACCGATCTTGTTGAAATTTATACAGCATCGTTAATATGTTATAAGCCAGCGATTGAACCAGGATTATCATGATTGCTTCCATAGTTTTTTTTGTACGAGCGAAAAACTTAAGAAAAAATGAGTAAAAAATAGAATGTAATTTCCAAAAGTGTATAAAAAAGTCAATTTTTGTAATTTAGAATTCACTTTAGTTCAATCGCTAGTCTTAAATATGAAGATTAAAATGCCGTTTGGTTTTTTGATTTCAGATAAGCAGAACAGTCGCAATCTTGGTCACCGTCAAGCACCTCTTTTACTTGATGTCTTCCTGTCGGCCACTATAACGTTTATTCTATTATGTATTTTGACTTCAAAACATTTGTAAAGCTTATTTAAATGTTAATAAAGATTGTGCAAAAACAATGAAATTGATTATTTCGATGCTTTGCCCGTAAAAAATTATTGAAAAAGCCGTAAAAAACAGCCGAGAAACTAGAGGACCGCGTTAACCCAGTCCAGTATCGGAGTGGATCTTTCCCGTTTGGGTACCAGCAGAAGGCATTCCGTTGCTTTTATGGCGTCTCCCGAGGGTTGTCCAAGTAGATTTTCTCTCGATGGTGGATTGGAAGGGTCATCGGGTGGATTTGGCGACCCATCGAACGGGTCGCCAGCTCCGCTGTCTCCGTAAGGTTCTTATCCTGGCCTCCTATGATTTTTTCCGGGAAACCCGAAACCCGAAGGGCCTCCTGGACCTCCCGAGCCTCCTGGGCCACCGGGGCCATCTCTCGGTCTCCATCCGCTCGGAGCGTCGTTGGCAACTCCCATATTAATTTTAAGTCGATGGGTTCCCTCCGTCCATTGATCGGCTCGGTTGATGCGGAGCTGATGCAGCCGCGGGTCGATTACGTCGGGTCGTTCCGGTTCTTGGCTAGAACGCGTCGTTCTGTCTTTCGCTTCCCCCCATCTCCGGTGGATGGTCTCGAGCCGGGTCGCAAGCGGGTTCGAGATGAAGATTTTTTTTTTCCTTCAGGATCTCTTTCACGGGTTTCAAGGCCGCTTTGTTCCGCTAGTTTCGCTGAGCCTCTTCGTGCAGAATACGTTGTCCTTCGACCTCCCGAACTAACTCTCTCGAAATCAAATCGAGCTGTTGGATCTCCTTGCGGAGTCTCTTTTCTCTATGAGCTTCTTTTGTTGATCGTCTAATCGCTTGCTTATACTCTTCCTGGGGTGGTTCAGGTGAGGGTGCTTCGAGTTCCCAATTCCGTATTTCTTCGGCGGTCGGGACTCGGAATGACGTAGACGGTGCAGCTCCTTGGGGTGCCTCGTGGTGGTTTCTGAGGCGGTGCATTTCCTCTAGCATTCCTTGCTGTTTTTCTTCAGCTTCCCGAAGTTGTTGTCGAAGTGTCTCTGCCTCGGCATCCCTCTCCTTGAGGGCACGGAGTTGGTTGGCCAGGCGTCCCTTCTCTTGGTCCGCCGTTTTAGCAATAGTCGCTAAACGTTCGCGTTCCCTTTGGGGTTCTCGAAGTTGTCTCTCCCCAGCTTGAGTTTCAGCATTAGCATTGGCAACTATCTTCCAGTAGGTGGAGAGTTGTTCTTGGGCATGCGCGAATGTCGTAGTTGCTTGGAGCTTACCCAATTCGACTGTCGAAATCATCTCTTCGGGGGTCAGTCCGCTGTAGGCCGCGAAGCGTGATTGAAGATACGAGGGTGGGGGTTGATTTGATCCCTGGCTTGTACCGGCGACAGGCGGGTCGGTTGGGTCAGTTGCAGATGGCACGATTGGTAGAGGATCTTCCTCAAGGGTCATGGCTTCTGGCACTGGCTGTCGCGGGGCAAGCTGTTGGTTCGCTTGCTGCCTCGCAATCGCGAAATTCCTTTCTTCTTCTTCTAACCGTTGGGCTATTGTTCTATCTTACTCGAGCTGGCGCGCCCGGGCGGCTTCGTCTGCCTGCCGCTGTTGTTCTCGCTCACGAGCTCTCTGTTGACGAACATCGATAGCTACGTCGTCGCTAATGTCATCCGGATCAACATCTAATTCGTTAAGGATGTCTCGTGCGCTAGGTAATCCTTCCAACAATGTGCGAATTGAGGACCGTTCTATTTACAATCCCTTAACTGTTTCTTCTAGGATTCGCCTCTCGGTGGGCGGATGTTCCTTTAGCAATATCGCGTCCAAATTTCGAATCTCTACCCTCAACTTAGCATATCGATCGACATGTTTCCTCACGTTTTCCGGGTTCATCTTGATTATTTATGTATTATTTGTTTATTGTTAGCTAATTAGCTAATTAACCGATTTAATTTGCTCAATCAACTGGCTTTCCCGGCGCGGTACAAATTGTCCTTTCTTCTCCTCGCGCTTATGTTTTAGACTCTCGGCAAGTGAAGAATACACTGAGATATAACTGACTTACGTTTGAGAGAACAGAAGAAGTAGGGAGGTGATGTAGGTAATCATTCTCGGACACTATCTTCGGCCGGCGTGACGTCACTATCGCAATAGCACTGATTCACTCGCGCACTTGGAATGTTCTCGGGAACGTTAACTCTTGGGTATCTCGACGCGGAGGACGAAATTCAAATAACTAATATTCCCGAAGGGCGTAGATAAAACACGTGTCGTTATTAAGATTTTCCTCGCACGGACTTGTTGCAGAAGGTTCCAAGTTTAGACGATCGATATAATCAGTGTGACTCCTGCGGAGAGCAGTCGCTTAACTATATCCTGGCAGGATCGCCAATTTGTTCCGTGGAAACGATTGGAGTTGGTAGTGGGATCGCCAGACTAACTAGAATAGTTAGTCGAATTAACTGATACGAGGTCATGAGTGATTTTAATCAATAATCCGCAGTTTATTGGCACAATAAATTGAAATACAAAAAAACCGAATTAGTATGAATAGATAGGTTGGATACGCTCCTACTCTACTATTCGCAGCGTATCGTTGGTGACCACGTGTTCTACTCCTTTGAGAATTACGGAGGAGTCGCGCAGAATCGTCCGTCTTATTCTCGCCCTTGCCCAGTACTGACTGCCTGGTCTCCGCCGATCAAGCCCTTGGTGTCTTTCCCGCAACTCCTCCAAGAGTAGGAATTTTGGGGAACCATGTGATTTCCTTATCTACCATTTTCCTTTCGGTGGCTCAGCGTGAGAAAGCGTCAAGTCGAGCCGGACGCATTCCTCGATAAATTCCGTTGCTGGTGGCGACAGCCAGGCGCTCCGGAAACTGTATTTGTTGAAGGAAAATACATAGGAAAGATAGGACGCTCGGAAAGAGCCGCACTTGGAGCTCCAGCGCGCTGATAAGGTCAGGCCATGCTGGCCGGGTTCCTCTCGCGAGGGCCTGGGATAGAGACGTCGGCGGTTCGCAACTCGAACGAGGAGCGTTCATCATTCCTAACACGTCTACTACAGGGCGTAACCTTCAGAATGTCACGACGGTAACCCTATTGGCGTTCAAACTGTCCCTTCGTAGGGCCTAGATCAAAACCCAACAATGGATCGAGAAAGAATATAAATGATACTTTGCACGTTAGAACAGAGCATTTACATGATAAAATGAGAATTACGATATAATCACATGATTCGTACGGATATTAATTAATGTTTAAGTATCTTATTAATAAAGTAATGTTATTCGGATACTGATATAATGAAAACGAATACAAGAGTTGTATGATTGTGGTTAGGATTCCCTCTCAATAGTTTTACAAATTTACTATTAATTAATTCTACAATTGTTACGACTGTTATTATTATTAAAGAAGTTATTTGATTAAAATATAATACTTACGGTTGTTTCATTGGAGTTAATTGTGCAGTAAAGTTACTGCATAATCATCATCTTAGATTGAAATTTGAACACAGTTAAAATCGTTTTCAGCGAGGGAACAGGTTCGTTGATTTTCACACACAGAGTTAATTCGCAACGCTCCTATTACTTTTGATGGCTGTGGAAATCTTAAGGAGGGAGGTCTAGTTAGAATTTTCAAAAAATCGATTTTTTTTTCATTTTCTAAAAGTATAATATCTTACGAGTATTTTCCGACTAATTGAATGTAAATCAGACCATTATTCGCCGAAATACATAACTTTGAAGGACGCCGTATTTGAGCCATATAAAGTAAACAGGTAGCGGCAGCTGTGCGCTCGACTCCAAAGGGTCGGTGAAGGTCTTTATTGTATTTCACACACACACACACACACACACACACACACACACACACACACACACACACACACACACACACACACACACACACACACACACACACACACACGCACACGCACACGCACACGCACACGCACACGCACACGCACACGCACACGCACACGCACACGCACACGCACACGCACACGCACACGCACACGCATACGCACACGCACACGCACACGCACACGCACACGCACACGCACACGCACACGCACACGCACGCACAAAACTTTAAACTCGTTTTTCTCAAAACCATGTTTTCGAAGTCGGTGATCAATGTAACTCGAGAACGGCTGTACCGATCGGGTTGAAATTTATATCACTTCTTCTATACATAGTTTTCCTCCGGATGAACGAAGGATTTTTTTTTGGACAATTATTTTATTTTTATAGTCTATTTTTGTAAGTGAAATTTTGGTCAAAACAACACTTTTGACTTTCAACGTCCGCTATTTTATGAAAAATGGACATTTTTCAAAACCCTTTGTTCAACCGGAGAATTATATCATTAACTAAAGATTCCCCCCTGTTTTGTTGGTTTCAGATAATCCGTCACAGCGTGAGAGTGATCACCACAAAACCTGTTTTTTTTGCAACGTCCTCGGCCATTGATACATATCGGTTTATTTTGAAACATTTCTTTAAACAAATTATAATGTTTACATTAAATATATATCTTTTAAACGGAAGAACTTTTGTTGTAAATTATTTTATCGTTTGGCCGAAAAAAAAATCGGAAAAAAGGCCTTTTTTAACGTGCCAACTAGACCTCACTCCTTAAAGCACTCTTACTGACTTGATATATTCTTCCAGTAAAATTGATGTTTTCCACTGCTGGCCTCGCAGATTTTTCTATCAAACAAATTTTATCTATTAAAAAAACCTTCCCACTTTTCAATAAAACCATATTATTTGGCTTACAACATGTTATTGTAAAATTTTGATATCGTATTTCTTTGAAATGTAATGTATTCTTTTCGTAGGAATAAGCTAAGCTTCCAATTTGATTGTCGATCGAAAACAATGGATGCATTTTAATAATCAAATCAATACCTCCTTTAAGTTCTGAAAATCGCTGAAAGACTTGCTCCAATGGGTCGACTGGCGTGCGGACCAATTTTTTTTATTTGGTTCAAGCAATTTTCAAAGGGAAAGGCCGAAAACTGTACCACTGCACTTTGCATGTATCGCACATCGTCTGCCAGATGGATCAAATTATGAAAATTCATAATTTGACTGTCTTTTCCAAAATATGTAGGCAATAGCAAAAAAAAAAATCTTTAAATATATCTCAGCCAAATCAACATATTTTTCTTTTGTCGCCAATTTTTCGTCAAATAATATACGACAGGCGGTGTATAAAAGCAAGAAATGTTAATACTGATCTTTCGGTAATACGTGACGTAGTATCAAGGCTCTAGAATATAATAAGAAAAATCGGTACTGAGTTGCTTTCCAATTAGGCAAATCGTCTAAATTGAATTTTTTCCTTTGAAATTCGCGAGGGCCATTTTCTGTAAGAGAATCTAGTCTCGTTTTCAACAACGCTTTGTTGTCAGCACGTAGTCTGCAAGGGCATCGACCAGTTGTCCACTTCAGAATCAAGGTTTTCGTTACACCTGCACAAACGCATGAACAAACCTGAACAAACGAGGAAGTAGTTCGTCGTTTTGCATCAATTTCATCTATCAATCAATAGAATCTACACTCCATCGTTGAGTACTAAAAGAACTATGGCAACTGAAATCCTCTGAAGATGACGCAACAGGATTCAAACAATCGTATGAGGCCTCTGCTTTGACAGAGGAAAGTTGATTAATGTTATTATCCTCGTCATTTAAAACTGCACTTATTAGTTTATCACCACACACTATTAATCTCTGGATTAGAACACAAAGTATCGAAGAGCGTGGAGGTTATGTTGCAACTATTGTCTGTGCTTCAACCACTCTCAGATGAATTTAATCGTTTTCTCTTCAAAGCACGACATTTTTTCACATGATTATACTGGGCAGACATTTTTGTAAAATCGGATAAAGTGACTAAATATATTTTGGACAAAACATGCACTTTGCATATACGAACACGATGTCTAGTCATTCACTTTAAAAACTTTTTAATTGTCTTAAAAGATTTTCCAGCTGGACGAAGCAGCCCGCGCATGCGTCCGCTCTAGAGGATGCATCCATGGTGTGCGTGATAAATATTCAACCTATATCGGGCCAAGATTGGCCCAAAATTGGTCCTTATGGATACATATTTCATGGAATAACCTTGAAATAAATGGTGATTTACATATATGTCAGGCTTCAAAATTGGCATATTTTACTTACTTATGTCGGTTGTTTACAAATGCCAATAATAGGCCAAGACTTGATTACAAAAGCTCAACTACAAAATATAGACGATTAATATATGACGTGCCAGTTATTTGCCTATTCTGGCACAATATACAGATAATGAATAACCCAAGGCTTAAATAAAATAAAAGCAGGTATAGTCTGACCCACTTAGCCAATAAAGGGCTTAGATTAATTAAATGTAATCTCCATTATTTTAGCATTGCCAGTTTTGAAATTGGCCAATTTCGATGAACTATCACGGCTGTTTATTGGCTTTAATAGATGGACCCGGATAGGTTTTAGTTATGGGCTGATATTGTGCCAGTTCTCAATTTATAACGGAACAATAATGGGCCAATGTAATTGGCAGTACTTCAGCATCACCAGTTTAAAAATTGGCAAATATTATTTATCTATCATGACTGTTTAATGAATTTAAAAGATGGGCCATGATAGGTTTTAACTATGGGCCGATATTGTGTACAGTTTTAGGATTGGCAAACTTAGTTTAACTATCACTGCTGTTTATTGGTTTTGAAAGATAGGCCAGGATAATCTTTAGTAATCGGCTGATATTGTGCCGGTTCTCAATTTATAACGGGTCAATAATGGACCAATGTAATTGCTTGTATTTTAGCATTTCCAGTTTTTAAATTGGCAAATATAGTTCAACCATCACGGCTATTTATTGGTTTTTAACGATGGGCTAGAATAGGCTTTAGTGATGGGCCGATATTGTGCCGGTTTTCAATTTATAACGGAACAATATTGGGCCAATGGAATTGTCAGTATTTTAGCATCCCAGTTTTTAAATTGAAAAATTTAGTTTAATCATCACGGCTGTTTATTAGTTTTCAAAGATGGGCCAGGACAGGCTTTAGGGATGGGCCGATATTGTGCCAGTTTTCAGTTTAGAGCGGAACAGTAATGGGCCAATATTATTTCTCTTTTGTTGGCTTATACGATGGACCCAATATTGGCCTGATCGTAACCTTGGGCAACTCATGGCAACCTCTACATGGGCGGTAGCCTCTTTCTGAGGACTGGTAGCAGAATTGAGTCGAACAATAATTTTGCCCACATTTTATAACTCGTTCAATACCCGAAAATGTATGAAATATCGTTAATCAAAGTTTAACAGGCCGCCATTTTGTAACAACATTTTTTTAAATACTAATTCTGCTACCAGTGCTCAGAATACTCATACAGATTGAGAATATTTTTTTTTTCAGATGCATACAACATCACCCAGAGTAGGCGCCGATTGAGGCGGTTTTCGGCGGACCATGTTGTAAAAAAATAAAAAAAAACTACATGAATATATTTAAAATAATTTTTTTTAATGCAGATACATTTTCAAAGCAACAATAAATACATATGTAAAATTTCATCAGGACAACTTCAACGGATTAAAAGTTATTCCAACCCAAAACTGACGTAAAAAATTTCGCTCTAGACCAGACTACTGCCGTAAGGGAGTCATACCGCAGAACTTAAACGTCGATCATGGAAAAGAATTTTACAATTGTGACTTTGAGGCCCTCATGAAAAAGTACAATATTCATATATAGCAACTTGAAGGCATCCATTTGCGAGCGTTTCAATCGTACATTGAAGAATCAAATGTGGATGCAATTTAGTCTTCGCGGTAATTATACGTGGATCGATATTCTTGATAACCTAGTAGCCGAGTATAACGATTCTGTGCATCGCACCATTAAGATGAAATCGAGGAATGCCAACGCGGAAAATGAGAAGCGAATATTGCAGCAGGTTTTCAAAAAGCTTCGACCACCAATGAAAAGATCACCGAAATTCAGCATTGGTGATAAAGTGAGAATCAGCAAATTTAAGAGTGTTTTCGAAAAGGGTTACACGCCAAACTGGACGACAGAAATATTTACGATATCCCATATGAAAAAACCGCATCCTGTGACGTATCGTTTGAAAGACCATAAAAATGAACCGATCGCCGGTGGCTTCTACGAACAATCTCATTGAAGCAGTATTAAAAAAGCGCGGTAATCGAATGTTTGTAAAGTGGCTAGGTTTCGACAATAGCCACAATAGTTGGATAAGTAAATCCGCTTTGTAGTCGACAATAAAGAAAATGTGATTTTATGACTTTCTACCGCTCCCCGTCCCTGCCGCACGTGGTGCTCCTTTTCTAATCCCTTTTTTGCTCACTCTTCAAAAGTATATGAGGATGAGAAAAATAATAGGTGCGCATGGATGAGAAAAAAGCCGTTTACTCGCCTGCAAAAATCCATTTTCACAAGATCACATATAGTCCAGTCATTATATACATTTGGAAATGCAAGTGAACCGAGTAAGCCGATTTTTGGATATTGTTTGGAGGGGGGTTAGAAAAGCTTAACTTCAAATTGTCGACCAAGATTTCCTATGTGCATTCTCCGCCATCTTGAAAAAAGGGTTAAATTTTGTTTGAACCCTTTAACCCTTTTAATTTAACAAATTTTGTCGAGATAAGAAAATTGCGACAGGATACTTTTTGTTGCTTTTTTTACGCTCTACAATTTAGGTCCTAAGGTAGTCGGCCCAGTGGCCGTCAGCGTCCTAGTGATCGTCATGTTTACGCATGAAATAAGTATTTTAAGATAAAAATCAGTCCTTCGTGCAGATCTGTGGTATATTAGCTTCCAGGAGGTCTTTACGATGTTGTATTACATTTTCACACCCGTAAGTATACGTATAAAAGAATAATCAAATTAAATATATTACGCTACGACGTCTAGCTGTCATTTCGGCCGAATCCTTCATTAGGAGGTTAACGTGAACCATGTCACATTTCGGGTGATTTAAGAATGCCTGTGGACTTGCGTGAAGTAAGTTTTCCTTCACGTGATTAACAAGGATTTTAGTTTTGCATTCAGCATAAAAAAATGTAGTTTTGTGTTAATTTCAACGAATTTTCATATATGACGATTACCGGTTCAGCAACTGCCGATTAATCGCCACGGCTGTCGATAACTCGGACAATGTTAGCAAAAAAAGAGTCTTACGAATCGTATATTAGTTTATAGAAAATCAGAAAAGAAATATTGGGTTCGTAATTAGCATTGTCTGAAGGATCCACGGACCAGTAATCGTCATACACATATTCGCGATAGTAAAAAGATATACATATAAATAAATGTTGTCGATTATTGGGTCCTGACCATGTCGATAACTGGGTATGTCTTGAACACAGGCGAACAGCACTCGATCGAAATAATATTAAAAGTGATTTCATGAAAAAATAGTTGTTTATAATGACTACAAATAAATAAAAATTATAATCCTGACATAATATGCAATACTTTGTTTTATTATTTTCATTAATAAAGTTGCATGGAAGAGAAATTTATGTTTCAAACTCTTTGTCAAATGTTTTAATAAAAATCATAAAGTTTGTGACAGAGTACGTAACAATTATTCTGCGGTTCTATATGCAGACATAATCGAGTCAACAAAGTCCTAAGAGCCTTTGCATAATTAGTTGAGGCCTCATATACCTTTGGATGGTCTGAAAACAAGGGTTTTTAGGATTTTTAAAAAAATATTTATAAAGCAATGAAAACGAGATTTAGAGGGTTTGTTTCACATATATGTAGGTACCTCCAACGAGCGGACTCGTTGCAGTCGCACATGTGCAGCCAGAAGAATTTTCTTTTCCCCGTAATCTACATAAGTAAGCTACCGAAGTACACACGATTAATGTAAAATATTTATTTTTGTACATCCAGCCCGATTTTTAAGAAAGTCGCATTTTCGACTGAAACAACGGCCTTTGTTCGTTTCCAAAAATCGAAATTTTTAAACGATTGTAAAAATCGTGTGTACTTCGCTACAAAATGTATCTAAGAAGTTATAGTTGAAATTTCAAGTCAATCGGTCAAAAAATGCAGGATCTACGAGTCCGCCCGATTTTGAAAACATTTCTTCATGAAAAACGCGTTTAAAGTTTTAAAACCATTTTTCTACATGTCTTAAAAAAATGTCCACCTAAAACAACTTTTGCATATTATTTTCGACATGTTTATACATAATTGGAGTCAATAAAAAAACATCTTTTTTTTTCAAAGGTATATAAGGCCTCAAAGCAATTTGAACGCATGTGACAATTAGTGGGACGTTGCCATGGCGATTACCAGACCAACTGTCATGACGGCATGACGATGATTCGTACAATAGCATCTTATAACCTTTGCGAAATATTTTCTCAAAAACTATACCAGGCACGGGAATTTCACAACGACCTTCTTCTTCGTAATGAAAAACTGATTAAGAACGACTTAAAATAACTTTTACTCACTTTCCTAGTTGAGCTATATAAACTTACAAACTCAAGCGATCTGCTTAAGGTGACGATTACCGGGCCATTTACCTTATACATTTTTCACCTACCGTTCATCGTTGTGGAGATATCGAGCGAGGAAGTAAAAAATTCAGGTAGTGATACTTGTTTTTGCTGTTTTCCTTTTTCCCTTGATAAATATCGAAAAATGTCTATTATAAAACTTGTAGAGCATGTTAATACCTGCAATGACATTTTTGTTATTTTTTTCTCAGACAAAAATTACGACTTTTACCGCGCCGTAAAGTCGGTAAGTTCGTGCGCAGTTTCGATTTCGTAGCTCGCACGGTTGTATTCATATGTCATAACGGATTAACGGTTGTTGAGGGACTTATTGAGGTACAATATAAAAAAATCAACCAGCAAAATTATAAATCACATACGTGACATTTATTATGCAATTACTTTTTTTTGTCCTGTAAAAAACAACAATTAAAGGAGGTCCGTTTTTTAAATTTAAATTTTTCTTCGTTTCGATGGTCCAGGTTCGAAGTGTTCCTCCAAAGATTCAGGAACAACGGCTTCGACATCTTTTACGAATGCATCCGATGGGGGGTAATTGTTTTTATCGTAAACGACACCCCTAATGTCCTCGCGGATTATCGCAGCAGCTTCGCGAATAACTCTTAGCATTTCTTCACGACAGTCCTTTTTTTCTTCGTACCATTTCTCAGAAAGTATTTTAAAACCGGTATTTCGAAAGCAAACCACGCAATCACGTCCTTGTTTTTCGTTAATGAGAATGTCATCTCCGTACTTTGTTTTTTTACCGTTCTGATGTTAGGAACGAAGTCTCCATTTATTTGGTTCATTCATTCATTCATAGAAAATTGACATTCATCGGAATTCTCGTTTAGAAAAGAATAAATTCCCTCCATTGCCTCGTCTATTTTGTTCCCGTTAGGTCGTCGCTTCTTAATCCCCTCGTCAGGTACGGAGTGGTACACATGAGAAATGCATTCCCGATGGCATCGAGCTCCATCGGCGAAGAGAACAGGTACACGCTGAATATGCCCGACGATTGAAATGGCAAGTTATTCGTCACGTCCACACACGTGCTGCAGAACTTTTTCTTTCATCAATTTTTCTTTCACCGAATGAATATTTTTCCGTCTACATACCAATTTTGATTCATCGCAGAATGCTTCTCCACAAAACAAACATTTATTTTCGAAATCAAAACCAGGTATTAGCTGCGGCTGTTGTTCGGGTTCTTCTGGTTCTTCCGATGCAGATTCACTTCGTCGAGAGGCAAACGACGCTAGTCCTTCATTGCCGTATTCTTTGTAGCACGCACTGTGAACACTCACTGAATCGACACTTTGTAACATGCGTTGATGTTCCTCACGTCCACTTTTTACGCTCGCCGCTAAGAGAGTCTGAATAGCTCTCTTTTTGGCCACATAAATGTCTTTAATCAGAGGTTTTTTGCAAATAAAACAATCACCCATTTTCACAAAAAAATTCAAACACGTAGTACGCTCGCTCCAAAAGACTCCAAAAGATGAGACAACTGACTAAAATGCTACGAAAAGGAGCAGATGTTCCGGCATGAGTAATACAAAAGGGTCTTTTATACCTGACCCCTAAAACTCTAACGGACGTTCTATTGGCGCGCTCCTATGGCGGGACGCACATTAATGTCGCGTCGGGCACGCAGCGGTCAACTTTGTAGCGCCAGACGTCGTAATTTTCGTATGAATAAAAAAATGATAGACGACATTGCAGGTATTAACATGCTCTACAAGTTTGATGATGGACATTTTTTCGATATTTATCACGGGAAAGAAGAATACAGCAGAAAACAAGTTCCACTACCTGAATTTTTTACTTTCTCGCTCGATATCTCAACAACGATGAACGGTAGGTGAAAAATGTATAGGACTTAAATTGTAGAGCGTAAAAGAAGCAATAAAAGTGTGCCATCGCAATTTTCTTATCTCGACGGAGAGCCGAGTTATTACGAAAAAAAAAATTTAACCCTTTTTTCAACATAGCGGAGAATGCACATAGGAAATCTTGGTCGACAGTTTGAAGTTAAGCTTTTCTAAGTCCCCTCCACACAATATCCAAAAATCATCTTTCTCGGTTTACTTGCATTTCTGACCCGTTTTTTTCGACGTAATGATTGGACTAATACACTCATTACAAAAATTAAGGGAACAGTAAAATTTCCAAACTATTTCATTGATTTTTGAATAGCTGTAACTTCGTGAAAAATAGTCGTGTCGTAAAAAAATGGGTTTTTGAAGCTTGAAATCTCTAGTTTACGAATCTCACCGGTAAACATTTTTTTAAACAACATGCTCGGCGTGAATCTAAGAACAAGTGCGAGGCAAACATTTTCGATTTTTTTTTTCACATCGTCCACGGGCTCAAATATTTTGGACCTCTGTACGACCATTTGTCGCTGAGATATCGGCGTTTAAAGAAAAAAGGAGTTTTTTTTCGTAGATCATCAATATCTCATGAACAAATGATCGTACAACGAGCTAAAGGTGGGTTTCGTAAACTGGAATAAATTCTCTAAAAGCACCTTTTGGTGCTTTGAAGAACAATTTTTTAACCTTAATATTGATTTGAAAATAATAAAAAAAATCTAAAATGTTTGCCTCGCGCTATTTCTTAGATTCACGCCGAGCGTGGTGCTTAAAAAGTTGTTCACCGGTGAGATTCGTAAACTAGAGATTTCAAGCTTTAAAACTCTATTTTTTTACGATACGACCATTTTTTACGAAGTTAAAGCTATTCAAAAATCAATGAAATTTTTTTGTAATTTTACTGTTCCCTTAATTTTTGTAATGAGTGTATTTACAACAGCAAAAAATGTACATAATTTTGACGACGGGATGCTGTAATACCTCCATGGTAGGGTTTCAGAGGTCCCAGGTATGATATACCGCTTATCATTAAGAGGATTTCAAGCGATTCTCGTCTCGCGAATGGTGTAGACCTTGTGCAACTTCGATCGAATACACGTTTGACTACACATCATTTCAATATCTTCCTTCAAGCATTGAGCATAATCGTCAAACGTGATTGTCCTAGCTACAACGCTACTCTTAACACCTTTAACTTTTTTAGTGTCATTCTTACCCTCGATACGTGTTACATACATTTTCGATCAAAGTCCAATAAATTCGGTCATGATTGCTTCATTGCATTCGTTTTTCATGAGACCGGGTACCTTCTTGTTGACAAGCGGCATACTATACCTATTGTCCGTTGAATAATCGCTCCTATCAAATTTCGCAATGTCGCGCTTCATGTCTGCATATACATCTTCGCTCTCAATGTCATATATGAGGCTATCTGTATCGGTATACATGACTTTACATTTATCGCGATACAGTGGTACCAAATACTCGTGATGAAAATCCACACAAGCACATTTTGGATATGTCGAGTATGCACATATATCGGGTGTTGAATTTCACGTCGAGATTGCGGGCAACGAGGTTTTCGGAAAAAACACTTCGACTGTGTAAGTTTGGCTTCGCAATCATTGCCTCTGCGCCATATCTGCCCTCCCATTTTGTCAAAAGCTTTACATCTACATGATTGTGCACATTCTCCATCGTTTTGCCAAACACCGCATTATTCATCAATTTGAATAAATTCTTTTCGAAATCGTTTTTGGCCAGCGTTCGAAACTGAGTATTTAACTCGATATATGAACGTAGCTATGGGGATTGTGTAAACTGTGAAACTCTACGGATTTTCGTGAGGCAAAGTCCACGACGTAAACACTGTTGTAAATTTCTGTAGTGTATGATGTAGCGTTTTTTCAAATCACAGACGATTGCTAGCAGCTTTTCTTCCCGCGTACCCGGTGGTTTTTCATGTATTAGGCAAAATGGCAGGTCTTTGTGCGCATTATGTACAGATTATGGATATTCCAAGGCGTCCTCAAGGATGAAGCCTGTAGGTGAATCTAGCGCGATAGATAGTGGATGACAATTGGACACGTCGCTAACCCATCGAAAATCTGCGTATGGCAAGGGTTGGCACATTGCCCATCCATGCAAATTGTTGACATCAAAATACATCAAGTATGATGATGCTTTCGATGGATCAAACGACTCCATGTACTTATTATTAGCACGTGTATATCGGTTTGAGCATTGACTAAGACCACGGCATATACCTCGCTCAACGAATAAAACCATCATATCGATGTCCGTTAGTAATTCAAACTTGACGTTCGAGTGTTTTAGCATTGCATCCCAGGTATAGCCTGGCAATGTGTAGTAATACGCAGGATCTAGTCCATAGCTCTCACCGCACGTATTCCGAAAGTTTTCGAAAATATCGGCTAATAATAAGACATCTTTCTTGAAGTATAAATCGCTATAGTCGCCCAGCGTTCGAATGGAGAACCGCTCCCAAACGTTCTCAGCATGTGCGTACTCGCTCTCGGATACTGTAGCATCTGTCAGGGAACTGTAAAATGCGTCACGTGGTGGTAGGCAAGTGTCGTCCAATCTAGTCACGTCGTCAATATACTCATACGGGAAGACCCCTTTACGCGTCAGCAAATTGAAATCGCCTGACGAAAGAGTTGGAAATTGCATGCGTGAAATTTTGAGTTTGTCCTCGGTCAAGAATGATGCTAATTTGTCAAGACTGGTGTTGAGGAATCGTATGAATCGATAAAGCGCAATTGGATCCTATGTTTTGAATCGTCTTTAATTTCAACATGCTTCGCGAAGGCGATGTACTTCTCTTTTGTGATTGGAAGGACGTCAGTTTTTTCTTCGAAAGCTGTGGCTACTTCCTTGATAATAAAATCTGCATCATAACCCGACAAATTATGGAAAAGTACGGGAATAAAAAAATGATTGTTTGTAATTTAGGTTGCATTTGGAGTGGGCAGGACCTCTATAACGTTCGGCCACATACCAATGATCTCGAGCGCGTACATCGTCTTGCGCAAATGGTTTCTTACATATATGACACTGAGGGGCGTTTCGAAAACTCGCCCACTTCGTTGGTGTTAGAGGTTTCATTGGTAGATTGTCGCAAAGAATGCTTTTTATGTATTTTAGGTTTTCAAGTTCGTCTACAAAGCATGATATGCAGTCAGCATTGCGACGTGAATGATACGAAGAGAGGGATTTATCGTATGAACAGCTCACGTAATAACCAATACTAAATACTTCATGCTAATGACATATATCTTTTGTCGCGTTGTCCTCGTTAGTCTTTGCTAATACACACTCCAAATCAGCATACACGATAAAGAGGTGTTGTTCTTTCTGGTTGAAGTTTACGAACTGGAGCCACTTATTGGTATCGTTCGGTAGACGGATGGCACAGTTGTTTACCGTGCTACAATCAACCTCATGTGACTGCAGTTTAGCCTCCGATGAGAAGTAATGCAGACACCTACCAAAAAATTTTATTTTTAAATGTTTTAATTATTCTAGCATATATCATTACATATGTGTGTGTATATTAGTTACGTTAACTATTACATACCGATCGCATATATATTTTTGATGGCCGTTTACGTTGAGTTGCACGTTCACAAGCCTCGACAGGTTTTTGATCCAAGCGAAATGTCCCACATTGTTGTTCTCCATATCTTGTGTGTATAGCAAATTGATAAGTTTTTCTTTCTTGGATTGGGACACGCGTATTGGAACAAGGTTATTTTTGTTGGTGGTGATGGTATATACATTGATTGATAAATTGTTTTTAAGCTTAAATTTCTTTATTTGCGGTATGGTCACTGGGAATTTAACATCTTGTAGATTGAGTGTTGTTGAATAATGAGGGTATGAAGATGGACGGGCACTGTTTCGTTCGGCGGGATATAGAGCAGCGATCACGGACCATGCCAAACACGCATTGTCATTGGACTTGACATTAACAATGGCACGCCTCATCATTATTTCCTTTGACAATTTTAAGTGGGTCCCGGCGCGCATCGGATTATACTTATTCACACTTATGGTTAAATTTAGAATTTTTAACAAAGTCCACCCACTATCGCGTTCTTGAAATTCATCAAGATATGCTAGAGTGGGTCGACAACGCATTGCTCATTCCACTTGTTTAAATCAGATGCGTGGAAAAGTTCAAAGTTTTTCGTATTGACACTTTTGTTTGCATGCTTATCACCTGCCACAAACTCACCCCTGAACGTAGTATTTACCTTAACACATAAAAGTTCCTCAACAATGTTTTTCACATGTAAAAACACCATGTCCTTGGCATCTTCGAGAAATTGACGTGGGTCAATATGGTCGCGTTTGGTCACTGAACCAGTCAATACACGATTTTCAAATGCCGTTTCAATGGTCAACCAAATCAAACTACTTTCTCGAACACCACATCCCGCACCCTCATGAATGAAACGTTGACGCACTGACCAGGAAACGTTGCGAGGTCGATGTCTCCGATTTCGATGAAGTTTGGCATGCTTGTAGAATGGGTAAAAATAGGCGACACGTATTTTTTTATATCGGCGGAACCCGATTTTTAAGGGTTGAAAAGTACCCTTGAAAATTGGGGTGTTTTTCGTTTTTCGTCGATAACGTTTTAACGGTACGAGATATGAAAAAACTTCAAATTGCAACAATGTTTATTTTTTCGTGTACTATACATTGGAGATGAGAACGATGCAGATAGCAACAAATTTCATATTTTTTATTGCAAAAATGCAATTTTTTCAATCGTATCTCCGAGAATTTTTAATCGTTTGGGATGTAAATTCGCAAACATGTAGAGAATGGAATAGTGCGGATACGGATTTTTTCTTTTCTCGATATTTCACAATTAAGGGGTAGAAACTGCCCGTCGATTTTTTTGCTGAGAGCATCGTATAACCAGCTAGCCTTTTGGCATTTCGGTCTAAATTCACGTCAATATATGTTCGTGTTATGACGCAATTGCATATTTGTACCATTTCAGCCCCCCCCCCCCAACGGTCGCCCTATCGAAAGGCAAACGTTCAAAGTTCTTACCGTGCGAAAATTTGTAGAAATAAAAATGGGTTACAAAGAAAGTACAATCAGTCAAAATAGTCGAAACACATTTTCTCGTTGTCGAAATAAAAATAAAGTTCGAAGGGAAAAAATGTTGTATTCTTCGACTACTAGACGTTCATGATGATAATGATGAGTACAGCAACAAATGGCGTGTTGGTTATTGCAATAATTCGTTAATTACTTGCGAAAAATCACTCTTCAGTTTCACTCTCATATGGGCATAGGCAAGGCTCGCAATCACGGACTGATTTCGTGCTTCGGAAAGCAACTGGATTACAATTGTATTTTTACGAAGAAATTCCACTCCGCTCACCGTATCGAAGGCATTATCTGCAGAGATTACAGCGTTTTTGGGTTGCCGCTGCAACTCATGAACAGAATGATGCAAACATTTTTATCAGCTTATAACGCAGCATAATTTAATCTTTATCTTTAACTTTAATTTCACAAACAGCAGAACCAATGGACGAAAGAAATAAATCTTCGCAAAGAGCGACTACGGTGCAAAGAGCGGCTCTCATGATGACCTTGAAATCACCTTATTAAAGATTAATAGCAGTTCCGGTAATAGCGTGTGGCATCGTTATTTTTTTCGTGTGTATTTATCAATTGGGTTTCAAGTCATATAAATTCACCAACGATCATTATTGCTGCAGTTACGACGGAGAAGCCAGCCATACATTTTGAGTTCGAAATCCAAAAAAAATGTATGTTAATCCGGTGAATGTTATTCAACTTCTATCCATAGCGATAAGTGCTATGAATTTGCCTCGCACTCCAATCACCGAACAGGAAAAACAGTTCAGTAAGGATCTAGAAAACATGATCATTGAAGCGATGGATCAACCTATGCAAATGGAAGTCGAAACTGGTTTGGATTTTCTGTCACCAAATGAAATTCATGAAGCAGCCGCAATAGAAGATGACAGTGAAGGAGATTGGCACGGACAACGATACCTAGATCCAAAAATTGATGAAAATGTATGTACCCAAGATATAGAAGAATTGAGTTACGAATACAAGACAAGAGCTGTAGATTACTGGAGATCCGGGGCAAATGGGAATAGAAAGTTATCATCTGTTCAAACGAAATTCAAAAAGGTGAAATCAGAGCCGCAGTTGCGCCGGTGAGCCCATAGTATAAATAAGGGTGGCACCTAAAAATAAAAGTTATCAAAGATAGCTCACTACACGTTAAACAATTTTAATGATGCTTTGGACAAAAGGCTGCCTGTCCATGATATAGATCTTCGACGATGGGCGTTACGTGCACGAGAAATTGTAGAAATACCAGCCGTAAATTTCCAAGCATCCGCTTCTTGGCTAAGGATATTCAAAAACCGACATGGAATTGTGTCACGGAAGATTACTAAATATGTAACAAAACAACAATTATTAAACGCTGATATATTTCAAAACAAAGCTATCGAATTTATAGAAATGGTGAAAGTCAGTATAGCCAACGTTGGGGCTGAAAACACATTTAATTCTGATCAGAGTGGATTCAATTTAGAGTTACATACAGGCTGCGAAAGAAGCGCAGAAACGGCGAAAGAAGAGCAGAAATCCGTTGAGAAGGTCGTGCAATCGAAAACATCAACAACACACAGTTATACTATACAGACTTTGGTTTCTGCGAGTGGCAAGGTTTTGGCACCTATGTTGATCGTTTTTAACGAACCTACTGGCAAATTTGCTCCTCGAGTGGAACAAACTACGTGGGTCATTTGACAAGTACCTAGCCTCACCGCTAGATGGTGCCACTATTGCAAGAGAAATACACTATAGTGTAGTACCGTCTTGTAGACGGCTACTGACAAAATTTCAGCCGGATCCGACTTGTAGTTCTCTTTTGAGAGCGTGTGAAAGCAAGTGTGTCCGTTGATTTTTGAAAGAATGGAGAAAGAACAATATCGGTCGGTGATTCGATTCTTGTTTTTGGAAGGGAAATCGCGCAGTGAAATTAAAGAACGCTTGGATGCAGTGTATGGGGATGCTTCTCCTTCGATGGCGACCGTTAAATTTTGGTATAACGAGTTTCAACGTGGTCGTACGTCGGTTTTTGATGATCCACGCCCAGGTGCTCCAAAAACAGCCACTACGGACGAGAACGTGACAAAAATACACGATATCGTTTTGTCAGACCGCCGATTAAAGGTGCACGAGATAGCTGTGATAGTAGGCATTTCAGAAGAACGCGTGTGGCATATCCTACATGAGACTTTGGGCATGAGGAAGCTGTCGGCAAGGTGGGTGCCGCATTTGCTGACTGCAGACAACAAGCGCATTCGTGTGACCACTTCAGAGCAGTGTTTGGAGCTGTTTAATCGCAATCCAAAAGAGTTTTTGCGTCGTTACGTGACCGTCGACGAAACATGGATTCACTGGTATACTCCAGAGACCAAGGAGCAGTCAAAACAGTGGATCTTACCCGGTGAACCTGCTCCAAAGAAGGCGAAGACGGTCCCGTCGGCTGGAAAGGTGATGGCCACTGTTTTCTGGGATTCTCAAGGTGTGATTTTTATTGACTACCTGGAGAAGGGCAAGACGGTCACGGGACAGTACTACGCCGAACTATTGAGCCGATTTAACGCCGTGTTAAAAGAAAAACGGCCCCATTTGTCGAGAAAGAAAGTGCTTTTCCACCATGATAATGCACCTGCTCACACCTCCGCGCTCGCCACGGCTAAATTGGTCGAATTACGCTATGAACTGTTGCCCCATCCACCGTATTCTCCAGATTTGGCTCCGTGCGACTTTTTTTTTGTTTCCGAATCTAAAAAATTCACTCGCCGGGAAGAAATTCCACTCCAATAACGAAATAATCGCCGCCACGGAGGCCTATTTTGCAGACCAAGAGATAACATTTTTTTCAACGGGTTTAAGAAAATTGGAACACCGCTGGGCCAAGTGTATTCAACTAAAAGGAGACTACATTGAAAAATAAATTTTATTTTTAGCAAAATTTTGGTGTTTTCATTTGTAGGCTAGGTACTTATCAAATGACCCACGTATGTTCAGAGCCGAAAATATATTTCTATTGACTTCGAAATCTGGAAAATTGACGACTAATCATTTCAAGCGATGGTTCCAAGAATTATATATTCCCAATACGGGTCCAAAATCGGTAATACTTCTGGATTCTTGGAGCGGTCAATGTCCAACTGCATTTAAAGAAATGGATATGCAAGGGAAAGATATTAAAGTTTTAACCATTCCAGCAGGTAAATATATTGCACCAGTTTCATTAGTTCTGTAGACAATTAGTCCATATGATAATTAGTAATTCCTGCAGGTACGACTGGAATGACACAGCCCCTTGATGTCTATGGCTTCCGTGTATGGAAAAACTTCGTCAAACACTTTTCTGACGCAGTAATATTACACAATTACGACGTCAATCTGCATTTGAGAGACAATATTGTTAAATTACAATCTCTTACACACAATCAGTTTTCTTCTCCATGGTTTACAAATCTTTTCAAATACGCGTGGTACAAAAGCGGGTACAAAGAAGAAAGACCACCAAACTTCGAAAATCCGGTAGAATTTTGCTTTTCACAAAATGTACCGACATGCGATATATGCGACGAAGCAGCTATTATCACTTGTGCGTGGTGTAAGAAATCTCTTTGTTTCAAACACTTTTATCATGACTATCATTATTGTAATAAGTATAATCCATATAAAACATAGAGTTGAAACGTTTCCTAAATGAGTAAGCGTGAGAACACTTTTCCGATTGTGTTGTAATCTTCAAAGGCAGTACGTGACGGGGGAGAATTTTTTCGTAAATATACAATTGTAATCCAGTGGCTTCCCGAAGCACGAAGTCAGTCCGTGATTACGATCCTTGCCTCTGCCCATATTAGTGGAAAACTGAAGAGTGATTTTTCACAAGTAATTCACGAATTATTGAAATAAACAACACCCCATTTATTGCTGTACTCATCATTATCACCATGAACGTCTAGTAGTCGAAGAATGCAACATTTTTTCCTTTCGAACTTTATTTTTATTTCGGCCTGTTCACAAACTATAGAACGAACGAAGTTTTTAAGGGTGCGTTGACCCCTTAAGAGTGTCGTTCCGCCAAAACGAGAAAATGTGTCTCGACTATTTTGACTGATTGTACTTCCTTTGTAACCCATTTTTATTTCTACAAATTTTCGTCCATGCTGCACGGTAAGAACTTTAAACGTTTGCCTTTCGAGAGGGGGACCGTTGGGGGGAGGGGCTGGAATGTTACAAATATGCAATTGCGTCATAACACGAACATATATTGACGTGAAATTAGACCGAAATGCCAAAAGGCTAGCTGATAATACGATGCTCTCGGCAAAAAAATCGACGGGCAGTTTCAACCCCTTAATTGTGAGATATCGGAAAAAGAAAAAATCCGTATCCGCACTTTTCCATTCTCTACATGTATGCAAATTTACATCCCAATCGATTAAAAATTCTCGGAGATACGGTTGAAAAATTGCGTTTTTGCAATAAACAATATGAAATTTGTTGCTATCTGCATCGTTCTCATCTCCAATGTATAGTACACGAAAAAATAAACATTGTTGCAATTTGAAGTTTTTTCCTATCTCGTACCGTTAAAACGTTATCGACGAAAAACGAAAAACACCCCAATTTTCGAGGGTGCTTTTCAACCCTTAAAAATCGGGTTCCGCCGATATAAAAAAAACGTGTTTCCTATTTTTACCCATTCTACAAGCATGCCAAATGTCATCGAAATCGGAGACATCGACCTCGCAACGTTTCCTTGTGAGTTTTTTAAGCCTCAAGTCGCGCTTTTGAGCAATTAATGATTGTCGATATCTAATCGATAATAACTGGCGTTCATTGCGGCTTTGATGTTCCAACAACTCAACGAATTCATTGGATTGATGCTCCCGCACATTGTACTCTTACACTAAATTTATAAGTGCGGCTTGCTCTCATAATCTTGCTTTTGACATGTCGCCAGACATTTTTATAAGTTTTTCAACAAAAAATGGTTGTAGACGAAAAAAAAAGATGAACATGAGTTGACTGCTCGACTCCGAATGTTTGAATTTTCCTAGCAGCGGTCACACCCGCCACAACTTTTGAAGAAAAATAATTTTCCGTCTTTGTCTTTGACTGACTCTCTTAGATGTCTGACAGTATACCCTCTCAGATCTTTTTACTGCAATGTGTTTTACTGCAGTGGGGATAGAGCATGAAAAAGATATGGAATGGTTAATATAGATATGAGGAGGAGAGCATATTATGGGGTTTTCAAGTGTGAGTTGCGTCCACGGCGGAAAATGTAAAGTAATCCGGTATCTCGATGGAAAATATAAAGATTGCTAGTATATAGACTGAAATGTTTAATGGGATATCAGGAACGTGAGAGAAACAGGCTGTAACCCGCTATGGCGTCTGCGCTTAAGTTGGTCATACATAGGGAACCGAGATTCCAAAAGAAATATGGCGATCACCGGTATGATTTTCCCACACATCGTCAAACGTGGTTTTGTGGAGATCGTAAAATGCTTAAATCCTAGCAGGTCAACATCCGCCTTTGCCCATGGAGTTTTACTTCAACTCATTTAACCCTCCAGCGATCGTAAGAAAAACATCATAATTACTTGTATAGTTTTCCCATGCGCTCTCGCCAAAGGCGGTTTTGTAGAGATTGAGCCCTAGCAGGTCAGCTTCCACCTCTACTGATTGAGTGTTTTTTTTCCGATAACCCCCGCTCTAGAGATGGCAAAGAAAAAGGACGTTAAGAAAAAAAATATTTTCGTTCACCCTTAGCCTGGACGAGATGCGTCTTTATTGCATTTTTAAAACATTTTTAAAACACACACACACACATACACACGCACGCACGCACGCACGCACGCACGCACGCACGCACGCGCGCACGCACGCACGCGCGCACGCACGCACGCGCGCACGCACGCGCAATATTGTACAACAAAAATTGTTAAATTAATAATAGAAAAAAAAATGTTCTTATTCAGTGTTTTCTAAAACACTGAATAAGAACCCCCCACTTTAGAGGAGACACTGTCTCGCTCGCCCACTACCTGGCCTTACTTTTCCCAGCGTGACGTCACATCACAGGCACACGGCGCGGGACCCCCGCCTCGTGCCGTCTGAGATCCCAGAGTTACAACTGGCGTTGCGACTTTACTCATATACCAATCAATTTCTTTGCGCACACTGTTTCAGATAATCCCACGAGGTGCTGGACTGTACACCGCAATCGGCCTCCCTTCCCGACAGCTGTACAGCGACTGGTTATATCTCCGCCATTTTTCACGTTCTTTAAGCAACAAAAATCGTTTTGAAAACTCGAGTTATGTAACAAAAAGTACCTATGACCCTGAAAAGATGTATACATTCCTTCCCCTAAAAAAATCATAACACTCGACTAAGGTTTGGCGTTCTATAGGGAGTGCGCCCCTTAAGGGGTGAGGTGCAGTCAGAATTTTCAAAAAATCGATTTTTTTACATTTTCTTGTAGTATGATGTTTCGAAAATATTCCCTGAAAATTTGAAGTCAATCCGATGAATAGTTTCCGGGATATTCAACAATTAGTGAAGGGGCGTCGGGTCCCCATGGCAGGTAGCGGACGGCAGCTGCAGGCAGCCGGCTTCGACCCCCGAAGGCAGAATGCTTCAAAGACAACAACAAATTGATATTTTGGAAGCTTCCACATCGGCAAAAGCCCTATTGTATGGGCTTATATGTATTGATGACTCGATGTAAGTAATTTTTTAAGTAAGTATTTCTATGCATAAATCAAGTGTAAAATTGGAAAAATTTTCAAAAATGTATTACTCAGAAACTATGAACTTTAGCAAAATTTTATAAAGAATACTTTCGTTTTAAAATTGCCCAAAATATTTAAAAAATGATTCATCCCGAAAAACTTTAATTTTTTGAAAAATGTTTTAACAATATGCTATAAACAATTGAATGCTCGACTTTTCAGCAAAAATTGTGATATTCGGATTCAGCGGATCAAAATACGTAAAAACAGTTTAGCTTCATCCATGGAGCTCAAAATTTTACGAACATATAATACCGTATCGACATCGAAAAACTATAAACGCGTTTTTTTCGAAACTATGTTTTTCAAGTCAGTGACGGCTATAATTCAAAAACCACTCGATGGATTTTGATGAAATTTGGTGTCCTTATTGATAGCATTAAAAACTAGTCCTTGATTGAAGGTTTTTCATTTTTGTTGAAAATTTCTATTTTTTTTAACAATAAACGAGCGATTTTTTGGTGGAAAATCGAAAGTTATCTGTCGGAAGCCGCCATTTTGTTAACTTTTGAAAAAAAGCTTCGATTAAGGACTAGATTTATTATTAAACTAATGATTTTTTTTTGGTTTTTTTAAATTTCAGATGATCCAGTCAAATTTTATGATGGTCACCACAAAGCACTACATGCCAAAGGGGGTCCGACAAAGATGGCGATATTTTTTATAAATAATCAATGTTTTTCTTAGAAAATGTGTACAAGTCAAGTTGAAATATAACATAAAAAGTCTGTGTAACTACTTTTGTAAAACAAACTTAATTACTATTAAAAAAATTGTAAATGCTCGTTTTTTCGCGCCTCTGACTGCATCTCACCTCTTAAGAGGCCAGTCCACTTTGGAGCCACGAAATAGGCTATTTTCGCGTTTTTTAAAGGATTTTATAAAATATATGAATATAAAAGTTGTTGGGCTTGATAAATAAAGTCTTGAAATACATAAACAAAAATAATTAACTTTTATTAATTTTTAAGTACAAAAACTATAGTTTAATGTAACGCCTCAAAAATAGGTGGGCTAGGTAGCTCCATCACAACTCGGCAAAGGCTTGTCTGCAACAAAAAAAATCAAAGTCCATTAGCATGGAGACTAGATGCAGGAGGCCACACTCGGCCTTTCAACTCGTCCCCAAAACGGTATCTAAGATAGATGGCGCTGGGTCGCTCCGGACCACATGTATAGACATACGCGAAACATAGGTCCGATGAAGACGGTTCACAGCTGATGTACCTTTCATTCATCTTTAAGACGGAATGACACCCGACGCGAAACTCCGACGCGGCCCCGGCTCGAATCGGTAGGGCAGAGCTCGCACGAGCTACTACTCCCTACCGCTAGATGTCACAGAGCACGTTCGAAACGAACGCGCGCTGCGACGGAATCGCGGGCCACCTTGCGTCGAGGCTAACATTGTATTGTTATGCCTCGACGCAACGTGTGTGTGTGTGCTCGTGTGTCTGTGACATTCGCTACGTCGGACGCACGCGGTTGAAGATTGTTTTCTTCCCGCATGCTGTCCCTTCGCAGCGAGTACACACTTCGTGTGGGTATATACACGTATTTACCCACACGCTGATCCACGGTCAATGTCGACAAAGAATTCGTTTTCTTTGTCAACGCCGACTTCGCACGAAATTCGAGATCATGGAGAATCTCAATTTCGTAGCAAGAGTTCTTGCTGGCGGCTCGCGCTTTTCTGCAGCGAGATAATTGTTCAAAATTAATTATTTTTAAGAATTATTACATTAACAAATGTGCGGTACGTCCTATATACTTCTCAGCAAAAATGATTGCTGCTTACGCGCTGCAAAAACCAATGGTAAAAATTACGCAAAAACAATTGTTTAAACAATCATTTTCCCATTTTTCTTCCATCATGGGTATGATTGGTAGATACGGTATTTTCTCTACCTCTCAGTCAGCAAATATGATTGCTGCTTAAACGCAGCAAAAAACAACGGTAAAAGTTTCACAAAAATTGTCGAAAAAATTGTTATTGCACTCATTCTCGATCATGAGTATGATCGGTAGATACGGTATGTTCTATACCTCTCAGTCAGCAAATATGATTGCTGCTTACGCGCTGCAAAAAACAACGGTAAAATTTATGCAAAAATAATTATTTGAACAATTATTATTTCATTTATTCTCGATCATGAGTATGATCGTTAGATACGGTATGTTCTATACCTCTCAGTCAGCAAACATGATTGCTGCTTACGCGCTGCAAAAAACAACGATAAAATTTACGCAACAACAATTATTTAAACAATTATTTTTGCATTTATTCTCGATCATGAGTATGATCGGTAGATACGGTATGTTCTATACCTCTCAGTCAGCAAACATGATTGCTGCTTACGCGCTGCAAAAAACAACGGTAACATTTACGCAACAATAATTATTTAAACAATTATTTTTGCATTTATTCTCGATCATGAGTATGATCGGTAGATACGGTATGTTCTATACTTCTTAGTCAGCAAATATGATTGCTGCTTACGCACTGCGAAAAATAACGGTAAAAATTACACAAAAATTATTGTTAAAAAAATTATTATTGCATTTATTCTCGATCATGAGTATGATCGGTAGATACGGTATGTTCTATACCTCTCAGTCACCAAACATGATTGCTGCTTACGCGCTACAAAAAACAACGGTAAAATTTACGCAACAATAATTATTTAAACAATTATTTTTGCATTTATTCTCGATCATGAATGTGATCGGTAGATACGGTATGTTTTACACCTGTTCGTCAGCAAATATGATTGCTGCTTACGTACTTCGAAAAGTAACGGTAAAAATTACAGAAAAATAATTGTTAAGAAAATTATTATTGCATTTATTCTCGATCATGAGTATGGTCGGCAGATACGGTATTTTCTATATCTCTCAGTCAGCAAATATAATTGCTGCTTATGCGCTGCAAAAGACAACGGTAAAAATCTCACAAAAATAATTGTTAAAAAAATTATTTTTGCATTTATTTTCGATCATGAGTATGATCGGTAGATACGGTATTTTTTATACCTCTCGTCAGCAAATATGATTGCTGCTTATGCGCTGCAAAAAACAACGGTAAAAATGTCACAAAAATAATTGTTAAAAAAATTATTTTTGCATTTATTCTCGATCATGAGTATGATCAGTAGACACGGAATTTTGTAATTCAATTTTATTTTTATTTGATATTTTTTTCCATTTTTTGACATCTCTTTCGATGGAGCAGGGAATATTTTAAAAAATTACCAAGGAATATAGGAATTTAATGTGTTTAATTAATTAAAAGTGTCTTCAAGCACTGTTTTTTTAACACTCGCGAGTACACTCTGACCAGTGATAATCATGATAAAAACAATCAAAACATTCATACTTTTCTACATTTATAACATATTTACATGTTTTTTTCATTTCTTTCAATTTTTTAATTATAAGTTATAAATTTCAACAATGATTTGAAAAAAATATAGCATAGACGGGACTCGAACCAGAGCCGTAAATTAATATTTATATTTCACTATAAAATAATTATTAATTCAACAATTAAATTTCAATTAAATTTAATATAAATTAAAATCATTAATTTATTTATTGGTCAAACCCAGAATCCTTCGCAGCGAGCCGGGGAAGATCTCGCTGGAAGGCACATGTATTTGCGAAGAACTTGTTCTTGTCCAATGTATTTGCGAAGAACTGTTTCTTAGCCAATCACTGTATCTTCCGCAATAAGCCTTCCAAGATCCCACTGCAAGTCCCACTGTCAATCATGCAAAAAATTGTCCTTGGCAGAACACAGAATCCTTTGCAGCGAGCTGATGAAGATCTCGCTGGAAGGCACCTGTCTAACGTAGTCGGAAGAACTTGTTCTTGGCACAACGCGGTATCGTTCGCAACAGGCGTGCAAACATCCGGCAGTGAGGTACTCATCAAATGTGCCAGCATGGATCTCTCTCCCCAGCACCGATACAGTGTCCGTGCCAGCATCTTGCTGCAGATGACGAACTTTTGTGCTTTGCAACGAGCTTGCCATGATCCTGCTGCAAGGTACCTGTCGATCGGGCATGCTAAGAACTTGTTTTATGGCAAATCACAGAATCCTTCGCAGTGAGCCGGTGAAGACCTCGCTGGAAGGCACCTGTCGAATGCAGTTGCGAAGAACTTGGTCTTGGCACACCATTGTATCTTTCGCAACGGGCGTGCAAAGACTCCTCTGCGAGATACTTGTTGAATATGTCAGCATGGATCTCGCTGCACGTTACCGATACAGGGTACGTGCGAAGATCTTACTACAGATGACAAATTTTTGTGCTTTGCCGCTTGCCACCGGGGAAAAAGAGAACCCTTTTCAATGAGCCGGCGAAGCACTTGTGTAATGAGTCATTGGAGGTCTCCTTACAAAGTGAGTGTCCTTTTCAGAGATCTCTATCGACGGAGCTTGCTGAGACCACGACAAGAGGAACGGACAGCAAGTCTGTCGCCGCTACCTTTGTACGCTTAGCAACAGACGCCAGATCTCCGGAGGCTTCGTTGTACACAAAAATATTTCATCGCACCGGTGGCACTCTTTTCAAACGCGTCCGCAACTTTGAAATTATTTAATTTTATTTATTGAGATTTGGAGAGCTCAGAAAAAAATATTTTAATAAATTGCTACATAACCTCAGCAAATACCTGTGGCTCGTCGGATACATCGCCCCGGTGATTTGTTCCTTGAAAATATCTGCAATCGTCGCACTTGAGATCACGCAAAAAATTCTTTTTCATGTCGTTTATATACGAAAAACAAAACTCTTTCCCCTTTGTCGATGGCAGTCACGCACGCAGCTAAATATCAGCTGCCACCAGTGCAGCCAGATCGCGCGTAAAAGTTACCCCTTCTCTAGTCTCTTACGCGCCCATCACACAATCAGAGTAGCGCGTGTCCGTGAGCGGGCGACGCTCGGGCGTCTTCGGAAAGAGTCGAGCACGGTCGAACTTTTCCGACCGCTTCTTCGGCAGCTACACCAACACATGGACGCTGAGCACGTTCATGTGCGGCCAAACCGAAACGAAGGCTTCGAGGGAAAAACAATCTGAGCACGACTCGCGCGTGACTTCACCCGACGGTACGCGGGAGGCTTTTAGATGATTTCAATGCTTATTTAGCTCTTGATTCCCTGCGGTATTAATGTATAAAAAAAATGTTCCGCGCACTCTGATCGCTTATTTTTTTAGTTTAAACGTTAATTTAAATATAATAATAAATCTAAATTACAACTTATTTATCTTATATAAAATTGTTTACGCTTTACTCACACCCGTTCTTATGTCAAATAAATTATAATTCATAAAAGTAAGCAGAAATATATTTATATTCGTATTTATATTAATTCTCATACTTTCATCAAGCGATAAAGCATTATCCCCAAAAACAAGCTGATCATCCATCCGGCCGCGAATCCTAAGTACCAGAAAGTGTACATATTCTACAAGCGATGAGATGGTCCCGTTGGTAGCGTTCCTGACTTCGGTCCGCAGGGGTCCCTAGTGCAAGTTTTTCTCCAAATTTTTCACAATTTCTCATATTTTAGTCGTATTTGAGATTTTCGGAGAAAAAATTATTTAAAACATATTCAAGTTCTGGTCTATTTCCCAAAAACATTTTTTTACTGAAAATCCATGATTTTTCTTTTTTTCCCAGAAATTTCTCTTTTTCATATGCCCTATATGCCGTATTGGAGCCAAAGGTGAGCTCATTGGTAACCCTGAGATTTGTTGGTAAATTTTATTTTCAAATATAAAGAAAGTTGAGAACATGATGTATTCCATGGCTTTAATTATTTCGTTTAAAGGAAATGTTTTTGAAAATAGATTTGATCTTCTTTGAAGGCTTTGAATAACAAGTTGTAATGGGATGTTGGTATAGAGAGAAACAACATCAAACGAGACCAATTTGTAGTTGAGTGGAATTGAGATGTTAGAATGTGAATGTTTTAGGTGGAAACTATCGTTGACGTGTGAATTAGTCGTATTGATTAATTTAGAAAGTTTAGATTGTATAAATTCAGCTAGTTTATGTGTTGGACTATTTATTGATGATACTATTGGACGAAGTGGATAATTATTTTTATGAATTTTGGGCAGACAATAAAGACGAGATATGTTGCAATTTTCAGCTTTTGAGTATTTGTATTTTGTTTCATTAATGAATTTTAGGGTTTTCCATCTGGAGAGAATATAGAGTTTTGTAGAGTGTTGATGGGATTTCTATTTGTTAATTTGTAAGTTGAGGAACCTGCGAGTAAATTATGAGTTTTTGTAATGTAATCTGATTTGTTAAGAATGACTGTTGAATTTCCTTTGTCAGCTCGTATAACTAAAAGTTGAGGGTTGTTTTTTAAGAATGAGGACGTGTGTTTTATAATTTGATTGGTGTTGGAAAATGATGTTGGAATATTTATTTTGTTTAAGATTTTAGTGAATCTGGTTCTAATTTCGATTTGTCTAGGTTTGTCGAGTAAAAAATCTAATTTGGACTCAAGTTCGGAGATCGATTTGTGGATATGAGTTTTTATGTTTGAGAGTTTCAGGTAAGGAAAACAAAACTTTTCACCTAGAGACAAGAATGTGGAAATGTGTAGCGGAATATCAATGTTGGAGAGATTTATAAGCCATTCTTTCGTTTTATTTAATGTGATTGTCGAATTTATATTATTCAGAGGATCAGTGGAAAGATTATTATTTGTGTCCTGTTGTCTATTAGTAAGAGTTAAGTATAAGATGTTGTGATTTTGTGTTGTTTGATTTATGTTTTGATAATTTAGGTAATGTATATTGTTTTGGTTCAGATGTGTTTGTGATGATATTGTTCTTAAAAATTTGTCATGATTGAAAATGTGAAGATGTATGTTCTCGGTTCGTTGAAATCTAATGTTTTGAAGTTTTTTTTTGTGTTTTTCATATGAGAGTTTTCATATGAGAGCTATGAGAATTAATATAATAATACGAATATAAATATATTTCCGCCTAATTTTATGAATTATAATTTATTTGGCGTAAGGACGGGTGTGAGTAAAGCGTAAACAATATTTTAGAAGATAAATAAGTTGTAATTTAGATTTATTATTATATTTAAATTAACGTATAAACTAAAAAAATAAGCGATCAGAGTGTGCGATACATTTTTTTGTATACATTAATAACGCAGAGAATCAAGAGCTAAATAAGCATTGAAATCATCTAAAAGCCTCGCTCGTGCCGTCGGGTGACCCCACGCGCGAGTCGTGCTCAGATTGCTTTTTCCCTCGAAGCCTTCGTTTCGGCTTGGCCGCACATGAACGTGCTCAGCGTCCATGTATTGCTGTAGCTGCCGAAGGCGCGGTCGGGAAACTTCGATGGCGCTCGGCTCTTTCCGAAGACGTCCGAGCGTCGCTCGCTCACGGACACGCGCTACTATGATTGTGTGATGGGCGCGCAAGAGACTAGAGAGGGGGTAACTTTTGCGCGCGATCTGGCTGCACTGGCTGCCACTTTGCCGGCGTATCGAGCTCGTGCACATCGATGCGCGTCGTCTGCAGCACCCGTCACGAGCGCCTCGCCGGAATTCGTGAGAACTAGCTATCTCGGACATCGTGCGAGATTTGTTTGAAATCGTCTGTTATTACCTATTAATTGTAGATACCCACGGATTTCCGAAGATATGCGAAGGAATGAAATGATTGAGGTGTCAAAAAGTGTGTTTCTAATGTGGCTAGGCGGCTTTGCTCCTCTCCAAGTCGTGGAATTAGCGAAACTTTTTATTTTTCACCATTTCAATCACGAATTCAACATGGTAAGACAATCTACTTTTTTTTCTCAAGTTCAAGAAATTTGAGGGGCAGACAGCGGTTCGTCTATCAATTTGACGTCTTCTGGCCAAATTTCATGAAATTCTAAAGAGCCGTTTCGGAAATCCGTGGGTATCTACAATCGTGTTCTGCCATGCCGACGGCGATGGTGTGTCATTCCATCTTAAGTGTCAGACTTATGAAATTTAAGACAAAGAGTTATACGGTATTTGATTAATACGCATACAGTACAGATAAAGCATAGTTTTTAAAATAAAAAAACATTAGTTTTTTTATTCTTGTGTGTAATTTTTCAGAGTATAAAACGAATATGTATGACCAAACTTGAGTCTGCAGATGTTATTCAATTTCTAAATCGCCAATTACGTAGATAATAACAAAAAAAATCTTTCTCCTTATCGTTACACAATAATTTTGATATAAGATGTAAATTATACCAAATTATATCAAAAAAATTATTTGATTATTTAAAAGATGTACATTTATATCTGTCTATAGAATCGTTAACAAAAATGTTCAACTCATTCTTTTTCATATTGCCTATTATTGATATTTTGGAGAGTATGCTGTGAATATTAAGAGATTATTACAGTGTAACGAGTCGAAAAATAATTGATTTTTGCTATTTATTTTTCAATGGCTAAAATAGGCTAATCAGTCTGCTTTTTAAGTCACATCAAAGGACTCATAAAGAACAGAAAATAAATTCTGAAATGTTTATTTGTATTTCTTTTACATTTTTTCAACGGTTGAAAATGTCTTCGAAAAAAGGGTGTTCTCATGGTACACACGGTTGTGGCCGTAAATATGGTCTGAAACAACATTTGTAAAAAGATTATAAATCAGTATGAAAGCTGCTATCTTACTATGGAGTTCTTTAAAAATCGAAATTGACAACATGTCGGCGTTTTGAAAAAAAAAGTATCGAATTTAGCCTATTTTGTCGAGATTGCAGTTGAGTGCTCGCTTCCACTCAGAAAGCCTGTTATTGCACTATAAAATCCAATAATTGTTTCAACTATACACGTAGAGATAGTTTCTTAACCAAAAACTTCAACGTCAATTTATCTCCAAAATCTATTTACCTTAGGAGTATGAAAGACCGCATGCTGCTGTAATCCCAATGCACACCGCCGAGTTCGGTGTTCGTACTGACCAGTCTTGCAACCCGATACTCCGCACACTTTCACCATATTGCACACTGAAATTAAATTAGAAGAATGAAATACTGATGATGAAACTATGATAGTTTTTAATTATCGAATACGGTATATTATTCGTAACATTTATAATGAAAAAAAAAGACGAATTTCTATCCAGACTCTCAGTGAACAAAGGAATTTATTTTGTCATCAATTATTGAATAAGTTACTCTACAGGCGGCAAAGTTTTCAGTCGGAATATTTAGTATACTTACACAAAAGACTCACGTTTTTTCGCTTTCAAAAGAGTTTTTCTTCAAATGGTCATGGGGAAATTACCGAGCCTTGATCGCTCGGAATTTTGACGTTTGCTGTCATGCTCGGTTTGTCGTGAGGTTAGAAAATCATCCGATCACTTTCACATTGTCGACCAATATATTACTATACATATAGGGCCCGCGGCACCCCAGCGCCGTCTATGTTGGAGCCATTTTCGGGGACGCTTTTTTCAGTGTCTTTGCACGGGACTTTGGTCTCCTGGTATCTAGTCTCTATGTCCATTAGATTCAGTATGGCACCCGCTACAAAATGGCCCTCGAATATAAAGTTTTATCAAAAATAAAAAATGGCAGACGAAAAACGAAAAAAGTAATAAAAAGGCAGTTTTTAGCAGTTTTTCGCAAAAAAAACGAGTAAAAATAAAAATTTTAAAACCATCGAGGGTCATCTTTTTGTGAATCATGTTTACAATATGTGGTTCAAATTTCAAGAGAATCGGTTTATTAGTTTTAGAGATACGATGGAGCTAGATTTTGAAAACGTTGTTTCGAGAAAAACGCGTTTGAAGTTTATACTATGAAAAACTCATACCTAAACTCAATCGGCAATTCCTGCACCGTACAAAATCCCTTCTGATTGCTCATCATCGTCGATTTCTTCAAGTCTTGAATGCTTTCGATTTTTTTTAATTTTCAAAGTGGACTGGTCTTAATGGATCATCACAGTGTTATGGGTCGAAAAATAGCTGATTTTCGTAATTTTTTTATCGTTACAATACGCTAATCAGTCGGTTTTTTGGTAATGTGACATCAAAGCACTCATGAGGAACAGAAAATACAATTTGAAACGTTTATGTTTATTTTGTTTACATTTTTTTAACGGTTGAAAATGTCTTTGAAAAAATAGGAGTTCACACGGTGTACAGGGTTGAAAGGAAATTTGTAAAAAGATTATTCATCAGTATGAAAGCCACCATCTTGCTATTGAGGTTTTCAAAAAACATAACGCAAAATTGACAAAATGGCGGCGGTTTGAAAGGAAAGTATCCAATTTCGCCTATTTTTTCGACAGTCTTTCGTTAAAAAAATATGAAGTTTAAAAAAAAGCTTTCATAGCAACATAAAGAATGGTGTGAAGAATGTTGTCAAAATTTGAGAAGGATAGTTTGAAAACTGTTTGAGAGTATACACCGTTTTGACAAACGACGATTCGAGAAAAACGCGTCCGCCCGCGCCGGATCTTCCCGCAGCTATTCATTTTTCTAAGAAATGCTGCAGCACCGGGAATAATTCGAATTCCGCCCCAAAAATAACAGCATGTTTATAACCGTCTATACTATCGAATAATGCAAAAAATTTGATTTTTTGAAAACTTTACACTGTGGTGATCCCTTAATAAAATATTGGGTTTTGAAAAAACTGCCACTGTCCAAAGTGGAAGTATCGATTTTCGGGGAAAAAACGCTGTATTTTCGTTAATAAAAAAACCATGGATCGAAAAAAATATTCCATCGTTCAAGCACTGCTTTTTGGTCTGTAAAATAAGCTTGTAAAATTTGAAATTGATCGGTGCAGTGATCTTTGAGATACCTATCGTGGTCACCGATCTTGAAAAAGTTGTTAAAAAAAAAACGTTTAACGTTCGCCGGTTCGCGCAATCTAGCTATAAATGCCTATAAACTGCCTCAATTTTGAACGGATCGCCCGGAAATTTTTAGGTACTATCTTTGAAATGTAATATTTTGAGAATCCGTCGAAAACTAAAATCGACATTTAAACAAATTTCAACTAGGTGAAGGCCCTTCATTTTTGTTCCTTTTTCAATGTGCCCAGAATGGGTTCCTGATCGTTTTGCATTCTTTTCTGTTTCACTGATATTGGTGGACTGGTTTCGGGTAAACTGGAAAATCAGCTCTTGACATGCTTTACTCTAAGGGGTAGTTTCACTCCTTACGTCTTTCCGGCGATACAAAAATTCGTAGGCATTTAATAGGTTGTGACGCTCTATAATGTACATGAGTTTCAACGAAATCCAAGGTGGACGCCAAAGTGATGTTCCTTGTCAGACGGTTTACCACCGACCGGGAAATATGCGTTATTCTCCTCTCCACAGACAAGAATGTGTTTCCTTTTTTTTTTCGAAACATAAGTTCGTACACTAAAACACTGCAAATCTGCAACCCAGCTATCCGGGTCCTCGAGTCGATAGTGACGCGACCCATTCTCTATGTACCTACTCGAGATTATCATTGCTCTACAGGTTGCGCGCTCTTGTCATCCACATATGTGTAAACGTGCAATGTATTTTGCATTCTAGTTCGGTTAGTTGTCACATAGTTTCCTTCCTCATGCCGTCCATTATGCTGTACCCTTCGTATACGCATTTCCATTTCCCATCTTCTTCCTCGTTCCATCCGTTCTCTTATGGTAGCAGTACACATACAGACCCCGATTCCGATGACGGATATCGATCGAAAGATGCTCGAGCACGCACACACGATTTTTCACGTTTTGCGTTGCTCACGGTTTGATAAATCGAAATGCACGTTGGACAGATATGTAAAAGATGTTGAAAAAAATAATATAATTTATTTAAAAAATTTCAATTGTTTTTATGAATTATAAGATTAAAATTATTATATTAATTGTATTAATATTAATAATCTCAATAATTTTATGTAAATTTTCTTTTAAATGAAGATAGTTAATATGAAATAATAACAATCATAATAATAATTTCGGAACAATAGTAATGATGACATGATAATAATTAGTAATAGTATTAATAACAACAACAATGATGAGGATAATGATGATCATAACGATGATTATAGTGATCACAATAATAATAATAATATCCATTGAAGTCTCGAATGAGACATAGAGATTACGTTGGTAAATAAATTGTTTGTCACGTCGTGAATTCCACGCGGCGCGTGTGATCATTCATCATGCTCGAGCGGATTAATTAGGCGTTCAGATAGGACAAATGCGTATCTCGAACGAACGTCTCTTCGACAGGTGAGATTGAAACGTGGCTGCCAGCGACATAGAGGAATTAAACTCGAAGCCGCGGCATTCGCGGTAGGCACGTGATAGCGTGTCGAAGACGCATACGCTCCGATAATTTCACGATTTAATTAATAATCCTGCCGAGCGACAGGTATGGAACTACGTGGGAAGAATGAAAACTTACTTAACTGAGCGATACAGTTCGTACTTCTCGAGGTACGGTAATTACGACCTCGTTACTTTGTCATTATCAGATTTTCCCTTCAATGTGCTAATAATGAAAATCTTGGCGTTGAAGAGTATGATACGAGATTTTTATTTTCGAGCAGTAATACTAATAACAATGATAATTATAGAAGCAATAATTATGGAATAAAGTTTAATATACATGACGTAGTGTAAATATGTATGATTTTATATAGGGAAGTTATAATAGTTATATTAAAAATGCAGGACAGTAATTACTTGTTAGAAAAAATTCTTACAATTAGACGATAGTAATAATAAGTAATTATTAAATGAAAAATTATAATAAACTAATAATAAAAAATAATAAATATTACGTAATTGAAAAGGATAGTATAATGTGAGGACGTAAAAAGAGGAAGCAGGGCGAAGGATGAAACGTATAATAAATAAATAATAAAAAAAACCGGTGTGCTGGTCTAGTGGTTAGCGTGCTTGCCTCCGAACCAGCTTATCGGGAGGTCGCGGGTTCGAATCCCAGTCTTATAGTCTCGGAGAAAAATAAATACGAGCGTGACGTAGCTCCAGTACTTCACGGATGTCACGCACGCGGACCGGCACGTGTGTGTACGGGGTAGCTCGTGATTTTTTTCTCGACGAAACGCAACCAGCTGTATTGGCATAGTTTTGTAGAACGTACAAGGTAAATATATTACAATATATCGAGTAATGCAATGTGTATAATGTATATTCATAATGGAAGTCCAAGGAGAAAACGGTTGTCTCCTTATTAAAAAAAGCGATTTTTTAGGGTACAAATAACTATAGATCTTTTTTTAAATTGTAGCTTCCATTTGTACAGGGTCCATCCCCTTATTACATTCCCCACCATATTCCACTTCACATCCCCACCTACAAATACGTATAGAAATAATACGTATTTGTAAACTTTTTATTTTTAAAATTGACAGCACTAGCGATAATTTTGTGCTTTCATTTTTTCAATCACCTTTCGTGATGTGGTTTGAGAAAATACACTGAGAAAAAATTACTAGAACCAATAAAATATAGTTTTGAAGGCAAACAATCATTTATTTCATTATTTGCCAAAACATATTAAATTCGTTCCCTTCTATATTTACTTGGTTAATTTATTTCAGTTAACTTTATAACTTTCCGTTTAAATAAAAGAATTTGCTTTAATCTAACAATCTGTTATCAATTATATGTAATATGTTGTTTAAATCAAAAACACATTTTATCATTCAAAACATGCATGTCTTTCAATACAGCAAGCACTTATTCTTTTTATGAACCATGATTTTAAGTATATTATATTCGCAATAGAATAAATTATATATTTAAAAGTGAAAAACAAAGTGAATACAGCACATGATCGAATGTGTTAAATATTTCATTCAATAATCACATTATTTCTTCATTCCATATAAAATTTATTCATTGGAACAAAGTGAATTTCTTATTTCAAAATTTAAACTTTTCAATCAAAAACTGTACTCTCAAATTAGAGAATGATTTCATACAAACAAATATTATATTCTATCATAAAGGTTCCGGTTATTTCAATGAATATCGTATTTATTCAAAAACAACTGCATGTATTTTATATATTCACAGAATATAAAAATATTTCCATGAAACTAAAAAATATGATATGGAGTTATAAAAATATATAACAAATGCAAATGAATATGTTAGTTATGGGAACAAATTAAGAGTAGTAGCAATAAATTCACATTACACTTTTAAGAAATTTGAATATCGTTTTCACATCCTATTATATTAATGTAAAAATTATTTATTTCAATAAAAAAAAACATTCCTTCAATTCTACTCAACACTTTTTTCATTGAGTGGTTATTTTATGGATTTGAATATTAATGTTATTCCGCTTATTCATCAAAAAATATTTTCAAAGATGAAAACTATTGAATAAATATGAATATATTATTAACATAATAATATATTTTGTTAACATAATGGTATATTTTGTTAACATAATAATATATTTTGTTAGCGTAATAATATATTTTATTAAGATAGCCGTACATTGTGTTAACATAATGGTATATTTTGTTAACCTAATAGTATATTTTGTTGGCATAGTAGTATATTTTATTAAGATAATAGTATATTTCGTGCCTTGAATGTAATGTGCTTATCGAAACAAGGTGGATTTTTTAGGATGGGAAAGTATTTTGTTGGGTCTATGATGTGTACAATTAATTGAAACAATAATTCATTGCATTTCGTTTTCCGTTTTATTGAAGAAACATTGTTAACTAATTACATATAATGACTGTTAATCTTTATTGCTATAAATGTGACATATTTATAACAATCTTTTGAACATGACAATCGTATCAATTAGCTTAATTATACGAGATCATATTTATTACACAAAACAAAAACTTAAACTTAAATAAAATCTTCACCTTACGTGCACAGTACGACCCTTTTTCCTGTTGATAAAACATGAATGTTTAACGGATTATGAGTTGCAAATTTTTGTTTCACGATATACAACCATTTATTTGTTTGTTCGATTTCATAAGCCTGAATAAGATCAATCAGTACAACTGTTTTCATTTTATTGACAAGAAAGTAAACGGTATTACCTACGTATATAATTAATTGAATTTTTCGAAAATGAGGTAAAGTATCGTCCACATTAATGCATACAACCATTTCGGGTTTATATTTAGTACCATCGAGAGTAACCCACGACAGTGAATATACATCATCCGTTATATTCTTAGGTAATGCATGTCGAAAATGTTCGAATTCTGGAAGCAAACTTAACCTCACTTTTTTTTTAACGCCACAAATGGTTGAATGTTCCACGGCCTCCTTTGCAAAAAATCGGGCAGCTAATTCGAGTTGATGCTTCATAGCTAATGTGTGAGCAATATTGATGCGCGAGTGAACTACTTTGGCAGTGTTTTTGAATTTTTTGTGTTTGCCTTCGTATGTCATGCAGGAAACATATCGCAATGGACCTAATTTTCGCATTGCTCGAGGATAATGCAACAGAAAATGATGTTTCGGTTTCAAATTTCCAAACAATTTGAAGTATAATTTATTATGACAATAAATGAGATCAGTCAGCAAATCGAGTGAGGCATTGTCGAAAGAAGGAGCCATTGCCGTACATACGATCTTTCTTAGAGTTATAAAGAGGTCCCAAACTTCATCAAACTCGGCAATCAGGTCTTCTACAATAATTCCAAAATGTAAAACGAAAAACGACATTTCCGCAGCAGAGAGAATCAGAAATTTATTTTTTACTGCATCTATAGAAATAGCGGACGGTACGTTGATGCCTGTTGTCAAATCAACATTTAAAGTTGATAGTTTATCGTTGAGAGCTTCGATTGAAAAAATCTTTTTGTTAATAATATAGTGATGTAAAATTTCTCCCATTTCGTACCGACAAATTCCTTCGTATAAATCGTGCATCGTATCCACGGTAATACTATCGGTTAGGTTATAATTATCGAGCTCATTAAAAACACATTTCTCTTTTACGCCGTAGGCACATTCATGAACATCTTTTGCGTAATTTTTTTTCGTTCGCAATAGACGATTATTTTCACGAAACATCTTGTGCGTTGTTACTTTATCAGCACGACAAACTCTACAGTAATATGAAGCGTTGAAACTAGCTGTGAATCCCAGCATTAAATTTAGTCCTAAGTTGTCACCTAGAATTCTAGCCAATGTAAAATATATGTGCTTTTGTTCTCCATCAATGTTCACAAATATCCCATTTTTTCCAGATCGTGACGTTCGTCAATTAAATGAGTAAATATTTTTGTATTACCAAGGTCTTTGTAATCTGTAGATTTATGAATTTGGGCTAAAAATATGTTCCGAAGCTTGCTTGAGAATTCGTGAGGGATACAACTAATAGTGTAATATACCCCGTTCATTTTTTGCTTACCGCGGTGAGTACCAAGCGGATTATTAATTTCGTATTCGTCACAGAAAAGTGTAAGAGAAATCCCGTGTAGAAATGGGTCCCGCGTAGAGCTAGCCGCGGTCTATTTTTTCCCATTACTTGCTAGCGGCTGGCAGTGAAACTAGCCCGCCGCTAGCTCTATATGTAACACTTCGAAATCTAACGGCTAGCCAGATGCTCTAGCTAAGTGCTAGATAGCTCTTAGATAGACGCTAGCTGGAAAGAACGCTATTTTATAATTCGACGCTGGATAGGGTGCGCTGGTTTGGGTTGAATAGAAAATTAAAAGAAATCTGATCACTTTGGAAAAATAACAAATTTTATTAAATATTATAAATATCGAGTATTAATACACGTAAGAAGTAAGACAAGTAGGATAGAAATTATTATAATCAATAATATCACATTTAAAGTAGTTTTTTTTTGTTAAATATTTGTCGCTTTTTTCATGGTGAGCGATCGCGTTTGTATTTTTTTGTTGTTGTTGTTGTACTGATTATTACTTCGTTGTTTATTGTATTGTTGATTACTTTTTTTTTATGGATTATACCTTTTTAATCGTTCAGCGCTTGTTTTACGGTGCGTGATCGCGCCATACCCCAATCTTTGGCGTTGGTCAAAACTACTCCGAGGTTCGACAGATATTCACTTTCGGTAACTCGGGGTATTCCGCCGTTCATCACTTTTTTTTCGATCATGTCTGTAATTAGAAAAATATGGATTTTATTTGATCGTACGTTAAAGTTTAAAAATTAACTGATGAAATATCTTACCGAAAAGACAGGTTGAAAACGCGGCATCTTTAAAGAGAAATTTGCCATCTTTTTTTCGCTGAGCATTGAATTGCAGAGCGAGATCCCGAGTCATGTATTTCTTGAGAATCGCAGCAATGTTTTTGGTGAGAGATCGCTTGTCGTCAAAGTGATACCATATCGATTTTATCTGGAATAAAAACCACAATACTTTTTTTTTAATCCAATCTCGCTAACCCGAATAATTTAATTTAATTTTTATATACTTACAAAATCCGTTCGGCATTGCTCGTTTGAGAGTAATTGTTTGTCAAAGACAACGAATAACTCATACTCTGCGAATGGGGTATGAAGATTATATTTTTTCTCGAAACTTTCCATCGGCTGACCGGTATTAATTCCCGTCACGTTCCGAAGGCTGGACTGGATGTCGTCTAGCACCATTTTCATTTGTTGCTGTTCATATTTGATGTTTTTAAGTTCTCTCAGAAGTATCCGCATGTCTGAAATTAATAACATTTTATTTTTAATATATTTCATATATTATTTTAATCAACTACGCAATATATAATATTCAATCAAACCCATCGCATACTTCATTAACTTACCGTAATCATCAAGGCTGCCTTGTCTTTGAAAGCTTGTTTCCTGAACAAGCTTTTTATCGTTTCGATCAGTTTGTGAAGAAATGTTGTTGTTTAAAAGATTTTCCATAATTTTTTTGGTTCGCTCTGGCACTGGACGTTCTGATTTTGCAAGCTCTCGCACATTCATTTTTTTCTTCACCTCAGGTTGTTTTTTGGTTTCTCTGAATGTCTTTGTTTGAGCACGTCCCGGTGACGAGGAGGACGAGACAGATTCGGAAGACGACGTCACGATATCTATTTACAAATTTACAAACAAAAATTAGATTTACAAATAAGCATACAAATAAAAATACCAATTTACAAATAAAAATTAAAACTTTTTTACAAAATGACGATGAAAATCGAACAACTATTATTTTGAAAATCAGCTTTATTAGTAGAGCAAAAAAATTCCCAAAGAACGCTTAGATTTTTCGTGCTTCAAAGGAGTCTAACTCCTTAATATTATTTAAAAATGATTATTTTTTTTTCATTACAAAGTAGAAATAAAATGGAATGTATATTTTTTAACAATTACATGGACAAACAATCATATCGAAACTTCGCTCGAACTAAACGGAATGAGAGTTAAAGAGTGACACATAATTTTCCTGGCCATTTACTAATATGTATCACAAACATTGTACGGCAGGTGTTAAAAAATGACGCTTAAAATCGAATAACTATTATTTTGAACAATTTTTTTCAAAACAAATTACGTTAATTTTTTATTCTTTGATATTCAATCAAACCCATCGTTATCTTACCGTTATCATCAAGGTTGCCTTGTTTTTGAGAGCTTCTTTCCTGAACAAGATTTTTGTTGTTTCGATCAGTTTGTGATGAACTATTGTTGTTCAAGAGATTTCCCATAGATTTTTTTGATTGCTTCGGCGCTGGATGTTCTGATTTTGCAAGCTCTCGCACATTCATTTTTTTCTTCACCTCAGGTTGTTTTTTGGTTTCTCTGAATGGCTTTTTTTGAGTACGTCCCGGTGACGAAGAGGACGAGACGGATTCGGAAGACGACATCACGATCTCTATTTACAAATTTACAAACAAAAATTACATTTACAAATAAAAATACCAATTTATGAATAGAAATTTAAACTCTTTTACAAAATGACAATGAAAATCGAACAACTATTATTTTGAAAATCAGCAAACATTTTTTTTTTTTTTTCAAAGCAAATTACCTTAATTTTTCATTCTTTATAATCGTGGCATGATGGAACCAACTACAGAACTTGAGTTTTGATTTTAGCAATAGATATAGATTTTAGAAAAGAATTAGAAATAGAATAGACATATATGTTAGAAATTATTTTGATTTGAAAATTACCGTCAATGGAATTTCGTGAAGCTAGAATTGGGAAATTCTTAATCGATGGAACACCAGAAAGTGCGTTCCGTTTGAGAGCTCCAGCAGCTAAAATTTTAGTGGTGAGCTGGGATCTTTTTTCCGGTTCATCACACCCCGTTGAATATGCGTATTCTTGATCTGCCAATCGTTTTAATCTCCGCATTGCTTCTTCGTACGTTGCTACATGTGCACATAATAACAAACAATTGATAATAACAAATAACTCATAAACCGAACTCATAGCACGTAAAGGGTGAATTAGGGTTGATTCTCAGAAGCAAAAAAGCTGTAAATTGAAATTTGCACACACACACACATATACAGACGCATACACGTCTGCATTTTTTTTTCTAGCAGAGCCGAGCCGTGGACGCAAAAAGCTACCAATTTCAATTGGCATCTTCATGCGCCATAGAAATCTCTTTTCCTGCTTTCAACTTATCTTGTCTTCCTTTCTACATACATTCCTTTTTATATACTTAATATTACTTTATCAAGAGACGTGGCGTAGCGTCTCAACACCAAGGATACCTATAACATCATTAATTCATAAGAATTGAAAACTTAAATTTACCAGCAGCTCCACGAATGTTGATGGGATACTTCTTCCAATCACTCGGTGCATCCGACTGTTCCAGAGCCATCACTTTTAATATTTTTATTCGTTTGTTGGTGTATGGCGGTGGCATAAATTTGGTCAAACATTTGCCAAGCACTGGATCGAATTCGATCCAAGATGTTGGCACGCAGTCGATCGATTTTTTTCCTGAGATGACATCTTCGTCAAACTCTACGAGTTGGTAAGTATTCACTGTATCCATCTTTTGGATAAAAAAAACGATAAATGTAGGCAAAACACAAATTTTGTCAATTTTTTTAAAACAAAAAATTGTTGAGTACAACAATTCAGAATTATAAACATGTTCCGTGCTATCTTACATGGTAGCAAGTATAGAGAATAGTCGAGAAAAAATTATGTCATGCATTACTTCATGATATTCCAAGACGGAAATTTTCTCTTACATAACCTCAATATATACACCTGCAGTTCGAACTTGTACAGTGAGTTTGTTTGAGGGAAAATATATTGAAAAATTCTCTTGTATGTATACGTTTCGATTAATTGAAATATTTGTTTAAATGTACTTACTTTTTTTCATTGAATTTCTCTCAATTATAGATCGAGCTATTGACACTCGATTTCACTCTGCACTGATAACGCTGCTTGCCACGAAACGGCGCCATATTTCTAACGTTCGACGAGCTTCTCTGATGTACGCTAGATGGCGTTGTCGTAGTCTTCTTATATTTTTCAAAAAAGAGTTTCTTCGGTGCACGGTAATTAATGTATATTATTGTTTATCGCATATAACCCGATATGAATAGATGAGCAGAAAAAAGTCCTTGTATTTTTTTTTCTTTTTATCACATACTAAAAAAACAGGGAGAAATAGCACCTGGAACAAAAAATATTTTTCCATCCATAATTCGAGAGAGATGATAACAAATCTAATTAACAAATTAGCAATGAGCCTATTAGTTTAGTCTCGCTGACGTTGTTAGTCCTCAAAGTATCCCCCTACGTCTTCTAACACTTGTGTCCCCGAAGATCCCCAAAAAATTGATATATTTGTTTTTTTATACACGATCACAAAAACCCTAGGTCAAGTCTTAGCCAATATTATCTATTTTAAGAAAAGAACTCGTTTTTTTTCACATCAACCAGGTAGCCAAAATCAAGTATACCGTTGAGCCCCTCACGTTCATAGCTCCTTGACGAGATTATTTATAACTTCCTTAATTATTCGTATTTTTAAATGAAATTTGGTACACACCTTTGTTTGTGTACATACAAATATATGTCCGAATGATTTTTCAATCATCTCACCCATTCCTTTAAAATTGTCATTCTTTTCAAATAACCTTGATTTTCGGGTTGTCATAAAGCCTACCCGTGTCATTAAAAAACAGCTCTCAATTGGTAAGAATTAAAGTAACAAATGCAGCTCCTCTCAGCAGTCGTAGCGATGCTTATGACAATGTTGCAATAACGACAATGATGACTTGCTAGAAATATCCTTTTGAAAAACTCACAAAAATCCACTTCGCAGTCGTTGCATTTTCTCGGTTAGATTATTTTCCGTTTTTCTCCGAATGTCTGCGCGCCGTAGAATTTTCGTTTTACCGCGCGGAAGTATTTTTTCCGCCTTTACGGTTCGCAGGCTCGAAGCGCATTTTCCCGGAAACGAAGAGGAGGCATGGTGCTTTTTGCTGCTCCACTAGTCTCAAGTTGTCACCGGTGATCGACTCCATTCGATACTCGTTCACCCTTGCCCCGCTTTTACCATTCTCCGCGCTCGGTTATGTATATACACGTATTTCTTTTTGTACGCGATATGGGTGCAAAGTACTCGATTTCCTTTATTCTTCGAGCTCACTCTTCGGATACGCGTGGACGACAAGTTCACCATAGAAACGACGTCGACCCAATGTGGTTTCGTGGCAAGCCTCATAAAAGAGGGAATGAAGACGATACGGGTGAAGGTGGTGACGAAGAGAAAAATGTATTCGATGCCACAAACGCAATGTCATGTGCGAGGGTGAAGATTTTTTTTGGGGGATTCGCTTCGCAAGGCAATGCATTTTTATCATTTTTTTTCAATTACTTTGGCGATATATGAGATCGGGCGAATTAAAAAATTGTTATGAGATTGACATTAATTTGAGTATTGAATGTAACAAGAATAATAGTAATCTTTTTTTACCAAGCATATGGACGATTTTTGTGAAGTGTATCGTGATTTTTTTTCGTTCCCTTCAACTGCGTTCCTTTGTTGAACGAAACACTATTGGTGAAAGTCGAGAACAATATGAGGAATCGATAACAATATTTGAAGCAGCCACGGAATTCGGAACTCGCGCCTATCGGCGTAAAATCTCGTAAATTGCACGATACGCGAGAAAATAAGCCATCATTCTTGCGGAATTAATATAAACTCCATTGTTAACAATAAAAGTGGACCTTGTGGTCCACTTTTATTGTTAGTGGAAAAAAAACATAAGTTAATTTTTTTGTTAAAGAAACAAAAGTTGAAACGCATTATATAATCGTTGGCTTCGTATTGGTTATCGACTTTCTTAAAATCACGTGAGCTCTTTTCCGTCAGAGTCAAGTGTACTCAATGGTATTGGGGTAGAAGTACGAGCAGCCCCTTACCTCTTTTTTGTCACAGGACTGCTTCAATTTGGAAAGTGTCTTCAATAAATTCTCAACCATTATGACAGACTTGTCGCCCTTTGAACTTTCCTGTAATTTTCTTGGCGAAAGATTACGAGACAAGTTGTTTCGAGCACAGGAGAATGGAAAAACATGTGCGCTCTTTTTCCCAGCTTGAAATTCTTTGTTCGATAAAAGTGGATCAAAAGTAAATAAAGATTGTTGCTAAATAATTTTTGAAGGGCGGGGGGAGATATGAAGTTCCTGTGTCAATGCTTTGTGTGGCGTCACTAGTGTCAACTTATTGTACCAAAATATTAATGATGTGTACAAATGAATAACGCGAAAATTTGCAAATGTACTGTATTATTTACATATATGTTAATTTAAATGCGTTAGGATTATTAGAAAATTAATTTTCGATGTTTAATAATCCTATTAAAATAGGCACGAGCTTTGGCAACGTCGTACTGTTCTCTCGTAATTCGAGGCTGTTAAGTTGGTTGCAGTGACGGTCAGAGGTCGCAGCCGTGTTACGCGCGTTTTGTGCCGGTTGGAATTTTCAGAGGTTATGTCACAGCAGAAGGAGGCAATAAATGACTCAGAAAAAAAGATTAGTGTGCTGTAAAGTTTGCGATGGAAAAGACGAATTGTCAGTGAAAAAGGGTACACATCGCAATAGATAAATAAACAAGTTCCTCTTACCCGCATTTGACGTTAACGTTTTTGGAATTGGCGCGCTAAGTCTTCGATTGGTTCTGCTTATTCCCATAATTCGGACGTTGCCACATTTCAATACATACGTTTCAATACATACAAGCAGTGGCGTAACTACGTGGGGGCGGTGGGGGCTCTCCGCCCCGGGCCCCAAAAAAATTCGGCGAAATAGGGGCCCCCAAAAAACTGGCAAAAATCCACTTAAAAAACTCAGTTTTCCCTTATCATTTCGTTGGGGTCCTCCCACCTTAAGAAAATGTGAACCACATCGCCATTAACTTCAACTCTATGGTTTTGACCAAGCTTGATGACAGTTTAGTCGTTTGTATTTGGAGCGGCGGGTTCGGGCGGATCGTTTACCGATCGAATGACAAAAAGATCCGATTTTTTTTTGTCATCGAATAGAACAGTCCATAATTGTATAAGACAGAGCCAAATAAAAAAAATGACAGCAAGTTTTACGCCATCAAAAACATTCTTAGCGAGACTAGTGATTTTAATCAAATAATTTTGAACTTTACTGTCAGTTCCTTAGATTTCCAATCAAGATACCCTTGCGAGACGACTTGAAACAGCATTTTTATGATTTTGCAATTTTAGACTTGATAGTGCGTGAAATATAACCTAATTGTATCTGTAAAAAAAAATTGAAAATAGGGAGATAATTCAGCCATTTTGGATAAAGATGCGGTAACATTTTACTTATTTCCACATATCGATATCGATGTTAACTCATTATTGCTCTTTAAAGGTCCTAAATATTGAGGTCCTCAATATAGAAAAAAAAACAAAATAAAAAAATTAATGCATTTTTTCCACGTAAACATAACTTAGACAAGCTGTCGCTTATCTCAAAACCGGCCGGAGTACGGCACGACAACGTGTATCTTCCGCGCATCAATTAAAAAAGGTAAGTAAATTTATGTTAAACCAGTGTTTTCATGGCGACGTGCCTGATTTTTTATCTTTGATATAAAAAATATAATATTAGCGGAAGAGTAATAATTCTTATTACTCATAATTGTTTTACGCAAATAATCCTAAGTTCTTTAGTAGATTTGATCCAAATCTTTGTTTTACTATGTCGGTTCTTTATATAAACAGGTCTCTCCGCACGTTTTGGGGTTTGTAAATGATAAACATCCATCTATCCCAATATTCCCTTTTATAACATTGAAAAGATAAGAAATAATCTATCGATACTTTATTTCGACAAGACCCAGCACTCAATTGTTAATGCAATAAAGTTAGTTTACAGTGTATCGACAAAGTGTTAATGAGGTGTATGTGTAAAATTGCATCAATGTACACTGATTAAATTGTATGCGTGCGTACAGATGTGAATATTTTGTTGGGTACGTTTACCTCGTCTCGTAGACTCTCGCGCTCTTAGTGACAGACTTAGGATTCTAAACGTAAAAACTCCGTCGTTTTTTGTTAATTTTTATTCAATTTAAAACAAAGTTGCTACCGTTGAAATTGACGTGACGTGCATTATTGGACTTTGATTTCACTATAAAAAACAGGCTTCCTTGCTTACGTTCGCACACAAAAGGTAAGTTCAGCGTTTGCAATTTTATATTTTTTTTATTGGTTTTTTCCTTAGGTACATGCTTTTTGCGTTTGGTACCTATTCTTTCCCATCATTATGACCCTTCTTTCCTCTACTGTTTACTCCTTTTTGTCTCCATCTTTCTCCCTGTTCCCCCCTGTTGCGGCCGCAGCCGACTTCCCCCTCTGTATTATATTCATCATGACATTTCTGTCATGGGTATAGGGAAACTGCGGAAAACCTATACCAATACAGCCGGTCATCGAGTTCGCCCCCCAGTCGTGGAACTAGTCTTATTTCGCCGCGAAATGCCGAAGAAAAACATTTCACGACGAAATGTACGCGACTGGGATTCGAACCCGGGACCTCCCGGTCCGCTGGTTTAGTGGCGAGCACGCTAACCACTAGACCATCGCACCAGTGTTTGAAATTTTATATTTTGTGAGCTTGGTTTGCCGTATGTCTTATGAATTTCGGCTCAAATGAACTTTGAGAAACTGATAAATCGTTAATCGTTGGTTTTGCAGCCAGGCTTGTAGCAGTTGGCTTCGGACGCCACGGCGCTTTCGGACCGTAAGAATTCTTGCGTTGCGGCAGCGATTTCAAGATCCGAAATGTAAGTTTACTTCTTAATAGGGTTTGAATACTTTAAACAGGAGTTTTAGGTCTGAAACGAGCTTCGATTTCGACTATCAACAGCCTTATTTGTTAGTTTTGCAGCCAGGGTTGTGGCAGTTGGCTTCGGACGTCATGTGCCCTTTTAGACTTGAAGAATTTTTACCACGGCTTTAGATCGTCTTACTATTTCGAGTCAGCATCAAGAAAGAAAGTCATGTCATCAAGAAGTTATCCAAGCGGGGCCACGAAGCGGAAGAAACAGAAAGAGAGGGAAGAAGATGCTAAACGAAACGCAGGGGCTTTATTGAAATTTCTGAATCCCCAACAAAGCCACTCTGCATTTACGGAATCTAGTCAACTAGAAGCTGGTCACACGTCTGGTGAACTGATCGCTGAGTTAGGAGCAGGAGCTAAAGTGACTGAAATGAAGACAAAATCATGCCCAAGTTCAAATCTTACCATGGTCAGTTCTGAAAACGTAACCGATGCTCAGCTAGAAACTCCGAATCAAGAATTAGTACCGGTTTCATTTGGTCCAGCAGCAACAACTGCAGTTAAAGTTGAAGGTCAATCTAATACTGCCATCAATCATCCTCAAGATGTTGCTGAGGAACGAGCTGTGGGTCCCTCGGAAATGAAAGAGTGCCACTTGCGCAGCGATCTCACTTTAACGGACATTAGCCTTTGGCCATCCGTGATTCCCGACGAACTCCGAGTTTACATAGTACAGAAAGGGGTTGAGATCGTCCAGCACTCAAATGACTCCTTCATAAATTCAATACGCTATCGCAAAGGGGAGAAAATAAAAGGATCTGAACGACGATTAACAAAGGATTTTTTCTACAAGGCGATGCCGAATGGCGAAAAGGTCCGTCGATCGTGGATGTGTTACTCTCCTACTGAAGGATCCATTGCTTGTTTCTGCTGCAAGCTGTTTTCAGCTTCAAGAGAACAAGACAGTGGTGGATTTAGTTCGAAGACTGGTTTTAGCAAATGGTGGAAACCAGAACGAGTTAGATTCCATGAAATCAGTAAGGCTCATGTGGAATGCTTCAGTAAGTGGCAAGAGTTAGCCTTCCGACTCCGACACGAGAAAACGATAGACAACCAGGCAGAAGCCGCCGTCGAAAAAGAAAAGACCAAATGGAGAGATGTACTGAAACGAATTCTGGATATAATTCGTTTCTTGGCGAAGCAAAACATGTCTCTACGTGGTCATCGCGAAGACAACTTAAGTGAAAACCAAGGAAACTTTCTTGAACTTGTGAATTTGATGGCAAAGTATGACGAAAAATTGGCAAAGCTCGTGGCAAAACGCAAGCAAGGAATAAATCAGACAACTTACTTATCCGCGGCTATACAAAATGAGTTCGTACACCTTATGGGCAATCGAGTGAGGAAGGACATACTTGATCAAGTGAAAGAAGCGAAGTACTTTGCCATTTTTTTCGATAGCACGACGGATTCAGCCCACATCGACCAAACGTCGCAAGTACTTCGCTACGTAGAGTTTGAAGAAGATTCTGTGGTGGTTCGTGAATCGTTCATCGATTTCATAGAAACGAAAGGCAAACATGCGAATGAAATCACTGAGATGATATTGGAGAAACTGAAAGCGGACGAGTTGGATATAATGAACTGCCGCGGTCAAGGTTATGATAATGCGGCAGTTATGAAGGGAAAGCATACCGGAGTACAGAAACAAATATCTGATATCAATCCGAAAGCCAAGTTCATAGCTTGCTCGAACCACAGTTTGAATCTCGCAGGAGTTCACGCTGCTAAGACTGAAGTACACTCTATAACCTTCTTTGGTATTTTGGAGCGATTGTACGCGTTCTTTTCAGCGTCTAGTCATCGCTGGGATCTACTACATTCCACAACTGGAGTCGTTATTAAACGTATATCTGAAACGAGATGGAGCGCCAGGGGCGATGCGGTTAAAGTCGTAAAAATTCATTTCTCCGAAATTGTTGATGTCCTGGAGCGATTGACAGGTCCTGAAGAAAATGACAACACCAGATCCGATGCAACCCTGCTGTTGCCGCCATTGCAGACGTTCAGTTTTCTTAGTTTTCTGGGGCTTTGGTCTTCCGTTTTAACTGAGCTCAATGATACTCAAAACTATCTTCAGATAAAAGGACTCTCTATCGGTCACTGTGCTCAAAAACTAGACGCACTCAAGCTGTTTTTGGAAACAAAAAGAGATGAAATTATAAATACCGCCATCAGTTTCGCCGAATCCACATGCACTGAGATGGGAATCACACCAGAACCACCAAGACGGGTTCGACGTAAGAAAAGAGTGTTAGGCGATGGAGAAACTGCTGAAGATGCGGGTTTGACGTACAAGCAGGAAATTCGCCGACAGATGTTAGCTTGCTTAGATAAGTTGATTGTGGAGATCAAAACGCGTTTTGAACAATTACGAAGTATAGCGGATAGCTTTTCGTTCCTCGCACCAGCCACGTTACTGGACCCGCTTACTCAAGTGAATCTTGATTATGCACCCGATGATATCGACAAAGAAGAATTCTGCACGGAACGGGACAGGCTTCAAAGATTTGTGTCAGTTTCGCCTAATTGTGACTCGCTGAAGCAACAAGGACCGCTGCAGCTATTAAACTATCTTCACCGCCACAGACTGTCTGAGTCGGTTCCAAATATTGTTATTATGTTGAGAATTTACCTAACAATGGGTGTAAGCGTTGCAACTTGCGAAAGGAGTTTTTCTAAATTGAAGCTCATAAAAAACTACTTAAGGTCCACGATGATACACGACAGGCTGACCAACCTGGCAATTTTATCGATTGAACGAGAGGTCGCTGATAGAATCGATTTCGATTCTGTTATAACCGACTTCGCAGAAAAAAAAGCCCGTAAAGTAGATGTAAGCTTGTAACTGTAGAACCATACAGCGATGTACATCCACTTCATAACTTGTAATAAAGGGGATCACCAATGCAACCAACGTTCTTTTTCTGAAACTTGTAGATATTCTTTTTGTATTATACTTTCAGATATCGCCATTTTTAATAACCATGGAAGATGCCATCTTTGGGCGCCATTTTGTTGTGGGGCCCCGAGTTTCCGTCCGCCCCGGGCCTCATAAACTTTAGTTACGCCGCTGCATACAAGCCTAACATTTTTGTAAACTGGTCGCCCATTTTTCATACATTCACATTAATTAAATGGGTAACTTGTCTTTTTTTCCGGTAATATTGTTCTTTACCCTATTCTGTACACAATGTTCGTTTTTTTGGGTCACTTTTTTTACATGTGCGCAAGCTATACGCGAGAAACTGAAATGGTAAAGACGTTGCACTATACAACTAATGCGATCAAGCGAAGACTGACGTGAACTTTAAAATGTAATATCTAATAAACGAGTGCGTAAACGTCCGTTCTCCTTTTGCCAGTATATTCAGAAAATATAACATAATGCGTAGTACAATTTTTATTAAGGGGTCTTCTCACTTTAGACGCTAAAAAGGCTATTTTCATGAATTTTTTTGATGTATTTATGTAACCCAAACAAACTTTAAACGCGTTTTCCTCAAAACAACGTTTTTCGACGGCTCGTTGATAAAATCTTCGAAACTACTAAACCGATCCTTGTGAAATTTTAACCGCATATTCTTTACAACTATAGCGATAGAGAATATCAAGAATTTTTTAAAAATTTTCACATTTCCTATTTTTTTTTGCAAAAACGGTGAAAAAAACGTTTTTTTAAATGTCCGCCATTTTGTTATTTTTGCACATATCACAAACTATATGATATGCGCTAGCCATTACATACTGAATCTAAAACCGTTTGATTTTTTTGTTTCGGATGATCCATCTCCGAGATTTCATCAACAGCGCAGACCTATCATTTTTTTAGGGCATTTTTTTAAGTACCACTTTCGTCTATAAATAGTGACTTAAATAAATATGTTTTTTTTAAATGTATTTCGAAAGTGTATTCATTAAGTGTAACAACTTTTATATGAATATCGAAAATATAAACCTATCAAAAAAATTCATGAAAATAGCCTTTTTTAGCGTTTAAAGTGAGAAGATCCTTTAATATGTTTTGCCCCCAATATTTTGCAGCAGTAACCTTAATGGACGACAAACGGCAGAAATTGTTCTCACATAAGCCGCGTTGTTCTCACATAAGCATAAAAATGGAGTAGCCTTATACATAACCAGTGGCCGAGCAATTAAATCAACAAACGAAGAGTTGAATAAACAAGAGACCAAGCTGGGCGAGTGAATGAACGAACAGGGAAATGAACAAATAAATAAAGGCGGCTAAAAGTAGCACCGTGCGATTGTCTATCGATGCGAAATGGGTGAAACCAAGTGTGGAAGAGAGCGAAGGGGATGAGGAATGGAGGTGAACACGGGCAACCCTGGCAAGAGCCAACTAATTACGAGCTGTGAAAACGCTTCGCCGGAGCTTAACCAGCCTCCGTCGCTGGCCTGTACATACACGCCTTTTTTGTAACAAAAGAATCCTAATCCCGAGCGACTTTTTGTTTGGGTTTTCCCTCTTCCTGTAGCCGGGTGAGAGCGCACCCGTGTATCGAGGAGCGAACCTTCGTATTGCCCCTGACGTCCGTTTTAACTACTAGTTCGGGCGTTTTCCTGTTTGACCTCGCTAACACCATTCATATCGTAATAAAAAATAATATATTTTCCTAGATTTTTTTTCCCACCCATCGTACGAGACGTGTAACACTTAACGGAAGAACAATTTTGGCAATAATTTCTCGTAACAAGCGAAGCCGAAATTCATTTTTGCTGACACGTGCGAAGTTATTGGCAACGTAATACTTCGCAATGTTTAGGTTGTCGAATTACTGGAATCCCAAAGAACTCGCTGTAACTGGAGCACAAAGTTACCGAAGCGATCAGTCATAATCCACCGTCAAATGACAGCTAATTACTTTTTCCCGTGTACGGAACAGATTCAGTATTTGTATCCGTTATCTCTTTGACACCGGCGTAAATAAAACTCGCTTGCCTTGCAGAGGAAAATTAATGAGAACTGCGCACGCAAATGTTTCCTCGTATGATAAAAATCTCCCACCGCAAAGTGGTCAACCAACGCGTATCGGCTTTGTTTGGTATACGGGTGTATGGTCGTGGCATAAATTTAACCACGCGGGCTTTGGGGGATGATGGCTAATAATAGAGAGAAAGGCAAAAGAGAAATGGTAATTCTCATCTATGCACGTACTTCCTTTGATTTTAAAAAGCCTGCTGCGACTCTTTTTCTCTCACGATCTTCTATGGGAACGAAAACTTTTTCCCGATCCACTCACCTCATAGAGCAAACTTTAGACGTAGTCCTCAATGGCAAAAAACTCATTTGCTACAATCAACTTGTTTGCTGTACTTGAAGGTGTTTAATTATTTATAATTTTATATATGCTGAAAATTCAACATATCTTGAATGCTGGTCTACTCGTCCAATGTCGAGTTGAATTGGAATAGCATGCTATGCGCCGGAGCTGCCAATGATTTCGCAACTGGTGCTCTACAATAAATCAATATGTACGTATGTGTTTGTTGATTGGCAGAGCAATATCTTGGGTCTATCCAAAAGATTGTGCCGTTGTCGGCGGTAGATACTTGTCAACAAAAAATTTAACGCTCTGTTGCATCAACCCAATAGTTTCTCCAGATCTTCCGACAGAATAAAAATGACAACGTTATGATTCTGAGCCATTGAAACAATTCACCACATTTGCGTTGAAGAAATAAGGACATCACGATATCCTCGAAGCCCACGAATCAGCTGGCCAATAATTTCTCAATTGCACGAAGAGCATGGAAGCAAGAACAGTTGACGTTCAATATCCTGATGCATATAAGCTCCAGGAAAAATCATGTATCCGATTAGGATAGGGAACGACGCTTCACATTTGAATTCGCTGACTTAGCAAGTAATCCAAACAGGACCGCACGATCTCACTCAATCAAAATGGGCGGAAAACAAAATGTATTTTGTTTGTCGAGAGGAAAAGGATAGTAGGGAGAGAAAAATGTAATACCAAAGACATGAGGAGTTTGTAGTTACAACTGTGGTTTTTTTTAGCCTGCGTCAATGCTGATCCTCTGGATCTCGTACAATCAGCATTAAAGAAATGGCCGAACAATATCAGTCGATAATAGGAATTCCGCGAAGGGAAACGAGACGAGGAAAAAGAAGCTGGCAAGGTTGGGACAGTGAATGAAAGGTGAAGAGTAGGTGAGGTAGAAGCGGCAGCAGCAGCAGCAGTAGCAACAGCAGCAGGAAGCGCGGGGAGGCTAGATCGATGTCGAGTTGCGCACGCAGGCTCTTTCTCGCATCGTGGTTGTCAGTGGGTGGTCGCAGCCAGGCTACGGTAAAGCACGTAGGCCAGGGGGTAGCCGAAGGTTCCGTTACATGCCCCCTGCCTGGCTGATATCCAGGGGCTACACCTCGCCTTCGCTCGCTGGAGTAGGAGATGTACCCTTTCCGAGGGCACAGTTATCGTCCGCTCGAACGGACGTCAAAATGGTAATCGCAAATGCGATTCGGCCAGTTGTCGGCACAGCGATTGACCAACGGAACGAAGAAATATAAAACGGTAATTGCGCCCGCTCGTGCAACAAGAAGGCGATCAACTATGGGGACTAGTTGGACAGAACAAACATAACTTTAGACCACCTGCGTGGACGCAATATCGGGGAATGGCTGTCAAATGCGATGGAAAAGAAAATTACTGGACATTTGGACGGGCCGAAATTCCAGTAAACATGTTCACGAGCGGACGAAGGGAACGTTTATGAAGGTCTTCGCGTCTCTTCATCTGAACCAATTGCCCCCCCCCCCCCCACACACACTCACGCACACACACACACACGCGCGCGCGCGCACACGAATACGCGCTGATTCTCCATTCTTCCCCGACGTAACACGAGGGCGTGGATGTGAAAGGGTGAGAGACTCCGCGGAAATGCGAGAAAGCAAAATGTGGAACGGAAAGAAGTCGAGAAAGAAAGGCAGAGCGGGAGGGACAAAGAGAGCAAGCGGCTTTCAGCTTGGGGATTCTTCTTCATGCTTGTCTGCGGGCGGAGTGAAGGATGAGCACAAGGGTTCCTTGCCTTTATATTTTTATTACGGTGCGCATCTGATGTGGAGGACCCTTCGTCCGTGCCAACATCCGTGGAGGAGATTTGATCCTTGCGATGTAGGGACCTAGGAGAAAGCAACCTAGACTCGAAATATAATCATGAAGAATCATCTCAACGTGAAGAGTCAACTTGACGAGTACAATTGGGACAATGTACAACAATGTTTGCTCACCAATTGCCATTGGCACTTTGTTCCAGTCTCTTTTAATGACTTTCGGAATCATTCTGGGAATGCAGGTCATGAACACATACTGCATAAATACCTATCAAACTTCGCTCGCCAATTGCCACATTCAGTTACCGGCAGGTGAACGATTCAGAAATGGCGTTAATGCAAAGATGTAGCACATTAATACCTACGAGAACTTTTGTCTGCACAATTTGCGCATGGGAAATCGTCGCAAGTGGGATCAGAAGAAAAATTGATGCAAGTAGAGTTATTCATAATTTGAGGTTCGAGTAGATGAAGAATCAAGCCTGCCGATAGACTTGGGAAGATGGGAATTCATTACACGATTTTACACGAGTTGACGGCCGTGTGGATTATTTGACAGCCGTGTGACATTGATTATGAAGACACCAGCGTAGGATTCATTCCGATAATTCACTGCAACTGTAATACTGGGTACAATCCGGTCCATGGAATTCCATGCAAGAAATTTGAATAGGGTTGATGGAAGAGAGTATCACCCATCTTCGAACTAGATCGGGTTAATGCAAATTTTTCCCACAATTCCATGCCCGTGTCCAGCGAAATTCTATACGACGTCGATAACGTATAGGATTCATCGTTGCATCTGATATTCCGAACGCGTATGCAGTTGCTCATGGCAATTCGGGGTAGTCGTGTCTCGAAGTGAAGATACAATGACCTGAGAGGGACAGAAGGGCTTGCGAGGGCGGCTAGTATTGGGAGACGTTGAAAGAGTTTGCAGATGCGGAAAAGTGAAATCTAATATGACATGCGGATACACCAGAATGGTGGAAACCAATGATGTCGATGTAAACTGAATAATGGATGACGAAAAAAAAAATAAGCTGGACGACGGAGTGTTGACAAAAAAAGGAGAAAAATCAGAGGTCGCGGTAATGAATAGCTGAATAAAAAATAGCGCGCGGGAAAATGACGAAAAAACAACAATATGGAGATGGGAAATGAATGTAAACCTTGAAAAAAAATCAGAGCGCTGCTTTATTTATTATTCGCAAATTTTTAAAATGGAGAACGGTCAAAGATATTTCAAAAGCAAGAAGACAGTTTATGACACGAACTTTACTATCTACGTAAATAGTTCAAGAAAGGACGGTGGAAATTGGATACGATTGGGAAACTCCAAAAGTGAAACGACGGTGATAATGAACGAAGAGGTTTCGAACCGCGGGGAATGGAATTTTACGACGTAGATCGATCGGTAAATGCTGAAATGTTAGAGGGCAACAAAAGGGGTTGAGAATAAAAATAAGGTGCGTTTGAAAAATTGGAGGTTTGGAAAGAACGATGAAAATAGATGGAGAAGGTGGAGAAGATTCTTGGGTGAGAAAATAAAGGATTAAAAATAGACAAAGTTCTGGGGTTGTGTATTGAGGGAGGGATGAAGAAAGTGAATGAGGGTTGGTTTCGGTTCTCCTTTTATCCCCACCAGTGTTATCCTCGCTAAGGGGGTGCGTTCCAGAACGAGTGGGGGAAATACTCGTATGGGGGCTCGACTGAGACACGCGAGCTTCTCACCTGTTTGCCAAGCCGCCAGTCTGGTTTACGCGCCCGGTGATTCGCTGCCTTCCTAGGAACTCGCGAGATTTTCCCTCTGTCTCGCGCACTCGAACGCTACAAGTGGTCCCACAAGCTTTCGATCCGACGGGAACGCACTCAAACAAATTTTTGACCTTTTTGGACATTCTAGTGACTCTCATTGACTTATGCACAATTGTGCATAGTCAGGTGCTCATAAATAAACAAAAAATAAACGTTTATTTCAAATTTGTCGAACGTACAAGTATCAATAAATAATAATCAACATCTCAATTAATAATTCGTTCATCTTCATACGTGTAAAATTTTATTAAACCCTCGGAAAATTCTTGCCGCAAATTGTGAGAAAAAAATTCATCCGACTCTACGAATAACTCGACAGATCAGGACCTTTCAACGTATTTTTAATTAACACAAGTGGCGATTTCGTCGTAGTTGTAAATGCAATTTAATATGTTATCGTAGGAGTGTGGAAATTGTGTAGAATTTTTCAAACTCGGTATATACGTAAACCCATACATGTATATAAATGTCATATATGTATATGCATCCTCGGAGAATAAATCTGCACAGTTACTGAGCTGCCTCGCCGGTGAGTTACACTCATGCGTTCATACATTGTCACTTGTTGCCATAATGTTTACGTATGCTTGCAATTTTCGAAAAATAATTACACCGTCCATAACAAACAACCAGAAAATGTTTGACGAACGTTGACTGGTACTACTGACGATAGAAATATTTAATTGTTCACGAGTAACTTTCAATTCGACGAATCGCGTAATATAAATAATAATAATGATAATTGTAATATATTTACTAAAGATTATTTATTTATTGTTGATTTTTATTGTTCTACAAATAATTTATTATTGTAAATATTGTTGACAACGACTTCGTTACTATTTCAATCAACATTACTGAGATTAATCCAGAACACTGACAGATGACTTTATTGCCAAATTCCATTTCTCGAATCATTTTTTTCATTGCGTGTATTTCTATTGTGACTGGTGTAGTTCCAACAGATGATAGATAAATAACGAGCATATTGGAAGAGCCAATATTATTGGGGTATCGAGGTATTATCAGAGGTATCGTTAGTAGCGAAGGGAAAAAAATTGCTCAAGGACGTATCGAGGAGAGGAATTATTTATCAAGTTATTTGGTAAACGGAGTGCGTATGGTTGGAACCGGACGACGTTGAGAGCAGGTTGAATAAATAGGTCAAGGCGGACCATTACCGTGGGGTGTTCCGTTTCACGATTGAGACACAGAGCGGACTCTGTACCGGCCGATATATCGTGATACGAGTGAGTGACTTTGCCAATTCCCGGTGGGAGCTTTCATCATTCCTGATGTCCCTGAATCTTCTTTTTTTCGCCAATTTGTACACCGAACATGTCAGCGAATTGTTTCAAATTTTTTCGTTACTAAATAGCGTCTGACGTTTATAAATTGACAAGGGAAGGTTGCGAGGTCGATCTTTCCGATTTCGATTAAATTTGGCATGCTCGTAGAATGGGTAAAAATAGGCGACACGTATTTCGTTATATCTGCGAGACCCGATTTTTAAGGGTTGAAACGCGCCCTCGAAAAGTGGGGTCTTTTTCGTTTTTCGTCGATAACGTTTTAGCGGTACGAGATATAAAAAAAATTAAATTGCAATAATCGACATTTTTCGTGTACTATATATTGGAGATGAGAACGATAATGTTATCGACGAAAAACGAAAAACACCCCTATTTTTGAGGGTGCGTTTCACCCCTTAAAAATCAGGTTCGACAGATATAAAAAAATACGTGCCGCCTATTTATACCCATTCTACAAGCATGCCAAATTTCATCGAAATCGGAGAGATCGACCTCGCAACCTTTCCTTGTGAATACAAATATTAACATTCACATTACGAGGTTTCATTGAACGACATTTTTTATTGACACGTCATTTCAATCCAAGTATAATCGCTGCCCGTTAATCATTTTTGGCATAATAATTAATATATATATTTATCGAATTATGCATAGCTTATTAAAGTTCTTCGTATGCCTCTTGGCATTTGACATTAGTTTGAAATATGTGCATATCTCATAAAAGGACTGGCATGGGGGATCTGACAAAACTGATCGACAAGTGGACCGGATAAAAAAAAGCCGCACGACTTCTGTCAAAGTGCGTTTCGAAGTAGGTGCGTGACCGAGGGGTGAAAAAACAAGGTCAGCACACAAAACAACCAGACACTGAGGCGATAGAATTTTGTAGTGTGTGTAGTGTGTACAACCTTAGTGAATATTAGTTTGGCCTAGTCTGACTTGTAGCCTCTATCACTTGATATACGTTATCCACGTAATAGCCATAAATTATGGTAAGTTTGTTGAACAACGAAAACGCATACACACATATGCCTATACGTTGTTGCCGTTCAACAAACGTACTGGCATATATGGATACTATGACTATAATATATCAAGAGTACTAATTTGAAACTGTAGAAATCCAAGCGATTGTAAAAGTTGGTCTTATAGAGTTATTTACCAAAACAACGGAATCGGTGATTATAAATGTGTTTCAAATTGATTTATTTAATGTACTCAAGGAAACGGATGGAAGATTCTTACGTTTGAATATAGAAGCTGATTATTTCATGACGAATTCCGAAAAAGCTATAAGTCGTAAGTTCACGTAAGTGGGTGGACGAAACGCGAAGAACAATAGGCAACATGCTTTTTTGGTTGAACGATTTCCACAGACTTCTCGAAAATCGCTATTTCAAAGAGTTGATACCTTTTGTCACTTTTTCCATGGTATAAGAGAACTTCTTACTGGGCGGCCGTGGATGTAAGCAGTTAAGTCAGATATTGGTCAGACGTGGCCGAAACATTTTCGTCGGCTCTCAATTTTTCAACTCACCAAACGTATTGCCATAATTAAAAAAAACGTTTGATTATTCAGGAATTACGTTTTTATTGATCTTTACCACGGCTATTTTATTATTTTCCTGCTATAATAATGCTTGGAAATATTTATGAGTCGGAATAGTATTTTTTAGTGGGATTTCTGTACAACAGAGTTTTAGTACCGAACTATAATGGCATTATTTTGTCAGTAGGTCAGTTGGGACGGTTTAAATATCGAACTAGGAGTAAAAATGCTCACGACTGGTTGCGGTCTTTATTAGTATGTTAAAAAATATCATCCGTTTTATGAGCACAACGATGTTTGTGTGATAAGCGAGTGATCTATCACAGTTGTTTCGGTTTATTTTTGACAAGCTGAGAGCTAGGGTATTAAGTTCAATTTGCAAGAAAAATTTCGTAATAATTCCAAACATTGATCGAGAGTTATGATGGTTTTCGGGAGGATCAGATGACTCACTACGCTACGATATTTTAACCCTACCAGCTGAATTTCAAATTCCCTTACTTTATATAGTATTTCAAATGTCCTGGCACTGAAAGACGTGAAATTTCATAGGGAACGATCTGTATAATAACGACTAAGGTTAGTTTATAAATGTTGTAAACATCTCACCAAAACTAGAGTAAGAGAAAGGTATCAAGTGTCCCATATATATCGGTGACTTGATCCGGGGGGGGGGGGGGGGAGAATATCTCCTATATAGGGGACACATGTCTAGGATACTATTGCCTACATCTTCAGGATCAGCAATGTAGGTAGGCGATAAAGGATGGTGAAATTGTTATAATCTCATTTAATGTTCATTAACCCTTCGTTGTCACACTTACCTGGAAAAACATGCTTGTTACACTGGCTCAATTTGACCCAATCAAGTCTACCAGACCATGAAAAAATGCATGAATATACTTTAAATATTGCATGATATGTGCCAAAAATGATTATATAAAAAATCAGATGGAAACATGAAAAAAGCCGAAAAAAGAAAAGGTCGCAAAAAAACTTGGCGACGCTGCCCGAGTCGAAATTTTCGAGCCGCGTTCAACCCACAAAACGAAGGCGAGCAGAAGTCGGCGAGAGCGGATTATTGGATATATGAAGGAGGGTACAATGTTTGAAAATACCATGCGTTAGAGCCTCCGATGAACCTCCGGCATGGCAGAAAGTAGACTTTTTTACTCAAAGGAGGTCAGTGAGGATCACAATTGAACCTACGGAACCTCAGGTGGGCCTACTTCGAGCGCCCACCTTTCGGCCTACTGTACACTGCCAAACAAAAAAATTAATTTATATAGGATCTATTTAAATAAAATAGGTTTTTTCCTTGTCTCACAGCCTACTACGATCATATTTGTTTCAAAGATATTTATATATGTTAATAAAGATGAGATTCAAATTAATCTTTATTTGCTTACAATGTACACTGTAAAGCTAAGTATACTATAAGCATAAAATTTTTCATAAATCGAAAATAAAATGAATTCCTTAATTGAGAGCTTTACCACAAGAATTTTTCATCGTAATTCGTCATTCCCTGGCCTTTAGAAATTATTATTTTCGAAGAAAATATTTGCCCTATATGCGAATTGAACCTAGTCCCACCTACTCATAGCTACGCTCGCTGCCCCTATGCTACCGAGTGCTTATAACATTTTGGTCGCTGATATGGCATAAGAGACCGAATGAATACTTATAACTATTTGTTGTATCACATAAGCTGTATCAATTAGTTAATATGATCGGATAATTACAGAGTTTTGTCGAATAACATGCTATAGAATTTTCAAACAAACCCATATATAATTCCTCTCTCTCCACCTTCTCTACCCCCACGCCCCTTTGATAAGAGTGTTGCAGAAAAGATGGACTATTCGGTCAATCAAATAGAAAAATGGTTAACTCTACGAAAATTCTATTTAAGGTAAATTAAAAAAAATTAACTAGATCCATTCAGTGAACTTAACTAAATTGTTTTTTTGAACAGATGAAAATGTTGAACTGATGAAACCGAATTACAGATTTATTAGGATCAAATAAAAATGTAGTTATTGGACGATATTAAATAGATTGATTTGAATAAATAAACATTTTTGAAATCAATAATTTTAATAATGGAATGAAATAGGAAAAATTTGGTTCTATGAAAAATCTAGTTAATTCAAATAAAAAAGAATCAAATAGACGCGGTTAGTTAATATCATAATATTTTGCGGAAAAAAATAAAATTATGCTTCATACATACACGTGGAAATATTTTTTAAATTTTCGACGTGCTAGAAATGAAAACAAAGAAAAATCAAACATTTTATTTGAAATCGACGGTAATTGGCCATCGCCATTTATCGACTCATTATTGAATGAATAAAAAAAAACAAAAAGAACAAAAACGAAAGGAAAAAAATTAAGAAACAATCGAATGAGGTTGAATTCCAAACCGACATTTTCAATCTTTTAGCACATGCAATAGACTATAATTAACACCCTAACGTTTCATATAGAAATCAACATTATATGTTATTTAGATCTACACTTCCAGCCAGTGTCCAGTTTTGTCCAGTTTTCCAGTTTTGAGTGTCCAGTTGTCCAGTTGTCCAGTTCAGTTGTCCAGTTGTCCAGTTTTGAGTGTCCAGTTTTCGGACACTCCACATAATCGCAAAACTTTTGAGCGCTGGATAATTGCCAAATAATGTTAGAGTAATATAATTAATTTCATTTATTATTTCACGAAGATACTATAAAGGTCTATATAATTAATTAATTATACAGAGCTTTATAGTATCTTCGTAAAATAATAATTATTGTACCATAAGTTTGCAATTATCCAAAGTGATATTAAGTTTTGCAGTTATTTGAAGTGTTCGAATACTTGTGACTGGTAGTGTATGTTCGAATATATTAACGCAACCACATATTTCGAGTATTATATATATATATATATATATATATATATATATATATATATATATATATATATATATATATATATATATAGTATTATATAATATACACCGTCGCTTAAAAGTTTGAATACACCAGTCGATATTTCTTGCTGCACTAAAAGTTACATAGCTTCGTAAAAAAAAGATAACCAAATTTTCTCAAACGGCGTTTTGACGGGAACAAATTTTGCTTTTCTGAAATATTTTTTTATGATTTTTTTTCGACCCGGTACGCACTTTTATACGTGACTGTTTTTCGGATTTTTTTCGACCATCGAGAGTTGGGCGCCTGACTTATGCAAAAAAAATGTGTTACGTTTATCCATAATAAACTTGACAGGGGTATCAGGAACTCCATTTGCGTTTTTTATAAAGTTTTGTACGATTTTTTTTCGCAGTGTTATTTCATTTTTTGCTAAAAAAGACTAATTCTATAAAATGCAATATAACTCAAGAACTAGAGGGTTTAAGACGGAATGACACCTCATCGCGGTCGGTATGGTAGAGCAATTGTAGATACCCAAAAATCTCTGAAACGGCTCTTCAGATCCCGTCGAAACTTTGCCAAACGACGTCAAATAGATAGACGAACAGCTGTCTGCCCCTCAAATTTTCTGAATTTGAGAAAAAAAACGTAGATCGGGTTATCATAAGCCAATCTACGGTTTTTTTTCTCAAATTCAGAAAATTTGAGGGGCAGACAGCTGTTCGTCTATCTATTTGACGTCGTTTGGCAAAGTTTCGACGGGATCTGAAGAGCCGTTTCAGAGATTTTTGGGTATCTACAATTGCTCTACCATACCGACCGCGATGAGGTGTCATTCCGTCTTAAGAAGAAATGTCGAGGATGAAAAACGTCGCGTAAGCTTATACTGGATAGCCTGGCATTTTTAAAGAATTTTCCTGTGAGATTTTTTCTGACAGGAAAATTCGTAATGCCCATTAATCTGATAGAATTGGAGTAAGACTGTATATACAAGCATTCTTTTATGAATCGCCCATAAAATAATAATAAATCGATATTGAGCGAATTCTATTGTTTTCGCATATAAATATTGCCCTAATAATTTGATAAGAGGACGATGTATTTTTATTAATTGTGTAGTTTTTATTCATCATCTGATAATGCATATTTACTTGTACCGTTCCTCGGGCAATAATCAGGGAAAACGTATTATTTTCGTCATCGAACGGGTTACCGATCAGGCCGCAATGAAGTGATGATGGAGGAGATATCGAATTTGGGCCGAAAGCAGGTTAGGTGGGGTCGAGGCAACGGTTTGAGATTGAAAGCAGGTTAAGGAGGCCTGTGTTCTGCACGTTTCACTGAAACGGGGGGTCGAAAGAAGGTTTCGAAGGTCTAACAGAGGCTACACTGGACCAAGAGGAGGTCTCTTCATGGCACTGAACTCGACAAATGGGGTTTCGTCGGTTCAACGGAGGCTGGCGGCTTATGTATTACAAAAGAAATGGGTCCTGCGAGGGTTCAGAGGAGGCTAAAAATTTTGACTCGGGTGGGCCGTTCAAACCCACAGTGACAACGAAGGGTCACTTGACTTTTATCAACAGTTTCATCATAGTCAAATTACAGCCTTTTTCTTAATCTAACAATAAATCAACGAATAATACCTCTTACTGCTTATTTTAGCTCCCTTTATTTTCAAATCTACTCAACTATTTTCTTTTTATTTTAATTAAGTTAGTATTTTATTAACTTCACGTTGTTAGCTTTACTTACACCAAAACAATAAAAATTTGTAGGTAGCATCTACAATAAAATCTGCTTAGTCAAAAACACATAAGTATCTAATAAATTCAATATATTATTATTTACAATTTAACCAAATGTTCTGTTTCTATTAAATAATCTAAAATCATTTAGGTATCATTATATCGTAAAAGTAATCGAGCATTTTCTTTTCATCTTAGATTAATGATCTTTCCCAAAATTACCTATCTCTTTTTTATCTACTTTCCAATTTTGAACTTTCTCAATGAGCTCGGAAACTCAATGCTAATTATTCTCTTGTATGATGATTTTAGCTTTGGAGCAGGCAGTTTCTTCATAACTTGATATTTAGCGATTGCACTAATATCTTGGATGGTCCTTTGGAAAAGTTTTCTGACGGAAATTCCAAGGAGAAAAAAAAACAATAACTAAGGGACGCTTGATCCGAGGAATCAACTGGCCCATAAGACCGTGTACCAAGTGTCCCCTAACCAAATTGCGGTAACAAAGTTATATTTAAATAGAAAAAAGATATTCAAATCCATATATTTTTCTGTGCCAAACTGTAAACTACATCTATAATCACTTGTATTAAAGCATTAACACCTAGAACAACGTTTCCAAATAACAGTATAATCAAAATTAAAATTTACGAAAAATATCTATCTGTCGCACCAAACACCAAGCCATTCACCATTTGCAAAACCGTCAAGTCTGACAGATGGCACTACTTTAGAAAGTTCGTGGGTACCATAGACACCTAGTGTTACGAGTAAAAAGTAATGCAATGATCATAGAAGATTCGTAAATGTCGAGTACCGAGTCTCCCATAAGGATCAAGTGTCCTCAGTCTCTTCTATCAAAAAAAAAAAACTATTAAGGGGTGAGGCCACAATAGAATTTCCAAAAAAATCGATTTTCTTTTCTCGCTAAAACGGTCCTTTATCACCATAAAAATAAGTTGCTATTCGATTTATAGCAAGAACATTTTTTTTACCGACTTTGAGCGTAGAACGTAGGCCCACCTCTGGTACGGCTAGAGGCATATGTAAAACTTTAAACGCGTTTTTCTCGAAACAGCTTTTTTTCCAATTGGCGTGACAACTAACTTCAACAATTTTCACTCGATGTACTTCAAATTTAAAAATTATGTTCCTAATTGCATTTCGCAGAGAAGTACGTACGGAATTTCTGATTAATCGAAAACTTTTTATTTTATGAGCAGTTTTATAAGAAATTTTTCACTGAAACGTCAAGTTCAATTCAAATTCAAGTTCAAAGACCTACAACTTTTGAATAAAACAATATTTTTTAAATTCCGTACGTATTTCTCTAGGTATTCTAATGTAGATTGACGAGAATTTTTGTTTTTCGTTCTAGGTAAAAAATTGTGGATGGTAAATGTCACGCCGAGGAGCGCCTAAAAAAAAGATAACAAAAGAAAATATTAGTAGTCGGCCATTTTGTACATCGAAAAAAAAAATATATATATATTTTCTAACAGCTTCATACTCATACTAAATAGATGTGTAATTAATTTTATGAGGGAATCACTTTTTCATACGAAAAAAAGGCTAATTTGCACATGATTTTATACCCGTTACTGTGGCCTAACCCCTTAAGAAAGGCGGTCCTCTGCCAATTTTTTAAGAGCCCTATACAATAAATTGTTTATACATTTCTCATTTTTTTACCCTTGTGTGAAGTGCCCAACCAGGCAATTAAGGTAAAACATCTACGTTGAATGTTTAGGAGTACTAAATGTCATCGTCAGTAAGGACCTTTGACCTTTCCGCCCGTGTTTTTGTCTTCTTTTTGTTGATCTCTCCGGATTATACTGCTATAAAATATTCGAATGCATATCGTTAAACAACACCACGAACAAAGTTAACACTTTTTGCGACCATCGAATACATGCCATTTGTACGAGATTCAAATAGCCGCGTTCGTGCAATCAACATGATCGTTGCTGAAATATTTTAAGTTTTTTTTCTCTGTACTGCATTAAGCAGCTCGCGGAGAAAATCAATATAGCACATGAAATATTTATATTTTTGTTTGCGGACCACCGATATACGGCCTAACAATTGTCGGGGTGAAACATATTACATTTTTAATTGTTTTATGTATCACGAACGCTTGTCAAACAGATTTGATCAATATTTGTATAATTTATGTATTCTTTGTACAAAATACGAAGAAAAAAATATGGATATTACACATTACTGGAGGACACCACTGTGACAGGCCGAAAAAAGGTCCTCTTTCCCGAAATTTTTGTCTGCTGGATTATTTATTTGGGATTTGGGAAAAAAGTTAGTTATTAAGCATATATTGAATTTATTTCGTGTACATTTTTATAAAAAAAAAACGTAAATTAACACCGTTATTGCGATATAACAGAGCCTCTGTATAAAAAATGTTGTCCAACGGCCGGATAAAAGAAAAAATATTTACAAGCTATATAAATGTAGTTTTCGTTGTATGTAGCTGTCCTTTAAAAAAAATCACAAAGTGTCGGGTTTCAAAAAAGTGTAGTTTTGGCGAAATTTTTCTTATACTCGGGGGCTTTGAAAATACTAAATAAAAAAAGGCTACGTATAACGATAGCTACTGCAGTTACGCAAAATTGGGGTTTTGAAATTGAAAATCGGACAATTATATAGAGTTATAATTCCGGCCAGGTCGAGAAAAGTCGTTCGCGAAAAATGCGATTGGAAGTTTTAGTAATCGTTGCGCTACCTGCTTTCACTAAATCGTATGTAACGTGGTTAATTTTCAATATTCCGACTTGAATTTTTTTGCATACATTCGTGAACAAGTATACTTTGAGAATTAGCAAAAAGAATCGATTTTTTTATCTGTCGTAGTGATGTCCCGCTTTGCGACAGGAAATGTTCGTATTTCGGCATTCAAATTTTTTTGATAGTGAATCGCTGATTTTTATAGCCAGTAACTATTGTTTATTTTTATTATTATTTCCATTTTCATTATCATTTTTTCGCTTTAACGAGATGACGAAAAATAAAGTAAAATAGACTAGCAATAAAAAATAAAAAATAAAAACTTTTGCAATTCAAAATTCTAGTTTCGATTCAGGGTGCATTAAATTGATATTTAGATACAGCAACATGCTCTGACGGGCAACAATGCAAGCGCGTGACGTGATGCAGTTGAAGAGGATTTCATTTGGTACCAAACAAAGGCCAGATAAAATCGTTAGATATAACGAAAGGTTTTTGGCAAACGAGTCCTGATCCGATTCATTTTTAATGGCTAAAGTAGAATGGATTAAAAAAACACTCGCCCTACTTGCCGATACTTAACATCCATTTAGTTTTTCAAACCGTAACGACAATACGCATAGCTATTGCCACGATAACCTTCAATAGCCTTGATGGTATTTTCAACTCGCGGTGGGTAGTAATCGTCATCGCCGAGAGCAGTCGTCGCTTGTGGGTGAGTGTGTGCAAATAGAAAGTTTGATTGGTTAGCAGCGCGTGTTAAATCGTGCGAATCGCAATTTGCACAAAAACAATCGACGCCAAAAAAGTCTGGTCGATTTTCAGTTTCGTCAACTGTGTCCTCGCGAGGGAGGAATGGTGAATTCAAGTACGCAAATTTTACGGTGCACTTTGTTCTTGAAAATTTGGAGTAGTTTTGCTCGTGCGCTCATTTTCGGCTCAGTCAATTAATCGTTTGGAAATAAAAAAAATAACTTAATATATAAATTTAAAAATACACGAACACTTTCGGTCCCTCAATTTATCATTAAATGTCAGAGTTACGGGAGGACACCACTGTGACGGGCTGAAAAAGGTAGTCTTTTCCGATTTTTTTGTCTACTGGATTATGTATTATGAATTTGAAAAAAAAAACAGTATGTTATTAAGCATACATTGACCTTGTTTTGTGTACATTTTTATGAAAAAGAATAAAAAAGTAGCCACGTTATTTAGGTATAATAGAGCTTCTGTATAAAAAATGTGGTCCAACGGCTCAATCGATACCCTCACAATGATTTGTCCGAAAAATAAAAATGTTTTATAATCTATACAAATGTAGTTCGCGTTGTGGGTAGCTGTTTTGGAAAAAAATGTCAAACAATGGCGTATTAAAAAAAGTGCAATTTTGGCGACATTTTGACTTATTTTCGGTGGCTTTAATAATGTTAAATTTTGCAGAAAAAAACGGCGACGTACACTGATCATTGTTTTGTGAAACCAAAATTGAAAATCGGACATCTATAGCTAGAGTTATGATTCCGGCAAGGTTGAGAAAAGTCGTTTCGAGAAAAACGCGATTGAACATTTTAGTATACGTAAATCATGACGCTATCTGCTCTTCCTAAATCAAATATGTATGCTTTGAGAAAATGCGAAAAATCGAAAGACCTTTATTACTAAAAATCAGCGTTTTTTTTAAATTCTCATTATTTCGTGCCGTTTTTGAAATTTTTCGGAATTTCATACTAAAAAATTATACAATTGATTGTTAGTCTTGCTAAATATTTTTGGCTCCCTCGAGCAACGAATTGCTCTCTGCCTGAATGGAATGGAAGTTTGAGGAAAGTTTTTTTGTCAACATTTGGTGAGAAGTTTTGCACGGTCAGTTTAAAAGAAAATAGATATTGATATTTGATGCACTTCGAGTCGCACTTCAACTGGTTCCACTGCCGCAAGTTTTGGGATAAATTTCTCCACTGGCGCATCTACGGGGATGATTCTTCCTGTAAAGATTAAATATGTATGAATTCAAAGGAATAAATCAGAAATGCATGACGTCACTGGCCACGAAGCTCCAAACGTTCAGTAAGAGAGCTGAACCCTCTCTCTCTCTACTTTTTTCGGTGTTTCATAGCAGAATATCGCTACCCTCACTTACACCCTTAACGTTTGGCCCTCTGTTTCTCCTCCGCCACCTCATCGACGTTTTATTTCATGAGGTGCTTCAGCATAAATGCAAATCATCCTAGCATGGCACCTTTTTCTCACCGGTCTTCACACTTTTTTGCCCTCTACCCTTTTGTGCCACCGCGTTCGACGATTCGCTATATTTTTATCGTCATGCATCGAAAATATAATCGAGTGTAAGAAACAATCCCCTTCCCCTTACCCGACAAGATCTTTTATCTCTTATCGTTCATCCAAATGACATGAATTTCATCTCGTTCGAAACTAAGCGATAAGCCGATTACCTGTTTTCCTCTCGCGATGTTTTTCTATTCAACTTAAATCTTGAATTTCAATATCGATCTTGGATTCCACAGGGATGTTATTCGGCGCTTGCATTTATTATTATTTTATCGAGTAGATCGATCATTAAATTTGGCACTTTTGTTTATGGCTGCTTGTGGATTCAATTTTTTTCTTTTAGCTTGATTACCTTTCGCCACGAACAATCGTCGGCACAAACGTAGAAGATGAAAAAATTAATAAACAAAACACGTCCACGTGACAATTACTCACTAAAGGGCTTTTTTTGGACGCAAACTCGATTTAACGGGAGATGAAAGTTTTACGGTAACAACAAATTTTCCTTTAATGGCGTGTGTCATGTATATACCGGAGATTACAAGGTCAAACAGACTACGCGTCGTGTCTGAACCTTTGCAAGCGCTGCTTTCGTTCTATTTTCTTCTCTCGTCTCCCGTGTGCCTTGGTGAATTTCGAGCTTGGTAAAAAATGAAGACGGAACGTGTACGAGAGCCCGCTTTAAAGCTCGGGTATGTCAAGCTCACGAGAAATATTGCAAAAATTGCGGTGAAAATTTTCGGGTGTCGTACAGATATGAAATGCCGTCGACAGGAACGTGACAGAAATAATCGCACCTAGCAGCAGCAGTCTCCGAGGGGTTTGCAAATACCTTTTTTCGCCTACTTTACGACAGAAGACGAGATCGCGAGCGTTTGCCGAAAGCTCCGACACTTTTGCCATTTTTTCTCGCACCTAGCGTAATTCGCCTCGAGCTTTCATCTAAAAGCTCCATCCCCCGCCCTCGCAAAAAAAAAAACGATCGCTTATAATGTAAATGTAGCTGCGAGATATATTCATATTGTGAACGATAATAACAATACATTTTCATTACATTCAATAATAACAATTCGTTATTTGATAAAGCGCGTTATCGAGAGATTTGGTAGCGTCCGACGAATAATCGAGAGATCGTGTCTGGTACTGATGCGCTTCGATGCTTTGATCGGTGGCCTCAACGGTGCTTTCAAATTATTGCTACGAAAGAGGCAGTACTGATAAGCGAACAAACAACGATAGGTAAATTCATCGCGCGTACGCTTATGTCGGTGTGTTGGACGAGAAACGGCGTTATTTAACTGGCGAATGTCAATAATAATGCACAACGTGATGGAAGCATTCGTAAAACGGACAATGTGATAACAATACTGGTGATCAATTCTGTCATTTTCATGATTGTTCACGGAGACCTTCCAGGATAATTTAATCATGCGTTGTTCAACGTTGACGCAAAGCGGAAGAATATATTTCAAAATGTTTTTGTTTTCAATATCTATAACATGACAGCAACGAAAGAGATGATGATGCGGAAGGTAAAATTTGTCATGTCGACGACGAACTCGGGGTGCTTGAAATTTTTCACATTCTTCTACGTAATTCGTCGAATAACATGGTTTTAATTTTGTTACAAGATTATTACCATTGTTTTCCTAAAGGCTTTGAGGTGTTTCAAATTAAAAAAGTATTACATGCAATTACTAAATAAAATGATTTTAATATTGTTATAAGATTTTTACGATTATTTTTCTAAAGGTTGCGGGGTGCTTTCAATAAAATTACAAAATGATTACACTTCATTAATTGAATAAAATGGTTAATACTGTAGCAAGATTATTACTATTATTTTACCAAGCGCCGTGGGGTGCTTGAAATAAAATTATCAACGTAATTGATTGAATAATATTATTCATATTATATTGAGAACATTATCAGTATTGATTGTTATAGTATAAAGCTCCGGTTTTTTTTACATAGTGCGCATTTTGAGATTATTAATATGATTTTTCGTTTCCAGTTAAATTTACCCCTAGCAAGAATCAATAATTTGATATATGTTTCTTGAGTTCTTCAATTTGTTTTTCGATTGTTATTTTCATTTGAATAAGATTGTTATTTGAATAAATTGTCAATCTTATTTGAATACTTCGCTTTGAGACGAATAAGGGCGCAAATGGGAACAGTTCCATTTTCATTCGAATGCATTATTTATTAAATCCTTCTTTCCGTCAATTACAGGGATACCTTTGAGTTGAATCTGTCGCCATTTCTTCGAGCAACATTCTCGCAAACATTAGGTACAAACACAATTTTAATAGCAGCCCAGCATCATGTTTCATCGTAGAAACTACAAGACCCGTGTCACAGCCCCGTAAAGTTTCGTGTGCTCTGTCTTTTCGTCTCCTCTTGTCAATTCGTCTCTCGTTACTTGAAACAAACTTTGGACTAGGAAACACGGTCGACAAAAGTTTCTTGTACGAGAGCCCTCGGGCAACTGTTCCTTTCGTGCAGGTATCAAGATGCCATGATAAAAAAACTACATTTTTCAACGCTTCAAAAATTCACGAAAGAAAAAAGCCTCTAGCGCAAACAAAAACATTTATTCCTTGCAAAACGTATTCCAACTTTTGAAGAAGCGAGTTTACTGCGGGAAAAAAAGAAACAGGAAAACAGACATAATGTTCACCATAGAATATGGAAAAGTTTCATTTGCCAGCAATTCAAAAATTCGAAAAGTTTAAGCGCCGTACAAAAAAAATTCAGATGTCATGAAAAATCGAAAAAATCCCGATTTCGTATATATGTGTAAAAAATGGATAAGGTTCCGACTGCCTCCCCCCCCCCCCCCCCCGATCGATCTGAAATTTTGCATAAACCTCCTTTGCATAAACCTCCCTTTGAATATTTTAAGACAACACCTAGAGATTTTTGGTGACGTGCAATAGTTTTTGGGTTCGGGTTTGGGTTTGTTTGGGTTTGTGGATTAAAAGGACGGTTTGTGCAAAATTTCAGCTCGATCGGAGTGGGAGCTTCGAAACCTTACCCAAATGATTGAAAATTCTCGATAGATGTGAAGAAAATTTTCGAAAGCTTCACGAATGGAACACGAAAAAAAGTATACTGTATTATCGTCCAGCCAATAAAAGCCTGTTGAAACTTCACATGACGGGTGGAGATTAACTCAATAATCGATTATTACACAGCCATAATCCAATATTGAATTACGGGTCAATAGATTCGATTGTGTGGAAACATTTAACGAGCTGACAAAGCACTTGTATGACATAGCTGATAAGGCAAAATCGTTTGAATACAATCAACACCTTTCGATGCTCGATAATTTCAAACCCCTCCGAATCCGAATGCTGAGCTCTCGACGAATCCATCGATAAGGAGCCAACGATAAATATATTGACAAACAATGAACCGTAGTTGAAGCACTCGAAAAATAAGAACATGTTTCGTACAAAACAAAAACTCTGACAATAACAATCACCCCAACTTCAACGATATCGCAGTCTCGATTGGATCCTGATGAAAAAACTTTGATTCGAAATATCGTACCGTAAAGCGAAAAAACATTTAGCGATGCTGGTACAGCCGCCAGATAAGAGAGGTTCGGTATTTTTTTGGTCCGATAGCCGGGTAGACTGGAGGTTAAAAAAACAAAAGCATCGTAAAAAGAAAACAATTGAAAATAGCGAAGCAAAAAATGCGGGCTTGGAATTTCTGATCGCATGGAAAGGAGATCGCAAAAGCTGGGCGCAACAAGGGGTGAGAAGGGGGTGGGGCAGGAGGAGATAATGAGAGGGCAGAGATTTCCAATTTCCCGCATAACCGAGAAACCGCAGGCCGCGATGTAAATTGAAAGCGAATCGACATACCGGCGCGATATCAGGCTTTTCATCCCTCTGAACATCGTCTCCAACCCCTTTGTCGTCGTTCCTTTCGAAATGTTATTGCGACGACTCAAATTTTCAGCGGTGCACGCTAATTCAATGCATTTCTAAATATGAAAAACTTATTCATCGTCAAGATAGAATAAAAGTATTTAGGGATCTTCTCAAAGGGTTGATCCGGAATTGAACGGAAATTGACGGGATGATCTGCAATGAGATTTAAATCTTAATTCAATGCTCAATACTTCCGGCCCGATTTGTAACCGTGCTACACAATTTTCTCAGTAGGGCATGAAATAATTCTTTTTTTTGTTAGTTGGATCGCGAGCAACAAAATGGTTCCCGATGTGACGTATGGCGGACACGTTTATATTTTTTTGTCATTTTTTAAAAGGAAATGGGAGACCAACCGAGCCACGATACAGGGTCGGAAGTTCTTTCGTGGTAGGGTGCACGTAGAGGGCTACGAGAAACAAAGAGACCTAAAAGAATTGAGACATTGACCCACATAACGGGAAGGATAGCCCGTGGGCTAATGTGTTCATTAGCCCTTGAGTAACGCCTCAACGTGGTGGACCACCATCCATTCTGACCTTAATTATAATTAAAATCCAGAAGGTCTTCATGGAACGTCTCCTTTTAGCATGCCAAATTTCTCGTCACAACATTTAGTAGCTTTATTTCGTTAGTTTTTTATATTAAAAATAATAATAATAACACGAACAACAAGAAGAGCAAGAACGGCAGTAACCTCAACGATAGTAATAGTTATAATAATGCTAAGCAATAATATTAGTTATAATAATTTGAAAATGATAAGAACAATAGTGACAACTACATCCTATCGTATTACTTTTTATTACATTTGGCTCACGTTCTCATGAAAATATAATCCGTAAAGGGTGCAGCTGTTTATCACCATCAGCTCATAGCCCTTCGTCAAATGAATAATTTATATATGTTTATACACATGGGACAAGGATATTTCAAGTCACTTCATCCGTCTGACGTCGGCTTTCCGCAGATTTAGCAATTTTCAGACCCGTTCTTAAACCTTGTTTACGAGGTTATGCCAAGTTGTAAAAGTCGGAAAATCACTTTTTTCAAAACCGATATATTTTGACAGTATATCATGTTATGAATGTTCCCTGAAAATTTCAAGGTGATCGGATCAAAATGGACAGATTTAAGTCTAGGCTGTTATGTTGACGCCCGTCGAATGGCTCGGAGCGTCGTTCGAAACTTTAAACGCTTTTTTCTCGAAAGTACGTTTTCAAAGTCGGTGAGTATCTAAAAAAATACTGCATTGACCTTTCTGAAATATTTAGGGCTTTTTCTAGATGTAAATCTATAGTATTTGATCGCAGGATTTTTTCCAGACGTATACTTACGATTTGATAAACAAAAAATGCTAATTTTTTTTTCGCAAAAATCAACTCACTTTGAACACGCGCACGTTTTTTAAAAATTGACAGTTAGGAAATTCGTTCTACTAATCATAGGATAAACTAATATACTAACGAAATGTGTTTAATTTTTTGATATTCTAATGCTTATTACCTGGTTATCCCTATGAGGCTATCTATAATCTAGAAGGTTATGTATAACCTGGCTCAGAAGGGCATTGCTCACCGCAAAAGACGTTTTCGAGCGGTGCTTCCGGGACATCGGCAGTAAATCGATTGAAATTCATTTTTCTTTACATAAAAAAAATTACCGTTTTCTTCAGATAATACTTTTTCAAATATCTACTTTTTATAATAATTTATTATCGCGATTTTCTTTTTTGAAAATCTCATTAATGAGCTGCTTTCGACTGTTTCAACTACACATAACCCGTTAAACAAATCGTTGACTCGTGGACAGGGTGGCCATCGAAGTGATCTTCGAGGGCCCTCGAAGTGATCCCTCGAAGTGATCAATGTAAGACATTGTGGCTTACATTGAGTATGTGGACGATATATTACTATGAGGTTGGTTCTCGAACTCGAACGTCTTCACCTTTTCTCATACATACATCATACATATGGTTCTTCGTCAGATTGCCTCTTAATCTTAGTAAGTGCCCAGGTGCGGCGCCCGTTCAAATAATTTCTTCCCGACAATCGGAGCTGCCAAGGTATATCAATTTTTTATCTCAAGCTTACCAATGTCCTACCGGCCCCATGGAAATTTATGTATGTAAAATATATGCAGAAAATATATGCTACATATATATATATATATATATATATATATATATATATATCGGTCGCATATATAGTGACGAAAAATAGAATAATACGTGTATATTCAGTATATATGCACCAAATATATGACGCATATATGACCCATATATTTTCGATATATTTTTCTGACCAAAAAAATATATGTTACGTATAAACATTATATATGATGCATATATGAGGCATATACGACGCATATATTTTCGATATATTGTCAATTTATTTTTTTGTCAGAAAAACATATAAAAAATGTATGCGTCATATATGACTCATATATGTGTCATTTATGCATCATATATGACGCATACATTTTTGATACATATTCCTGACAAGAAATATATGTTGTGTATAAACACTATTACAGTTAAACTTAACAAAACTTAAAACTTAAACTTAAAAAAACTTAACTTACAGTTAAAGTACACTATTACATACAAGCACATATATACAGATATGCTGCGCATATCTGTATATATGTGGCATATATGTACCATTTATGCAGTATATATGTGGTATGCATGCAGTGTGTACGCAACATATATGCTAAATATATATGGTGTATATGCAGGGTAAATGCTGCATACATCATTGATATATGATACATTGATATACAGTAATACCACGCATATACATCTCATATATAAAAACGTTACGAAAATTAGAATTTGGCACATATATTTTCAATATATGGCATACATTTCACATGTAATACAATTATTCATAAAATAAATTTGCAGTATATTTTTGCGTATATAAATTTCCACAGGGGGGGGGGGGGGGTGCTCTAAGTAATCGTCGTAAGCGGTGCCTGTGGGTTTAATTTCCGAATCTGCGCTTTGACGCCATGAGATTCGCACGAAAAATGGGGGTCGTTCATTTCCGCGTGAGAAATTCTCGCAGCTCCGAGGAATAATTGGGGAGCTTATGGACAGACTGCCACGGCCCGATTCGATTGAAGTAGATGCTAAGTCTGTATTGACAAATATATTTGGAAATATTGAGGATTTTTCTTTTAGTAGAAAAAATTAGTCAAGTTTTTTTATTTTGTCGTCCTTAAGCCTCGTCCGTTTGTAACATACATTTTTTCCCCTTTCATGCTTAATTTGCAGCCTTCTAAGAACGTAAATTGCAGTCGTCTTGCAGGCTGAAGCTAGGGTCGTTATGTTTTATATGCGGGTGTAGGTTGATATATATGTATAAACCACGGTACTTACCAACGTTCCAGCTTGACTTTTAATCCCTCATGTACTACTCTCATAATACCCAATTTCCAGACGTACACTTAGGTCGAAGCAACACGCGTGTAAAAACTGTAATTGCGCCATTTGGATTACGCTCTCGTGTTTGAGCCTCTTGGCTGGAAAAGCGTAAAATGTCGTGTCGAGTTTACTGCAGTCGTCGTATTGTTTATTCGTCTCAGTGAGTAAAACGTCGCGCTTTGATATCGTTATTACTATACAGCGCGTGGAGCCCCGGAGGATATTTTTGTTTTCTCTACCACTGTTCATGCCGCATGCAACTTCGAAGCGATCTGTGGAAAACAAACATGTATGGGAGCCTCCACTTTTCCTGCCTTATTTTTCGACTGGTCCAGCATTAAAATGAACCTTTTCTCTGTGTTCGATGTTGCGGAATTTTCAAGCGAGGTCTTGTTGAATTTTTTTTTAGGAAAAATTCATTTTTGATTGTTCTTTTTGTATTCTACTTCACAGGGACTTCTGTGTTGCTTAATTTCTTTTGAGGAGTAGCTGTCGATGTTGCCCGACTTTGCAATGAGAAAAACGAGGATTTCCGGGCGTAGTTAGCTAACTAGTTCTTAAGGTCTCTTATCCCAGTAATTTACACGAGCATCTTTTTCTCACCTTTTTCAAGTTATATTAATCGTTTTACAGTGAATTTAGGTCTGTAGATGCAAGGCTTTATTATAAATTTATAAAAACACGCAAGGGATTGACATAAATTGAAAAAATGGCGTATAAACAGTTATCGCGAAAATAGATGTTGCAGAAAAACATCAATAATGTTAAAAATACTTTTAAATGATAACTAGCTCTGCACGCTAGAATTGCCCCGTGAATAGCGTGCAAAAACATTATCGGTCAGCCTTTATAAGCGTTGACATCGACACCCGCCAGTTTTTTTAGTCCAGAAAAAGATTCACTGACAGGAGGCAAAAACGATGAACAAAAAATTACCGATTCCTCCTACCTGCAACACTCCCTTGGTGTCAGGAATGCAAATCAATAATAGTACGCTGCTGAACAGCTCTAGTAGCATCTGTTATCTTTTTACGAAGGAATTTTATTACTCAAACGCGGTTTTTTCGTCCATGCGGCTACGTGGCTCACGGCTTTTGCAGAGTAACGCGCTTAACGGGTTACGTACCTCCAGACGGGCCAAATATCAACGGTTTTAGGGAATTTTTTTCAAAGGGTAAATGCAACAAATCTGAAAACTGGTCCAGCATTCATTATTTGTTAGTACATTGACTACAAGAATTTGTTTACAATTCATTTAACCATAATTTATTCATGGCTACGTACGTTCTCATGCTTGCTATCTGCCTCATGGGTCGATGGATCGGAAAAATCCAAGAAGGTTCTAACGAAGTAGTGTTCCAATTGTAGCCTGTCGAGCAAACTTATTTAAGGTACGACAACGCTGTAACGGGTCGAAAAAGTTGTTTTTTCAGATTTTTTTTGCTATAGATTATTTATTTGGAATTTGAAAATGAGGTGTCTATGTTGTTAAGCATACATTGAACTTATTTCGTGTATATTTTTATGAAAAAATCACAAATTAACAACGTTATTGAGGTAGGGTAAAAGTGGGATAGTTGCCGTAAGAGGATAGATGCCTCGATAGTAACCCGACATATTTAGAAACACGCATTGACAAATTTAATGCTTATTTAAAGTATAATGCTAATTTAATGTTTAATGGAAAGCACCAGTCCTCCGTGCTTCATTGTAAGCGAGTCAGCGTGTCAATGCGTGTTTCTAAATATGTCGCGTTACTATCGAGGCAACTATTCCACTTGTACCCTATAACAGAGCTTTTGCACAAAAAATGTGGTCCAATGGCCGCCGCATCGATAACATGACAATGGTTGATCTGCAAAATAAAAATAGGAAAGTTTCATAATCTATACAAATGTAGTTCTAATTTTCACGTAGTCGTTTTCGAAAAAAAAAACGATTTTTCACAAAATGGCGAATGTCCAAAAAAGAGTGTAAGTTCGGCCAAATTTATACTTATATTCGGGGGCTTCAAAAATACAAAATAAAATAAAAAAGGCTACAAACTTAGCTTTGTAGAACGGTAGCTATTGCAGTTACGGAAATTCTGGTTTAAAGAATTGAGAATCGGACAATTAGGTATAGCTAGAGTTATGATTCCGGCCAGGTCGAGAAAAGTCGTTTCGAAAATAACGCGATTAGATGTTTTAGTATACGTAAATCGTTGCGCTACTTGCTTCCACTAAATCGTCTGTAACTTTGTAATTTTCAATGTTTCAAATTGAACATATTTACACATATTCTTGAATATGTACACTAGAGTGGGATAATTTCGAGCTCTATTTTTTTCTTTATTTTCATCATCCGATTATCTTCTTTAACGAAAAAAAAATTTCCGCGGAAGTTGCGAGTGGGCAACAAATATTTAGAGGTTACCCGAGTCGAAATTTTTAACCTCCTCTGAACCCTCGCAGGACCCATTTCTTTTGTAATAAATAAGCCGCCAGCCTCCGTTGAACCTACGAAACCTCATTTGTCGAGTTCAGTGCCATGAAGAGACCTCCTCTTGGCCCAGGGTAGCCTCTGCTAGACCTCCCAAACCTTCTCTCGACCCCCAGTTTCAGTGAAACGTGCAGAACACAGGCCTCCTTAACCTGCTTTCAATCTCAAACTGTTGCCTCGACCCCACCTAACCTGCTTTCGGACCAAATTCGATATCTCCTCCATCATCATTCCATTGTGACCTGATCGGTAACCCGTTCGATGACGAAAATAATACGAAATTAATAAAAATACATCGTCCCCTTATCAAATTAATAGTCCAATATTAATATGCGAAAACAATCAAATTTGCTCAATATCGATTTATTATTATTTTATAGGCAATTGATAAAAGAATGCTTGTGTATACAGTCTTACTCCAATTCTATCGGATTAATAGGCATTTTCCTGTGAGAAAAAATCTCACAGGAAAATTCTTTAAAAAATGCCAGTCTATCCAGTATAAGCTTACGCGACGTTTTTCGTTCTTGACATTTCTTCTTAAGCCCTCTAGTTCTTGAGTTACATTGCATTATCTAGAATTAGTCTTTTTAGCAAAAAATGAAATAACATTGCGAAAAAAATCGTACTAAACTTTATAAAAAACGCAAATGAAGTTCCTGCTACCCCGTTTAAGTTCATCATGGATAAACATAACAATTTTTTTTCCATAAGTCATGCGTTCAATTCTTGATGGTTGAAAAAAAGCCGAAAATCAGTCACGTATAAAAGTGCGTACCGGGTCGAAAAGAAAATGATAAAAAAATATTTCAGAAAAGCAACATACAGCTGAATTTATTCCCGTCAAAACGCCGTTCGGTAAATTTGGTTATCTTTTTTTTACGAAGCTATGTGACTTTTAGTGCAGCAAGAAATATCGACTGGTGTATCCAAACATTTAAGCGACGGTATATATTATATAATACTTTATATATATATATATAATACTCGAAATATGTGGTTGCGTTAATATATTCGAATATACACTACCAGTCAAAAGTATTCGGACACTTCAGATAACTGCAAAACTTAATATCACTTTGGATCATTGCAAACTTATGGTAGAATGATAATTATTTTACGAAGATACTATAAAGCTCTGTGAAATTACTTAATCATATAGATCTTTATAGTATCTTCGTGAAATAATAAATGAAATGAATTATATTACTCTAACATTATTTGGCAATTATCCAGCGCTCAAAAGTTTTGCGATTATGTGGAGTGTCCGAAAACTTTTAGCTGGCAGTGTATATCTAAATAACATATAATGTTGATTTCTATATGGAACGATAGGGTGTTAATTATAGTCTATTTCATGTTCTGAAGGATTGAAATTGTCGGTTTAGAATTCAACCTTATTCGATTTTTTCTTTTTGTTTTTGTTCGTTTTGTTTTTTTTTGTTTATTCAATAATGAGTTGATAAATGGCGACGGCCGATTACCGTCGATTTCAAATAAGATGTTTGATTTTTCCTTGTTTTCATTTTTAGCACGTCGAAAATTAAAAAAATATTTCCACGTGTATGTATGAAGCATATTTTTATTTTTCCCCGCTAAATATTATGATATTAACTAACCGCGTCTATTTGATTTTTTAAAAATTTGTATTAACTAGATTTTTCATAGAACCAAATTTTTCCTATTGCATTCCATTATTAAAGTGATTGATTTTAAAAATGTTTATTTAGAGAAAATCAATCGATTTAATACCGTCCAATAACTACATATTTTATTTGATCCTAATAAATCTGTGATTCGGTTTCATCAGTTTAACATTTTCATCTGTTCAAAAAAACAATTTAGTCAAGTTCACTGAATGGATCTAGTTATTTTTTTTAATTTACCTTAAATAGAATATTTGTAGAGTTAAGCATTTTTCTATTTGATTGAACTAATGGTCCATCTTTATTGCAACATTCATATCAAGGGGGCGGGGGGTAGTGAAGGTGGAGAGAGAGGAATTCACTACCCCCCGCCTATTTTATATATATATATATATATATATAATTCCTCTCTCTCGACCTTCACCACCCCCCGCCCCTTTGATATGAGTGTTACAATAAAGCTGGACCATTAGTTCAATCAAATAGAAAAATGCTTAACTCTACAAATATTTTATTTAAGGTAAATTAAAAAAAAATAACTAGATCCATTCAGTGAACTTGACTAAATTGTTTTGTTGAACAGATGAAAATGTTAAACTGATGAAACCGAATCACAGATTTATTAGAATCAAATAAAATATGTAGTTATTGGACGATATTAAATAGATTGATTTTCTATAAATAAACATACATACACACACACACACACACACACACGCGCGTGCGCGCGCGCGCGCGTGTGTGTGTGTGTGTGTCTGTGTGTTTGAAAAATCTATAGCTTATGTGATACAACAAATAGTTGGAGGTATTCATTTGGTCTCTTATGCCATATCAGCGACCAAAATGTTATAAGCACTCGGTAGCATAGGGGCAGCGGCGCGTAGTTGTGAGTAGGTAGGACTAGGTTCAAATCGCATATAGGGCAAATATTTTCTTCGAAAAAAATCATTTCCAAAGGCCAGGGAATGACGAATTACGATGAAAAATCCTTGTAGTAAAGCTCTCAAATAATGCGTTCGTATTATTTTCGATTTATGAAATATTTTTTGCATATAGTACACTAAGCTTTACAGTGTACATTGTAAGCAAATGAAGATTAATTTGAATCTCATCTTTATTAACATATATAAATATATTTGAAAGAAATATGATCGTAGTAGGCTGGGAGACAAGGAAAAAACCTATTTTGTTTAAATAGATTCTATATAAATTAATTTTTTGTTTAGCCGTGTACAGTAGGCCGAAAGGGGGGGCAGTAGGTTCTGCGGGAGCGCTCGAAGTAGGCCCACCTGAGGTTCCGTAGGTTCAATTGTGACCCTCCCTGACCTCCTTTGAGTCAAAAAGTCTACTTTCTGCCATGCCGGAGGTTCATCGGAGGCTCTAACGCATGGTACTTTCAAACATTGTACCCTCCTTTAGATACCCAATAACCCGCTCACGCCGATTTCTGCTCGCCTTCATTTTGTGGGTTGAACGCGGCTCGAAAATTTCGACTCGGGTAAGCCTCCCAAAACTTCAAATTTCCATTAGAAAACCGATTTTTTTTACCGTCCACTTCTCACCCATGAATTTTACGCTTTATAATTTTAACATTGACCTCGCGAAAACTCTAGCCGGCCAATAAATATTTAGTGGTCGCTCAAGGAATGCGTGAGGATTTCGTAATTCAGAATTTTCGCAAAAACATAAATCTCGCATGCACTATATTCCTTGTATCATAAAAACAAAATAAACAGCGCAGTGTTACATTTTCTGAATAATTTATTATAATAATTTGTAACAAACACCAATTAGACGATATGTGTCATTACGTATTATAGTGTATTATTGTATTATGGCGTCGCTCGTCACAGAGTACAGCTACGATTGGTCGGCAGTTTGACTAACGAGATTAACTGTGGGACGCATTACGATGCGTGAAAAACAGCTGCCATTTCAGTTTAATGAATAAAACGACCTATAATTTGGTTTACGGACAAAAGCTTTAAAGAATTATTTTATGAGAACAAAGATAATAATTCTTGGGTTAGAAGTCGGAGGTGAAATTGAAAAATCTGTTTCCAAAGAAAGAAGGATTAATTGTTTTGAAAATTTTACAAACCGCAAGTTTACGTGCGAGAAGAGTAAAAAAAATGCGAAAATTGGAAATTTCAAAGCTCTTGAGCGACCACTAAATATTCATTGGCTGGGTACAGCTTTCGCGAAGTCAATTTAAAAATTATAAATATTATATTATAAACCGTATAAACCGTAATTATAAACCGTAAAATTCATGGATGAGAAGTGGACGAAAAAAAAAATCGATTTTTAATGAAAGTTTGAATTTCTGGGAGGCTCGAGCGACCTCTAAATATTTTTTGACGGCTTGTAGATTTCGCGACAATTTTTTCTTTTTAAAGAAGATCATTGGATGGTGAGAAAAAATAAAGCTCACAATTGTGCCACCCTAATGTACACTTGGAGAAAACGCAAAAAATCGATTTTTTTGAGCCGTCAAAGTGGTGTCCCGTCTTAATTACGATAAAGAAACGACTTATCCGATTGTCAAGTCATTATTTTTCGTGTGACACTTCGTGGTCGAATTTTTTATAAGAAATATTCGAAATAAAAAACGAAACATTGGCTCGACAGGCTATAGAGCAGTGAATTTCAACCGGTGTGCAGTCAGCGTTTATCTTGTAAAAATCTGCGTTTAAAAATATTAAAACTGTTCAAGTGCTCACGCAAACCGTCTCGAAAAATATAGTTTGAAGAAAAAATGCTTTTAAACGTACCTGCACTCAAGCCACTCCTTTCGCGCGCTGCCACATCTACCCTCATAAGTCCTTTCCTAATTGGGATTACGGGTAACGTTTTTTAATCGATTTTTTGTAAATGCTGGGGCTCTATAACGCTTTGCGTCCCTTTCGAACTCGGCAAAGACGTCGGGTCGTAACGCCCGAACGTAATCGCAATTATAATTGAATTAAACTGATAAGGGTGGAAATATATACTCTAGGCAAAATCTCATCAATTCAAAGGCAGCCATATACCTGAGAAACCTGCTCATCCCCTCGGCCGTACAATAATAGAAACAGTAATAACACCCCTAACGAATAATATATAAAGCTGTGACCAATATTTATCCCAATTCCTAAATAATTACGTATAACCGCGATTCATACGCGATTCAATAATAACGCCCCCAACGAATCTATATATATAAAAGGCAAATTCCTGACAGACTGGCTCATCATCGCCTAGCCTAAACCGCTAAAGGTAGAAACGTGAAATTTGGACAGGATGTTGACTTTATATTAGAGGCATCGTTTAAGAAGGGATTTTTCGAAATTCAACCCCTAAGGGGGCGGCAACGCTTGTATGAGAAATAATATTTTCATGGTCAGATTTAGTTGAAAGTTGGTATTAATGCTTTGTGACACAATTAATGAAACACGTATTTCGGCGTTTTAAAAAATTCATCTCCTAAGGGGGTGAAGGGGACTGGCAACATTTGTACGGGAAATTATATTTTTATGGTCAAAGTTACTTGAAGCTTGGTACTAATGCTCTTCGACACAATTAATAAAATACGTATTTCGGCGTTTTTCAAATTCAACCCTTAAGGGGGTGAAAGGGGCTGGCAAAATTTGTACGGGATATAAAATAATATTTTTATGGTCAAATTTACTTGAAACTTGTTATTAATGGTCTTCAACACAATGAATAAAAAACGTATTTGAATGTTTTTCGAAATTCAACCCCTAAACGAAAGGGGGTAGCAAAGTTTGTATGGTAAAATAAGTGTCTGGTCAGATTTACTTGAAACTTAGTATCCATCCTCTTTAACACAATTCTACGTGTTCGTTCATGAAACATTTCAGAAGCACAGTTCATTAAGGGGCATTGAACGCAAGTCTACGCGAGCGAAGCCGCGGGCGGAAAGTTAGTAATATACAAAGTTGTGTTCAATATTTATCCTGATTCCTAAATTATCACGTATCACCGCGATTCATACGTCTCAACAGTGAAAATGAATCGACGTTGACGACGACTTATCGCGTCTTCAGTATGCTCTCTGTACCTAAAGTAAAAAACCAGTCGTGTGTAAAATTTAAGAGTGTCAGTCGCAATCTCGATGCTATCGTAAAAACACTGATAATCATTTGATCCGAGGTACTCAATGGATATAAATTTTTTTACGTGTCCACCCAGCCCAGCCCCCGCTCTAATGGAACCGTAGCGATATTTGCCCGCTAGTAGTGCACGCCCGTAATAGTCAGCCACGAGAATGTCAGCAGCGAATAGTTCATCGTGATAATTCGCCCATAGCTCATACACCTGATAGAGGGTTATGCTCGGCTATGGTTACGCGAGTCTCGAGTATCCTCGGAATATTGTTATTTACTCGTACCTTCAAGGAACTCGATGCAAACAAACATTGAAGTAGAAAAAACGCTCGTGATAATTGAAGAAAAAAAAACGTCGAATTTAGACAGCGGATCGATTTAATTTCGCAGAGTGACACATTTCGTCTGAGCCTTAAGAACGGGCTCAGGTGGATCGGAAAGAAACGTTTTTTTCGCGTACCTTGAAAGATGCAATAATGAAAAATGCCAATGTTTTTCGTCTCGGCCTGAAGCGAGACAGGACATTGTCGAAGCATGTGTTTTGTCGATGTTTACTCGAGTCCCTTGCCTGACTAGTGTCGAAGAACAGCGAGCGCACAGAGGGCTGAGGATAATTTATCAAGTTAACGTGGCAAAGGGCGAGGGGTTGACCGGAGGGTATGGTGGAAACCCCGCCCGTTCGAACGAGCCATGCGAGGAGCCGCGAGGGGGAGAGTTATACCAGTTGCCTTGTTCACGCAACCAAGCAAGAAACGTACGTACAACGCGTTTCTCCTGTAATATCGATCCTTCCTCCGCTCCTCTCTTTCACACATAGCCCCTGGGCCTCCCTTGACGCGGCTGCACACACTCCACTACCCTACTTTGCCTTTCTTTCTTCACTCACGTCACAGGTCCGCAACAATAGTCCGGACTTCGCGGTGTTTCGTGTCTATGAAGCGAAACAAAAAATAGTCATATCGCGAATACACCGCACATTATTAACCTATGTACTATTGTTTTCGCCAATTCTGAGTACTATATTAATTTTTCGTTTAAACAGAAGTCGATCATTTCCGGTCGATTTGTTTTTCAGAGGAGGAAATGGCGTAAGGATAAAAAAAGAAAATGTCCGCGAGCCATTCTTTCCTTTTTTGCAGTGGCTATCGTTGTATGTAGACTTTTTTGTTTTGAAATTCAGTACTTTTGAGCCCCCAAATATCAGTAAAAATTGCGCCCAAATTGAACTTTCTTTTTAACACCCGCCATTTTGTGAAAAAAAGTTTTTTCGAAAAATGGCTACCTATAACGGGAACTACATTTATATAGATTAGAAAAATAATTTAACTTCAATTTTTCAAACCTACCATTGTCGAGTTATCGATCGGCCGTTGGCCCATTTTTTTATACCTCAATAAGGTCGTCAATTTTTTTTTAAATAAAAAGTCACACGTATCACGTTCTATGTATACTTAATAACATACCTTTTTCCCAAATCCCAAATAAATAATCTAGTAGACAAACCAAAATCAGAAAAACGCCCATTTTCTGGTCCGTCACAGTAGTGTCCTCTCTTAAGGTCCAAAAGGTGTTTATGGAACATCTTCTTTTAGCATTTAAAATTTCTCGTTACGGCAACGTTCAGTCGCTTTATTTTGTTAGTCCTTTATATTGAGTATTCATAATAATAATAACATAAATACCAAGAAGAACAAGAAGAGTAAGAACAAGACGAGCAGCAACATCATCACTACTCATTATCATAATAATGCTTATAACAATAATATTAATAATGATAATAAAAAATCATAATAAAAATAAAAGCGACAATTATAGTGCATCAAGTCCTTTTTTTCAATCCCATTTGATTACGTCCTCATTAAACTACAACCCGCAAAGGGTGCAGTTTCTCATCCTTATCAGCTCATAGCATTTTGTCACATGACTAATGTATATATATTTATATATCTGGGGAAATTATATTTCCAAGGCACTTCATCCATCCGCTGTTGGCTTTCCGCACGAGTGGCAGTTTGGGAAGTGACCTATATTTTTTTTCAACGAATCGTTGATTTTGTGGACAGGAAGGTCCTTGAAATTGCCTTTACGTACACGTGCGCACATCTATCTGAAGGTACATTTGAAGACGTTGTCATTGACTATGGAAACAAGAGGGTACTATGCGGTTGAAAAATGGTGAAAGGATGAAAAAGAGAATTTCCGTCACCTTCTTTGATCCTTCTGACCGAAAGCTAGAACGATAAAAGCTTAAAAAAATGTGCTTCCATATTCTTTCATTGCCCGCACGAGCGTTAATCTTCGCGCAATTACTGAAGTCTCAGAATCGATTGACTCGAAGTAGATCCTTGTTTACCAAGGGAGGCTTCAGCTTAGTTGATTGTTCAATGGAGTGGAGAACATGCGACAAAACCAAAGGTGTAACAGCTGGAAAAAAGTTGCTGTGTCACGTTGACGTGCTAATACTTCCGGAACTTCATTCGACTCAACTGCTTTTGTTACCTCGAGTCGGTTTTCGTATTGGGTTTTTATGTTTTCTACGGAAATTCTACCCTCGTCTGTCCTCGTTAACTCTTTTGCGGAGCTCCTAATCCGACGCGATTCCGATAATTTATTTTGTGCAGCGGGTCGTTATTTTTGGATCTTTTTTTTAATTGCTTTATTACCGAGTGAATAACAGTTTCATATCGAGGTGAGCGTTTTGGCGAAAAGGGTCGGCTCGATTTTTATTTTCTTCTTTTATCCAATATTTTGGGATAGTCTGCTAAGGGCATGATCAGCAGAGATAAATGTATCGGTTTGACATTCGTTTATTTTATCAAACTTTTATCAACGTCCGATGCGTTATCGCTGATACTTATTTACAATGGCATTCCGAATTAGCAATAAAATTGCAAAAAGAAATTTGCAAATTTGTAACAAGTCTTAGCTAATATTCGATAATATTCGGACGTGACGATAAAAAAATACAGATATTATCAAATGGAAAAGAGAACAAGATAACATTTATGCAGAAATCAGGTAAAACTTTGGCAAATAATAAATTTCAGATCGAAGCATATGCGAGAAGCTCGAAGCATGATTTTGCAATGAAAACCATTATAGAGAAATTCTTCGGGATTGTTTGAGAGCTCGGGGATTTTAAAGTATGCAAGGGCCAAGAGGCGAGGCACGAATTTTGACATCGAAGTGGCGAAGGCATGGAGCTCATACGGTTGGACTGGAGGTTCGCAGGAAATCAGCAGTTCTCGATTAGGATCGTTTCTCTCCTGCTATCTCGTTTCCATTTTGCTAGACCTGCTCGCTTTGGCTCGCCATCTGTAATTTTCTTTCTCTCTCTAGAAACGTCCCTTTCCTCTTGATCCCGAAAGTACAGTACGTCGTCAAGTACTGTACTTTCGGGATCAAGAGGGAAGGGATCCACGCTACTAATCTTTCGCAGATTTTTTCGCTCCTTATTTTTTCATTTGATGTATTGTTTCCTTTAATCATCACATCACAAAGCATTAGCCGAAAGTTCTTGAAACGATTTTCGCGTTTTTTGGAAAATTCGTTCGACTGTTATCGCCGAAAGTTATGGAAATTCGTGATTTCTCCAGATTGCAAAAAAATCGAGAAGTTCCAGGTGCTTCGACACTTCCGTTGATCGTGGTTCAAAAATGTTCGAAATATGCAAAGGTGGTTTAAGGGGTCGTGGTTTATTCATTTGAAATGGACGGATTAAAAAATAAATAAATATATATTGCATTGACCGGAGACAGAACTTTTAGTAGACGACCATCCTACTATACCGGTACCGCTTCTCCAGAGTTTCCCCGTACCCTCGGTGAATGTGGTATAGCGCAGCTTAAGAGAGGACACCATTGTGACGCGCCGAAAAAGGTTGTTTTTTTCAAGTTTTTTCTGTCTAATGGATTATTTTTTTGGCATTTGGAAAAAAGTGATTAACTTTTAAATTAATTAAAAATGTCATTGAGTATACATTGAACTTATTTCGTGTAAACTTTTATCGACAAAAATAAAAAAATAACAACGTTATTGAGGTCGAATAGATTCTTTGTATAAAAAATGTGGTCCAACGGCCGGATCGATAACTTAATGATGGTTGGTCTGAAAAATAAAAATCAAAAAGTTTTAAAATCTATGTAAATCTAATTCTCGGTGTACGCGACCGTTCTGCGAAAAGAATATTTATCAAAATAGCGGGTGTTAAAAAAGTGTATTTCGGTAAAATTTCTACTTATATTTGGGGGCGTAAAAAAAACTAAATAAAAAAAAACAGCTACGTACCTAAAACAATAGCTACCTCAATTACACGAATTTTGGTTAAAAAAAAACTGAAGATCGGACAATTATAGCAAGGGTTATGATTCCGGCCTAGTCAAGTAAAGTCGTTTCGACAAAAACGCGATTGAAAGTTTCAGTATACGTCAATCGTTGCGCTACCTGCTCCCACTAAATCGTCTGTAACTTGGTCAATTTCCAATATATTAACTCGATTTTTTTTCACACATTCTGGAATATGTATGCTATGAGAAAATGCAAAGAAAATATTTTTTTTACGAGTCACAATGGTGTCCCGCCTTAAGACGGCTGTAGATACAACGGAAACTAGATCAGGTTAGCAAAGTGCCATTGGGGAGTGATAGGAAATGGTAAAATTGGGAAGAGTGATATGTAGATATCTGCAAAGGTATGCGTTGGTACTCAGAAAGCATATAGTTGTTTGTAACAATGAAATGGAAAGCGTTGATGGCCGTGCAAAACGTTTAAAATTATACGCTTTCAAATCACCAACGACGATACTTTGACGTTTTTAAAAATAATCAACTGCCATTAGGTATAGTATGCAATTACGTATATGCCTCTATGAATATATAGATATATGTATTCGAGCTGACTACCCCTACAATCTTGGGACTGCTCAAACGCATTCTTGACGTTGTTGGATGCTCCACGAACAAGACTGGATGGGCGAAAATAGTCTATCACGTACACAAGCGAACGACACGACTGAGAGCGCGGGCGTATTTGGAATGTATCAAGACATTCCGCTCTGAATCCATAAAAACGTTCGATCCATCCGAGTCTTTCGTTTTCTTCCTCATTTTTCTATTGCACGTACATCCTACGATGAAACGAGAGCGTGTGTTATCCATTTCAGAATTTCATCGCTGCCACTATTGGCCGTCGTCGGTTTTTAAATATTCACACCTTCTCGTTAAAGTTGATCTTGATCACAGATCGAAAAAGGTAATGCAAAAGTCTGTCCTCGTACTCTGGAGTATAATAAATACAAGTCAGCACCATGGGTATCATGATTTATTTTTCGTACGAAAAATAATAGACATTTTTGGTATAGCTGGAAAAACATTAAAAGCCACAGTTACGAGAGAGCGTGGATGATTAATGTTTCCTTTTTTTTATTTTCGAGGAAAAGCAATTCCACGCGTATTCCTTATCGCCCGGGCTTGATATGCCTGCGGAACCCTCGGGACGCGTTTACTCGCGTTATTATTATTACGAAATTCGTGAGATCCTCGCGCGAAATAGAACGTTTTATGGCCGCGAGAATGCTCCCAAACTTGTAACGTCGTTCAACAAGTATGTCACGAAACACACGAAATGGAATATTTTCTCGCTTCGATGCCAAAATCGTTCGGTATAATGTTACAATAATAACCACGGTGAATGATGATAGAGGCGATAACGACGATAATAATAATAATACGATAACAATAATAACGACAGTAATAGAAACGATCAAATACTCGGCTCTAGATTTCCCGACGGCATTATCATCGCAGGATTCATCCTGCTGGATGAAAAAATTGTTATCACGAATTCAACCCCTCATTCCGTTTTCCTATTGCTTTTTTGCTTTCACATACTTACATCTTTCCTGCTCTGTTTTCCGATTTCTCGTTTAATCCAAACAACTCTCTGCGCGTCCCTCTCACAGTCGAACACTTCGCCATATACTACAACTTTTAGACTTATATATTTATTCGAATGTCTGTGTGTGGGTGTTCGTGCGTGTATATCATCGTCAGTCTTTCCGAAAGTGCTTCGGGATTTCTTTCTTTTTTTCACCCACACCACAAAATCTCTGTTCTGAAAGCTTCGCAGTTTCGATATCGAAAACACAAGGGAGATTAGATGAGGAAAAAAGGTTGAACATAATATACGTTCGGGGAGTCGACGAGAGACTGTATTGGATTTGACTCTATGAGATAAGGGATAAAGGTTTTTTTTGGCAAATAACGATAACGATGATAAAACGCGTATCTAGCCGAAAATCAAAGCAGAATGTTTTTTACAGAATAAAACGAGAAATCGAAGGTATGACAATTTTTCGGCCAAGGAAAAAATTGTTGCGTCGTTGCAAACATAATAACACGTATGCAGGTCCGAAGGGAAAAAATTGCGGTTGAAATCTGATATAGTGAATACAGTCGCGTTTGTTTTTCGGAGTACTGGTCGAGGAAATGTTCTTTATTGAAAAGGTTTCGAAGGAAACGTCGTGGAGGTCGGCTCGGAACTTCAAGAACCGCGTGGGAATCGCATCAATTCTCCGGCTTGTAGAACGCAAATTCAGCGATTTCTGTTCTATTTATGGAAAGCGCGTGCGGAGGATGACGGAAGCCGGGGACCATCTGAGAGCAGAGGGAAAGAGCGTGTTTGAAGTAAAAAATACTTTTTTATTTTATGTTTGCATGTAGGGAAGAAAATAACTGAATGAACTGGCATATCCCTTGGGTTCGTAGCAATGGAACTTTCCGTCCAATAGAAAACGCAGAAAAATAACTAAGGATCGTAGAGTCAGCAGAACGGTAGAGATACACAATTTTTAAATAGCAGTCGTTGAGTCTATAGTCGAGATTGCGAAAAAAAGTTTGCTTGTCTTTTAAATACCCGTTACGTATTAAGGAAGGGATGGTCGTCGTTATCCTTTCTTCCCTTGAGTCTGGAGTTCACAATTTATGCAATGGGACGTTCTGGAAAGAAGCTGAAGCGGAAAAAAGAACGAGGTGAGTCCTCGAAGTAACTGCGACGTCGTCGTCGTTGACTCATCGCTTTGGTCATTTCATTATTCCAACCCCTTTCTATCCAGAAAAAAAGAGTTGTATGAGATCGAGACGTTTCGCAACGGGAGTTTTTTACCTGTGATAATAATAACGATTATTCAGGCGCCTTCGGGAGCGCTATTCTACTAAACTTTCAAGGGTACAAGCATGTTGCGAAAAGATGAAAATTTTTGAGGATAGCGTGCGCTCGTTGACGGCGATGTAAAAGTTTTCGATCGTTCTTCTTCGCCTCAACTTTTTCCAGTGGCACGAAAGAATATTTATTTTCTCGTTACATTTCATGGCAAAAGTGATCCATTGATGATCGATAATTATTTTTCAACAGAATAATTCCCCCACGTTGTTGAAAATGTTTCATCACTTCGTGATGCATGAGCTGCAAACTGCAGTGGATAACGACGAGAATTATTGTGGGGCGGAGTATGATGAATAATTCTAAGTCACTTGGGAAATTCTCCTTGGGAAACTTGCAATGATCTATCTTGCCCGGGGTCTCTCAGGGAAATTCTTTAGTCGGCGAGAATATTGTCGGCGCGTTTCTGTTTACCTTGAGAAATAATAAATCGATGTGAAATTTCGTAGCGGCCAAACGGACGTGATGTTTTGTTTGCCAAGAAAGAAGATTGGAAAAAAACTTCGATTAGTACGAGAGCTATCCATTTTTAAGTGGAATTTTCATTCGACTGCGAACTTTCGGTTGTCATTTATTTGAACAGTCAATGTTGTTTCTCTTTTTTTTTACTCCTATCGGTATAACAATTTTCCCAAATATTGGCGTACAATTGGGCATTGGTGATTTTCGATAGACCTTCAGTGACCAATGAAATTGGAATGTAGAGAGAAACTGGGCATTCTCAATGGCAATACGGAGCGTCGTAAAAATACTACGGATATCATGAAATCAGGCGAATGTGAAGAAAAAGAGTCACACTCGATTTTGTCATTTGCCGAGTTTCGTGGCGCAGGCGGGGAACGTACACTTTATATTTGGCTAGCAAATTTTCACTCAATATTCAGCATAAATAGCTTTCTTATACGATTCTGTTTAATCACATGCACTGCGCATGGGCACGAAAGAGGGTATTTTTCCGTCTTCCTGATTTCGCAGATGTATTAATAATTTTATTATCGTTTTTTGAATTAATTTTCCCATTTTTTAATTTTTAGCAGAATGGTCAATGTATGAGTCACCATTGCTAAAAAAATGTGTAAAAGTTTACGCAATTGATAACTTTGCAATACTTTAACTTTCGAAAAAACCACCCCCTTGAAGTACTTTTGGTCTTTCTTCTTCAAGTCCGCTTCTGTATGCCGAGCTCTCAATCGGCCAATACGGATGGAGGTACGAGATTTCGCGTGAACTGACGCGCGTCCTATGCCTTGACGGGAATACCAGGAGGGAAGAGCTTTCCGGCGAGGTGAAAAATGCCCGGCACTTTCGGTGATTACACGCGAAAGACAAGGAAACGCTCCTCGAGCCCTAAAATTGCCTCCCCAGTCACTCACCCCTCGCGTTCTGCATTCTTTTGCCTCCTACACCCTCCATTGCCATCGAGTTTTTGTACTCCGCGAAAATCGAGTTGAAAGCGTTCAGTGAGCTCTAGTTGAAAAAATGTGAAAAATAACAGTGACGAAAAATCAATCATTTTGTTGTGTCCTTGTATTCGCAAAAGTGGTTTTCAGTGAACATACCGCGTCACCTCGCATGGTCGTGTATAACGAGAGAAAGAGTGAATGGACAATTAACCTTTATCGAAAAATGAATAAACGAATGGAGTAAAAAATTAATGTCAATAATTACCGTGAAAATTTTCTATCTACTGACTGTCCAGGGCTTTGCACAAGTGATTGAAGGCCGAAGGTGTGGCCGAACTCGACAAAGTTTTACGAAGGGCAATATTGCGCGCACGTATATTTTGTGACATTTAATAATTAATAAAGTTCTTACGTGGATCGCCTTCAAGTACAGGAAGGTGGTGGAAATTGACGGGGCTTCAAAGAGAGAGAAAAAGAGAAGAGCGAGAGAGGGGGAGGGGATGGAGAGAAAACTTAAAAAATGAGGAAAGTAAATACCACAAAGACAGGTTGATCAAAAAAAGAGGGCGGCAAATACATCGCAAAGGGTTTTATATGCGAGCAGCAGAAAATATATAAATAAATAAAAAATTGTTTAGTGGTATTATTATGAATTATGATTATTATCAATTATTATTCAGTATCGTTATGAATATTTTAATTATTCAAGTATTATTTATTTATGAGGAAACACATATTTCGTAATACGTAATGCTCAGAAGAAACGAAGTATTTTATTTTTTTCTTTCACTATTGTAGCGGGACGCCACTGTGTTGCGTAAAAACATCAATTTTTGTTTGCATTTTATCAAAGTATACATATTCAAGAATATGTAAAAAAAAATTCAAATTAAAATATTGAAAATTGACCAAGTTACAGACAATTTAGTGGGAGCAGGTAGCGCAACGATTTACATATACTAAAACTTTCAATCGCGTTTTTCTCGAAACGACTTTTCTCGACCTAATCGGAATCATGATTCTAGCTACACAGAGAAAAAAAATTATTGATCTGATATCATTGGTGTTATTGAATGAAATTTCGTTGATTCAATTGTAAAATTGTTGGTGTAAATAATCGGATTTATTAGTCCAAACAAAACGCTATTGACTTTAATAACATGATAAAATTAAAAGTTTTTTTTTTCATTCGAAAAATACATTGTTAGCCGAAAATAATATATTATTGAGACTATCTAAAAAATTATCGCGAACAAATTATATAGTTTTGAATGCATTCTCTGCAACAAATAAAAAAGCGTTTCCATTCATAACATGAATATTATTTATTCGAGTACACAAGAAAAATTGAATTCCGCTCGTTTGATTTAGATAACATTTCTATTGAGTAAATATGTTATTTTGTTTTTTTCACCATATCCGATATTGATTTTCAAGTACATTATTTGTCGAAATATTAATATTTTATTTTTATTGAAAAATGTCAAGCAAATGTCTGAATTGGTTAAAAAATTATGTGAAAATAAAATTTGTTTCTTGCGCATTTGGTTAAAAAAAATCAACCAAATCATGGCCGAGCACCACCGAAATTATAGGTGTGAGGAAACCCGTAGTTCTCGGAGTAACCGCTAGAAGCCGAACGCGCGCCCGTTTCTCGTAAGCGTAGCGCGAACCGAAAATCTACTTAAACGCCGGAGAAACTCTCAAGAATATTGCTTTTTGGCCTGTGGCTAAGATCAAATTGTAGTATCTATTCTTATCAGTTGAATATCTGATATTCTCTCGATGGATATTCCATTGGATACCTGATTTTCTCTTCACTATTATCGTCGATGATCATTCTAATGCTCACTTTTTATTTAAGATTTAAAACAAATTGAAAATCTTACGTCTCATAACATATTCGTTTCGATGTTGTAAAGAAACAATTCATTCTATTGATTATATTTTTGTACGAAATAAAAACGTTGTAGCAACCGCGTAAGTATTTCATCCATACATCTACGCATTGTATATGGAATAATTTAAAGAGAAAAAAATTTATTTGAAGGTTAATTGTTGGATATTCGAGCTATCCGCGCCCTTCGAGTGTCGCTGTCCACTCTTTGGAGAGAGCGCTGCAGTCGCGCTACTCGTGCGTCTTCCGACTCGCTGACGCTCGCGCGTCGTTTTCTCTCACATTGGCACAACTGGGTTTTCACTAAAAGGGACACGCAGCATGCCCGGGCACGCTTTTCTGTCTTCATCGCAATGTTAAACTATTTTACGTTCAAATAAACAGATTCGCCTTTTTCGTGTGCTTCAACTTTCTTCGTTGTTGAACCGCCGCCAACTCTGACAATAATGTAGATATTCAGAGAACAGGAGAGGTTTTCAAATAAAATAACATGTTATTTGAATCAATCACATTTTCCAATATTTTATAGTATTGTAACAATCTGATATATCGGTGGCACTCCGTGATCAGAAATTTATTTGAATCAACCAATATATTTTTTTGATTCAATTGTTTTTTTTCTTAGTGTATAATTGTCCGATTTTCAATTTAAAAATTCCCAAATTTTCGTAATTGCAGTAGCTATCGTTTGACACGGCCGTTTTTATTTATTATTTCTTAAGCCCCTGAATATGTGTAAAACATTCGCCAAAAATTACACTTTTTACCACCCGCCATTTCGTGAATAATGTTTTTTCTTCGTAAAACGGGTACGCACAGCGCGAACTACATTTACATAGATTATAAAACTTTTTATTTTTCAGACCAACCTTTATCAAGTTATCGATTGGCCGATGGACCACATTTTTTGTACAGGGCTCCATTATACCTCAATAACATTGTTAATTTTTTTATTTTTTAAAACAAAAACCTGCACGAAACAACATAAATGTATGCTTAATAACATACCTTTTTTACGAATCCCAAAAAAATCTAGTAGGTACACAAAAAAATCGGAAACAGTGACCTTTTTTCGGGTCGTCACATTGGTATCCTCCTTTAAGGCACACCTTTTTGCTTCGTTCCTTCTTACACGTGCGAATTGGAAAGGCCATTGAATTCATTTTTCTAAACGGTAGGAATACGATCTTTATTATTTCATACTAAATTGAATTGTTTCTTGGGTTTTTCTGTTTAATTTTATCAGTTGAACAGTAAATACATTTTTATTATATCTATCGAATTTCTGCCCTCCGTATTTTTTAACCACGCGTCAAATATATAATTAAAACGTACATTATTGATATTGACCTTACTAGAAACAATGTCCGAGACGATAATGAGACTGTGGGCGATGTTCCCGTTTAAGCGACGCGATAATGAATATTTAATAAAATGCTCATTCTGCAACATGAAAATATTCAATAATTCCGATATCCCTGGATTAATTAATAGGGTTATAACGAGCAAAGCTTATTAAGCAACTCAACGATAAATTCAAGGTTGGAGTTTACCCTGTCGCAGCTGTCTGAACTCCTTTATTTGCGATCGATTCTATGAACTCGATCACGATATCAGCCTATAGAAAGTGTCCCTTCATCTCCAACTATCTTCATCGTGATTCTCCCTCCAAGCTATTCTCATCCCCTTTCAATCCACGCACCCTTCGTCTACATTCGGCACCACGGCGTTTAACATGATTCATTAATTATATTGCGATTACGATGGGGATTCATTAGGAGAGTTAATCCTTGTGTACATTACTCCTGACACAAAATTTACCCTTTCATAATGACGTGGATTGAGGTGTTTGCGCGCGTAAAAATTAGATATCATGATCCAAATGATGATTGATCAATCATCGTCCGCTGAGTATTGATCCGAACAGCCATTTTGTACACAGTATTGATCCGGCAATTTCATGGCATAAAGATAAACGCAATGCGAATAAAAAATGAAATCCTCCTCGCGATTCACTATTGTCATAGAAAACATGTTTTCTTTCCGTTTCTTAGAAGAAATGTTGTAAGGCTCTTCAAAAGTACAACGATTAATGAAATTTAAAAAAGTAAAACTTAAAGAAAACAAACGAAATCAAAAGTTGTAAAATGCGAAAAGAAACAGCAATAAACGAAATGGAAAATGGAAAATTTGAAAAAATAACAATGAGCGCAGTGATAAAATGTAAAATTTAAATAAAAACCAACAACAATGAGCAAAATGATAAAATAAAAAATTAAAAAAACTTTGCGCGGTTCATTGTTACCCATAAATCGATTGTACTGAGAGAATTTTCTCACGGAAAATTATGATTATTTATTCATTTTCATCTGTAAACTTGTAAATAATTATGTAATCCATACATCGAATAATTCATTTCTAATCGTGGAATAACGGATACGTAACCCTTAATTATGAAAATGATCGCTCATCATTATCGTCTCCAATGTGGCAGTTTAATTGGGTTACGAGACTACGAAAGGCGTGGTCACTAAATAGGTAGAGTGCAAACGCTATTAGTGTCTGCTCGTTTTTTGCCCGATCACTCAAATACGCGAATGCGCACACTAATACTCCCAAGTTGTTACTTCGTCGTTAATAAATTTCCTTAGGCTTCCTTCCTGTGGTCCCGAACGATAGGGCGATACGTTTGGTGCATATGGTCCATAGGGTAATTCTTAAGGCCACGTGCCACACGCCAGACAGTTTCGACGCGGCCTCTCGTTACGTCGGTAGTGCAGATCTCGCAGTTTTTGGCTACGAGTTACTACCGATGGACGGCGCAGCGCTCGCGAATTGGGCCTCGATGCTTCGGGACGAAAAGTTTGTTCGCTACGCCGGCCGCGTCACCTTTCGCCCGCAGTTCGGTCGTAACGCAAACACTTAATATCTATGTGTGTGTATCGCACACTACACACAACTAGGCCAGCCCCCTGACACTGGCCTACTATTGCTATATGATAATCGAAAACGCGTTTTGTCCCGGCGTTTTAGTTCTTGAAATCGCCACTACCTAGCGTTGGCTGTTATGTGACAGCGTTCGGGTCTAAATACTCCGATCAGCTGAACGATTCGATACTTTCGTGGCTTTCGTCCTGTTATCGCTATTACGATGTTATTCATTGTGTTCGAATGGAAAATCATCATAAATATATCAAGAGACAGGCATATATATATATATATATATATATGCCTGTCACACGACTACTAGCGCCACAGTGCGGCAAGGACATTTTGCGAATAGCATTTATCTACCAGTGTCAGAGGCATAAACTAGGCTTAGCGACCATGGTATGCTTGGAAGCATGCGCTCGCTCGGCAGTAGAGGGGCGAAACTTTGTTACATATTACATTATATATACAAATGGCATCGAGTCGATCCTTTTTTCGATGACGGTCGTCGGTCGAAATTTCATAACGATTGAACTGTCTAGCAAACGGGGTTTGCTAGAGATTCGTCTTATAGAAGGGTGCGGGCATTTCCCATGCTATTTTAATTAATTTAAAGAAATAAGCTTGGGCACTATTTGTAATCTCGATGCCGCTTATCGTCAACGCATTCGATCTCTACTAGAATCTCGAACGAACGAGATCGCTCTAAACTCACTCTACAAAAAAGTGGTAACATTTTACAACACTCATTGTTTAAACAAATGAGTTAAGCATTTTTATCTCCGCCAAGGTTCATCTTCTGGCAGGTTCTCGGAGGGTCAACTTCTCGAGCAATAAAGATCGCTAGCCTCGCTCTACGGAAAAGCGGTGAAAATTTTCGATCGCGAATTGTTTAAACAAAAGGCCTCGAATCGATTTGTTCTGTCGACGACGGTGATCGGTCAGAATTTTATTACGGTTGAACTTCCTAGCCAACAGGGTTTGCTAGGCTAGAGACTCGTATTGTGGAAGGGTGCTGGCATTTTCCCATCCTTTTATAATTAATTAAAACAAATAAGCTCGAGACTATTTGGAATCTCGATGCCGTTTATCGTTGATGAATTCGATCTCTGCCAAAATTTCGAGCGAACAAAAGTAGTATAACAGGACCGATTCTAACCCAGGGATTTCAGGGGGCAGCGGGGCGAGGGGGCTCCAGCGCGGGGAAGCCAAGTGCAGGGGTACGGCGAAGGGGGGAGGGGTCGTCGGTCGCGTGTGACGTCACAGAGGGGCCTCTGTGAAGGGGGGCCATGTGGTCCGTGAAGCGACTGGCGGGAGGGAGAAGCCGGCGGCGATAAGTGTTTTGCGCGTGCGCGCGCGCGTGTGTGTGTGTGTGTGCGTGCGTGTGTGCGTCTGTGTGTTTGTGTGGAACGAAGGAGGAGGGGGTAAAACGAATGCTTCGAATAATATGACAATTAAACAATAGTTTATTAATAATTAAATTGAACAATGACCTTGCATAGTATATATTATACATAAAATCTTTGGTGTGTGTGTGTGTATGTGTTTGCCTGTTTTTCATTCTTTCCAATTATTTTATTTTGAATATCCGCAGCGGATCCGTTATCCTAGAACATAACAAATCATGCATCTTATTAACCTATCAAACATAATAATATTTTGAATAATACTAAAGATAATACGAACCATCGACCAAGTATAAGTTCAGGCAGGTGGGGCACGTGTCGCGCATTGAAACTTGGTGAGTCGGCCCGCCGCAGATGGTACAAAATATCCCCTGGATGTTGTTAAACCGTTCGCTGAAGTGGCCACATCTTTCAATTAGTCGATCAACCTCGCCCCGCATATCAAAGTGTCACAGCACGCAAAATTTCGCCCGATCATTTTCGGTGAGATATTCGTAGTTCACACAGCCCATGACGCCTCGGTTCAACCGATTTATTTGCTGCTGGTCCACTATGATTTCACGCACATAATGGACTCCCTTATCTGAGGCGACACCCAATCCACTATCAAATGATTCCGTATCACTGTCCATCTCGGCCAGTTCCATGTCATCATATGCAAGCACTTCAATGTCCGCGCACTCATCATCGGCGATATCAATAACGTCTTCGTCTACCCCAACTTCCACTTCGTCGTCATGGGCGATATTCACGACAACCTCCATCTCATCATCGACAAGATCGATCACTTCAATTTGGTTCGACATTTTTCTTAACTGATTTTCCGTTTTTCGACTCTTCCACAATGACACCTCGGAGGTTGAAGACTGGAATGGCGAAAACTGCTGTTCCGATTCTTCTTCGGATTTCAATTTTTGGATCCTCATAGGGGGATGACCAACAGGAGGTGTAAATAGTTTTCAACATTAGTTGGGATTTGTAGAAAAAAAAACCTTGCAAGATGGTGTATCCTGGCCAGGGGATAAACGAAAAGTTTTTTTTTCTTTAACTATCCCTGTGGGGGTAGGCATCTGCTGTCCAGAAAAGTGTGCACTCGTGGAGGTGAAAGCTGGCTAGGCTCGCTAATCATTGACTTTCGCGATCTCTACAGAACAGCGTTTAGGTCATGGAGACTGAACTGGCGTATTATAAAGAGCATCTTAGAGTTTTTAATATATATTGCCACGTGTTCCAGTATGTATGAAGTCCAGCCTGTCACGAATCATAGGGCTCTTCGCAGAGCAACATCAAACCTATTCAAGTGACCCTTGAGGCTATATCGTTCTTACCAAATCAGCCATATTCTTAAGAATTTTTTTTTAGGCTTCGACCGCTGTTCCCACTGCATTCACCATTTGAGCATAGATGCACTCGCGGTCTGGAATACTCACGAAAACACTTTTCTTTTTTGCCCCGTTGAACCCCGACCGGCTCGTTCTGCGTATGTATTTATTTTTCATGCTTTCCACGATAAAAGATATCAACGTGATATTAAAAAACTCTGGTGGAGGTGATTCTATTACATTTTCCGAGCTAGAAGGGAACGACAAAAATATTTTCTGATGGGAGACCATTTTTAATCATCGGCAGCGCTCAAAAGTGGCCACACTTTGAATGAAGCAGTGAGTTCACATATCTCTCTGGCAAGACTTTTCAACTCGTTAATATGGAGAACAACAATGAACCATCAGAAGAAATGTTGCACAACCAAGCCACGCTCTTAAGTTCGATCGACGACTTTGCTGTGTAGGAGATACAGATCGTCGAGTTAATCGAAGTACAGATAACGCAAAGCCGAATTAAGCGCCAATGATTATCAACTAAACATCAATAGTCATTGATAGGCCAAATACCGCATCTGGAAGGATTGAAGTATTCCATGTACAGGCATTTTATATGCATCGGTGCAGGACACAGCGGTGATGGGTTAATGTGGCGAGAACTCGACTTGAACGCGTGATGGTCTATATTTTAACCCCTGCTCGATGAATTTCATCAACGTGGAAGCTTCACGAAAAATACGTAATCTTACAATAAATGTAAATAAGTATAAATCAATATGGGTTGAATGTTATATCTCATTGCCACGGGAAATGATGATTATGAGGGCTGCGATTAATGTGCAATCAAGAGATAATACACGTTTCGCATGGGTGACAGTCACAGCTTTATACCCAGCTGAACGAAACACTGACCACGGATCTTCTTACATGCATTATTCAACGGTATTGAATCTATCGAATATTGAATTCCCAACAACTATAGGTCAAATTTAAAAAAAAATTGTGCTTCAAAACAATTTATCCATTGATGTATGTACCACCGAAGAAGACATTGCTCCGATACGCGTGGCTCAACATAAGAAGAAGAAAAGCATTGACTTGAACGCGTGATGGTCTATATTTTAACCCCTGCTCGATGAATTTCAACAACGTGGAAGCTTCACGAAAAATACGTAATCTTACAATAAATGTAAATAAGTATAAATCAATATGCGTTGAATTTTATATCTCATTGCCACGGGAAATGATGATTATGAGGGCTGCGATTAATGTGCAATCAAGAGATAATACACGTTTCGCATGGGTGACAGTCACAGCTTCATACCCAGCTGAACGAAACACTGACCACGGATCTTCTTACATGCATTATTCAACGGTATTGAATCTATCGAATATTGAATTCCCAACAACTATAGGTCAAATTAAAAAAAAAATTGTGCTTCAAAACAATTTATCCATTGATGTATGTACCACCGAAGAAGACATTGCTCCGATACGCGTGGCTCAACATAAGAAGAAGAAAAGCACACCAATTTGCTATACATACAAGATACCGAAGATAACAATGTATGACATATTACATAGATAAAAAACCTGTCAAGCCTCATGAGCGCAGAACAGAGGCAATCATTAAAAAAATATATATATATGCCATCGGTGTGTGAAGTTAACACAATTACTATATCGTCATATGTGCTAGACGAATTAAACAACAAGCCATTATTTCGCAGGTGTCTGCATTACATTAGATCAACGGATAAACTGCAATCACATGAGATCGATTATGGAGCAATAAAGCACTGCGCCATCCGACTATCAAACGATACCAATAAGTGGCTCCTAATCATCAACTCCAATCGGAAAGCAACACATCCATTCACTGTAAATGCCTACTTGGAGTGTTTTTTTTTACTAATTATAGAGAGAAGATGAGAGTGTGCAAATACTGATGAGAAGAACGTAGCAGAGGATATGTATGAATATCATGAAGTATTTAATATTGATTACCACATGTGTTTTTCATATAATGAATCGCTATCATAGTATCGATCACATCACAGCGCCGATTTCATATCAAAGTTTGTGACAGAACTGGAAAAACTAGTGCTGTACATAAAATACATTTTCTACGAAAATTAATGCTCGACATGAGTTAATTCTAATACCTTCACGCTATGGCAATAATTGTGCATTCAGTCATCATCAACTACTAGAGGTAGAAGTTGAATTACTCAAGATACAATGGCGTATGCCCGACATAATATTAGATGAGATCAATAAATTACCATTACTTCGAACATTGGAAAGTGGGCGATACTTGAATGTGAGTTTTCGCTCTTGGGATCTATACGACTGTCCACCGCTTCAAAGCACAACGAAACATTCATGGACTGTAAAAGCTGCCTCCCAACTAGAGAAACCAAAATATGTAATTGGTGCGGTGCAGACTGGTAAAAAAGATAATGTATGGCAAAGGACATTATATTATTCACCGACTGCAAAGTGACAAGTGCTAAACTTTATCTCAATACAGGATTCTTTTCTCAAGATGACTCGAATTTGGACTTCAAAAAAGTTTCGACATTTTGTTCAATAGGTACTCTCGATTTTGTAAATACCATTATGACTGCAATAGTGATCGTTCTTTACTAACCATCGCCAAGCCTTAATGTAACGACCCTCTTACGGTTAATGATTGATCGCATCAGAACGAGCCTGTAAAAAATGCTACCGTAGATGTGTGAATAGAGTTCGAATGCGAAGAAGATTCACCACCGAATACAACTGCATATTGTTTTAATCTTACATGATCGCGTTGTTGAATATTGTCCATTGACCGACATTATCCGTAAAAAATGCATAGATCAGGAAAATCTGCGAGATACAAAGCATCATGGTTGATTCGCAATCATGGTCTAAAGTGGGCATATGGAAACGTTCCATGTAGCTGGCTGAAGGGGTTCAATAACAGCTGGAGTTGAAGGTTCAACGGACGACGTCATGTGTCCTATCGTATATGTTAAGGATCATGAAAAACGAGAATGGCTAGCTGATATAATAAATATGAAAAATGAGCTATTTATTGAGTCGGTGAATATAGACTTTGACGATATGAATGTCTCAAGTAAATTAGATGGAAGTTTTACTTTACGATGTGAAAAGCATAAAAACAGTTGTGCCTTACAAAATGTATTTAAAATATGTAAGGTGGCTGAATCATAAAGATTCATGCAAATAAAATTAATGTAACATTATGTACTTTTTATTCACCTCACTCCGTACTTAGATATGTCAGCATCACCAGATATCGGATTGTGCAACTGAAAACAATATTACTTTCGAATGTAAAACTCATTTTTTTTGTATGGAATTTGATTGAAAATAAATTAATATAATCGCCCATTGATAATCGATGACATTCATCAGTATACGTTCATTAGATGTTCGTGAGCCGTTTGTTGGAAGTTTGCGAGACATTCGAATATTTTCGATAGTCGTTCGTGAAACGTTCCAGAGACTTCCGAAGACATTCATAAGACGTTCGAAAACATTCATAAGGCGTTTGAAGACACGCATGAGGGGTTCAAAAAGTTTCAAGAGACTTTCTACGACGATCATGAGACGTTTGAAGATGTACGTGAGACATTCAAGAGACTTTCGAAAACGTTCATAAGAAGTTTGAAGATATTTATGAGAGGTGCGAAGACCTTCAGAGACTTTTGAAGACATTCAAGAGATCTTTGACAATATTCATAATACGTTTGAAGACATCGATGAGGGGTTCGACGACGTTTTAGAGACTTTCAAAGGCATTCACGAGGGGTTTGAAGACGTTCATGAAACTTTCGAATACGTTCAAGAGACTTTCGACGACATTCATAATACGTTTGATTACATTCATGAGGGATTCCATGACGCTTGAGAGACTTTCAAAGACATTCACGAGGGGTTCGAAGACGTTCAAGAGACTTTCGACGGCGTACATAATATGTTTGAAGACATTCATGTGGGGTTCGAAGACGCTTAAGAGACTTTTAAAGACATTCACGAGAGGTGCGAAGACATTCAGAAACTTTCGAAGACATTCAAGAGTTCTTTGACAATATTCATAATACGTTTGAAGACATCGATGAGGGGATCGACGATGTTTTAGAGACTTTCAAAGACATTCGCGAAGGGTTTGAAAGCGTTCAAGAAACTTTCGAATACGTTCTAGAGACTTTCGACGATATTCATAATACGTTTGAAGACATTCATGAGGGGTTCGAAGACGATTGAGAGACTTTCAAGGACATTCACGAGAGGTTCGAAGACGTTCAAGAGACTTTCGGCGACATTCATAATACGTTTGAAGACATTCATGTGGGGTTCGAAGACGCTTAAGAGACTTTCAAATACATTCACGGCAGGTTTGAAGACGTTTAAGAAGCTTTCGAAGACGTTCAGAAATCTTCGACGACATGCGTTATACGATCTTCGACGATATCCATAAACCGAAGACTTTCCTGACGTTTGAGGTTCGCTGGAATTGTTTGGGTTTGTTTGGGATTTTCACAGTTTTGGTGGAACGTGTTTAAGTTTGTTTGGGTGCGCACCAAACACACCCAAACACATTCCACCAAAACTGTGAAAATCCCACAAAATCCACCAAAACTGTGAAAATCCCCGGGTTTGTTTATGATTTTCATAGTCTTGGTGGAACGTGTTTGGGTGCGCACCCAAACAAACTCAAACACGTTCCACCAAAACTGTGGAAATCCCAAACAAGCCCAAACAATTCCAGCGAACCTCAAACGTCAGGAAAGTCTTCGGTTTATGGATATCGTCGAAGATCGTATTATGGATGTCGTCGAAGATTTCTGAACGTCTTCGAAAGCCTCTTGAACGTCTTCAAACTTCCCGTGAATGTATGAATCTTTGATTCATCTTCAAACGTATTATGAATATTGTCAAAGAACTCTTGAATGTCTTCGAAAGTTTCTTTCGCAGCTTTTACGGTCCGTGAATGTTTCGTTGTGCTTTGAAGCGATGGACAGTCGTATAGATCCCAAGAGCGAAAACTCACATTCAAGTATCGCCCACTTTCCAATGTTCGAAGTAATGATAATTTGAGAAAAGTTTGTGGCTTCCGGATGGAGGCCGTGTTGAGGATCAGCGTTGTGCCGACGATTCGCAAACGTTACAGTCTGCATCATCAGGGCTGAGAGCTCCGATACTGAAGCTCTCGTGTCTCAGGTATTCCTTATATAGTTGCAGTCATCGTTCCAGATCGCTGCACCAGCCAATCAGATGTTTTAATTGATCAGCTGGTCAATTAAAAAAATCCCCATCCTAACCCACACAGTAAAAAACCTAAGTAACCACACACTCTCCGCAGCTGAAACATCAGTCCTCGCAAAAGGGCACAATTTCGCCATTACACCGACAGAAATTCCGACCAGAGAAATCATCAGCCAGGTGGAAACTGCCATCTACCGTCTCCCACCAGATACTGGCAACGACATCAGGAAACGGATAAGCAATATTCTACACAAGGCAAAACCTCCGCAGCAGAATATC